>VXAV01004301.1:0-38667 GCA_013399715.1 Alectura lathami
CTTTCAGCAGGGCTCTGCTCAATCCTTTCATCCCCCAGCTTATATAGGTAGTGGGGGTTGCCATGACCCAGGTGCAAGACTTTGCATTTCACCTTGTTGAAACTCATGAGGTTAGCCTGGGCCCACTGCTCCAGCCTGTCTAGGTCAAGTGTCTTCTTTTTACTTTTTGTGCCAACAAGTACAGTGCTAGTATAAAGCACTGAGCACTTTAGGTTTATCAAAGTATTTAGCAAAACGCCGACCCTGCTTGTTAGAGCTACTGAAGGACTGTGGCTGCTGCTTCCCACCATCGTTACCCAGATTCCTTTACAGGGGATGACAAAGGTTTGTGGATAATCATGTTACCATCCTCACAAATTGCTCTTCCAGTGGTCCATGGTGGAGACCATATAGAATTTTGGTACCTGGAAAGCCAGCCTCATGCTGTAGGAGTGTCAGGACCCAGAAGACATCAGTGAGCAACATGAAGCAGATGCTGCCCTGATCCCTCAATGAACTTGGCTATTGCGGTAAAAGATTATAAAAAATGTTTATACAAATATATAATCAACAAAAGGAGGACTAAGGTGAATCTCCATCCTTTACTGGATGCAGGGGAAAACCTTGTGACGAGAGATAAGGAAAAGGCTGAGATGCTTAATCCCTTCTTTGCCTCAGTATCTGTCAGTAAGTCTTATTGTTCTCAGGGTACCCAGCCTGAAGAGCTGGAAGACAGAGATATGGAGCAGAATGAGCCTTTGTGATTCAAAGGGAAATGATTTGTGACCTGCTGCACCACTTGAACACAAACAAATCTATGGGGCTGGACAGGATCCACCCAAGGAAACTGAAGGAGCTGGCGGAAGTGCTCGCCAAGCCACTTTCAATAATTTACTAGCAGTCCTGGCTGGTTGTGGAGGTCCTGGCTGACTAGAGGTTAGCGGATGTGAGACCGATATTCTAGGGTAGGAAGGAGGATCAGGGGAATCATAAAATCATAGAAACATAGAATGGCTTGGGTTGGAAGGGACCTCAAAGATTATCTAGTTCCAATCCCCCTGCCATGGACAGGGTTGCCAACCACCAGCTCACTAGATCAAACTGCCCAGGAACCCATCCAGCCACAGGCCTGTCAGTCTGACCTGGGTGCCAGGAGAGGTCATGGAGCAGATCATCCTGAGTGCTATCAGGCGGCACATACAGGACAACCAATTGATCCAGCCCAGTCAGTGTAGTTTTATGAAAGGCAGGTCCTGCCTGTCTGTATCACCAGGGTTTATGGTAGTCACTTGAATGACTTCACAGGTTTATACTTGATACACATCTGTCATGTAGTGCTGCGAAAGGTCTGTTTGGTGGCCCACACCACTTGGCAGTAATGGCTTTATTTATATACACAATGCTTTTAGTCTTACAAATGTCAAGTTGTTGCCACGAGCTAATACAAGTGCTAAATGGCAGGAATGGGGCAACAGTCTCATGCCACTACCTGACTCCTGCAGTTTACTCCACGCATGGTGATAGCTGCATCCTGGTGATAGCTGCAGGCATAGGAAACTACCACTGCACAGGCAAATCTTATGAAGTATGCTACGTGGGTGTATTAGGCTTCGCACTGTACTACAGTGGCTTTTCCATTTTTTTTTTTTTTTTTTAATGACTAAATAGTAGAAGTTGCTTTATGCATTGCTATAAAGGTGCTAAGTTTCTTATGTTAAGCTGCATCATATGTACAGCTAAGTCCATGGCCAAAACAATGGCATTATCATCTGTTCTCCATACCATGTGGATCTTCCTCTCAACCAGGAGACATCTGAACCTGTGATACAACTATCAAAGGCAATACTCAGAGCAGCATTCAAGTCTGAGGACAGCAGGACAAAATTCAGGTAATTATCAGACCCCTTTTTGCAGATACACCTGTATCCACAGCAACCACAAATACTGCAAGTGGTCCTATTCCCTCTGCCTCAAAATATCATCAGCATTTTGGTCTTAATGTCTGTAGTGCACTATGCCATTTTTAGGTCATGACTTGATCTGTGGGCTGCTGTGAGTCTTGGCTTTGGCTCATCCTAGACCTCATTGATATACAAGTGGGGAGCAGGGAGGAAAATTCCTGAAATTCCTTGGCTGCAAAATAGTAGCAAAATGCGTCAAAACAGCAGTTAGAATTTGCGAAGCATGAAAATATTTGAATAGAGACTCTAACTTTTGAGAGCAGGTAACAAGCTTCAAAAACCTCCGCTACAAGCCGCAGGAGCAGGGTGATGTAGACTGGTGAAAAACATACGATGAACACACACAAATTCACAGTAACAATGTGGAGTGCTTTCTGGATTAACTTTGTATCATGGAGGCTGCTGGCCATCTGCTTTCTGAGGCATTTGATGACTTGTATTGAACAAAACGTTATAATCCCTAGAGGAATAAAATACCGAAAGCAAATGGAGAATAATAATGAAAAATCAGGTTGAATAGAATGCTTCTGGAAACAAAAATTTTCATTTTCTTTTTTGTTTTCAAATGGTCTGTTAAAGTAGGAGTAACCTATTTGTATTATCCAAAGAAACCCACAGATAGCAGCTGATTTCAGTGGAGATCGAAGAGTTTTTGCTTTCAGAGGAAACTTGATGGCGATGTATCGATCAATTGCGATCAGCGTGATAATGAAGATGCTCATAGGACCGTTTGTAAAGTATATCATCTGTATGGCAATACACAACTTGTCTATGGGATGTTTGTTCTTGGTAAAATATATCAGGAAAGGCAAGGAGAAGAGCAGGAAACAGTCTGCAACCATGAGGTTGATCATGTACACCCTGGTCTCAGTCCATCTCTTGAGTTTGCAGCAGAAGGCCCAGAGGGCGACCGTGTTCAGCAGGACCCCAAAAACAAGGACTGGGATGTAGATGATCAGCTGAAACAGCACAACAGCATCCTGCAGTGTGTTGCTGATTTCGGTGCAGTTATCCATGGTGGGGCGTCCCTGTAAGAGAAGGGTGTAGGTGAGAGACCAAGTTCGGGGACATGTCCCCTGGGCCGGGTCCCGCAACCGTGTCCTCATTTGTGGCTCTGTGGCTCCTGGCTTCCCTGCACTGCACAAGCCAGGGCTATGGGTGGAACGAGGTGGCACACAGCTCTCCAAAATCCTCCAGCAGCTATTATGGAGTAGCAGCCCCTGTTTGACTGCAGGCCTGTCTTGCCCTCCATACAGTCACCCTTGCATGGTTTTCGTAACAGCAGAGGGTCTCCAAAGCTTGAAGACAGTGTTGTAGTCTCTTACCTTTGCCACTGCTGCAGTCATTGGAGACCTGTTGGCTTTCTTGCTGTAGGGCAAAGAAACATTCCTCCTCTGGCTTGCTACCAAAGCCACCCCATGGGTTTGGTGGGTCTTGCCAAGCCCACGGACCCGTGCAGGACTCAGGCCCTTCCAGCTGTGGCACAGCACTGGTGGCCCTACTCCTGGAGCGCTGCTGCAGGCTGGAGCACAGTGCGTGCTGCGAGTAGGCTGGCCACAAGCACCCCTGCTCCTTCTGCAGGCTGCTGAGGATGAATGGCTCAGCACCAGTACTGCCAGCCCTGGTGGGTAGCAGGTCTCGAATGACAGAAGGGAAAATGAGCATACCTGTCTGATCTCAACCTTCAACATAGGAAGCCAAAATGTTGCCAGAGCAAAAGACATGAATTCAAGATTTTAGCCTGTCTCCTGGCATTCCTTTAGAGCTTTCAGGGCTACCAGCAAGGGCAACACGGAGGGTGAGTCAGACTCAGTCTGCAGCTGGCAAGGAAGAGTTTACAATGAGGCAGGAAAAGAAAACGCTTGGATTCCTATAATCTCTTATAAATCTACTGCCTTATAAGTCAGTGGCTTCTAAGCCTTAATATCTCAACTGCAGACAAACCATCTGACTGCATGAACTACGTGAAATGCTTTTAGTGTCCGAGATGGGGGAGCTGGATCTGGCAATGCCAGAAGAAAGCTCAGCGCCTGCCCTGGTGCCAGAGCTGGGGTGGCCTTACAGAAATACAGGACACTGTTATTTTCAGGGTGGAACTTATGCAGGGGCTAACATGCAGCCAGTGTCTTGGCTTACTGGTCCTTGGCTGCACTGCACTGCCACTATCATACAGCCATTCCCTGCCAGCCTACCATGACCATCCACAGTGGAAAAGCCACTCTCTGCTTGCATAGTACTGGCCCATGCAGCAGCTGAACCCCTTGTATCCCTCATGTAAGCTCTGAGCCTGCAATAATCCCCCCCAGTGCTGTGCTTCAGTGTGTCCAGAGCAGGGTGTCCCCATGCTAGCAGAAGGCGCATGGCCACAGAGCGGGACAGAGACCTCCCCGAATAGCACATGTGGCTGCCAAACAGCAAAGCACAACATCTGTGAAGACAAGAGGAGGCTGAGGCACCTGCATACCACTGCCTGCTAACAAGTGGACAGCCTTGGACAGTGCTTCATGAAAGAGCTGAGGAAACAGAGCACACTGCCACACACCTGGTGAGAAAAATTAAAAGTTACCTGCTTCTTGTGGGGTCGTCTGTGGGTTGGTTCCTCAGGCAGGTCACAGTGGCACCCGAGACGCTGGGGCAGAGTGGTGCTTTGAGGGCCACAGCCACCCAGGAGCCTGCTGCTGACAGCTTGGAAGCGCTGAAGCACAGCAATGAACTCTTGTTTTCTGAAAGTACTTCGTTTATCACCTCCTCTTCGGGACAGCTGAGTCTCTGGTGCCCTCTGTTGTTCCTCTCCAATCAGCTCAGAGCTTCATCATCTGTTTTTGTACCCAACCTGCTCTCCCTTCACTTCCCTCCACACAAATAAGCAATTAAAATTTAATATTTTCAATTGTGTGAAAAGAAATCCTTTCTAAAATAAAACCCATAATGGTTGCAAATTGCCCTTTTGGCAGCAAAAGGACTCCCTGGGAGCCCAGCATCCTGTGCAGCCTCTGGTGTGTTCGCAGAGCAAGCCCTGGGCAGGCAGCAGCATGGGGTCCAGTGGCTTTTCTGGAGGGCACATTAGTGCTTGTGCACCCATGATGGTGGGCCCAAGGCAAGGGTCCCAGCATGCTTCTCTTTGGTTTCTTTGTAAGGTGGGGTGCAGGACTCATGGGCCCGCTTGTCCTCTGCCTGATGCTTCTTCATGCTGCTCATCAGTGTCATGGGAAACCTCCCCCCCAGTAATGACAGTCATTGCATACCAGGCACATGCAGGAGATACTGGCATGGAGGGAAGCATGCTGTAGGTGTCAGAAGGGTGGGGAAAATGTGCAAACAGGCAGGGAAGGCTCTGGACACAGCTGGACTCCTTCACACCAGCTGTTGACAGTGCCTGGGCAGCGCTTGGTGGCAGCCACAGAGATTTTTCAGTATTTAGAAAGAAAAAATCTCATTCCTAGGCAGCATTTGAACAACATGCTGGGGATCATCCCCCTCCCTATCCTCCCCTCTGGATTTTCTAGGCTGCTGACTCACAGGACAAATGTATTTCACCCATGGAAACATGAGAGACAACAGTGTGGGTAGGCTGTGGAAACTCAGCTGCAGCTGTGTCCATCTGTGTCTAGCTGTGCAATGCCACCCTGATCCTGTGCTGCTGCCGGCAGGGCAAATGTGGGGGCCAGCCTGGCACCACAGAACAGACCCAGGGAATAGCGGTGCCTGGGTGGCGAGGGTCTAGGTGGGGTGAAGAGGGCCCCTTTCTTCCCTCTGTGGGGAGCAGCAGCCCCATGGGCACAGCTGCTGTAGGGAGATGTGTCTGGGCTGGGGCTCCAGGGGAAGCCAGCAGGAGGATCCCATCCAAGAGCTTCTGTGCCTTTGTGGCACAGGCCATGGCTTGCTCTCATCCTTCAAGTGTTGCTTGGACCCACTGGCTTGGAGGGGACAAACAGCCAGCAAAGCCTGGGCTGTTTTGTAGGTGCACTTAGGAACATGTTGGTACTGCCCGAACACACCCCACCCCACAGGAATAACGTGTTGAAACCAAATTGGATTATTATCGTAATGCAAACAATCTGAAATACACAATTAGGTAAAGCACGATACAGTCTTTTCTGTTGGCAATAAGGTTAAGTTGACTTTAGCTGCAAAATAAAATAAAATAAAACAGAGTGACACATGTAGGTCGACACAGGTGCTGGAGGGGGGGGGAGCCATGTTCATGAACTGCCATTACACCTCTTGGCTCTTACACCTCTGTGTGAAACAACCAGTTTGTATAACAGAAACACAGAGCAGAGTAGAAATTTACGATTAACCTGGTGACGATGTACACAACAAAGCTCTCCTTGGACTGAAAGAGCAATGGTTATCCCAGCAACAGTGAAGCTGTATCTTCTCTTGACATTGTAGAATTTGTTGCTGTTTTTGTTGGTGGTGGTTTTATTTTCCTTCATTTAGCAAGTGTGTATCTGCAAGGAGTGGGTTTGCACTGTTTTGTGAGTGCTGGATTTGAACAGCAGGATGGCTTCCTGGAATTCCTTGGTCACAAAGTAGTAGCAGACGCAGTCCAAGCAGCAGTTGGACGTGGCAATGCACCTTGTCACGGAGGTGAAGTTCATTATAGCCTGGATCAGGAAACAGGTAGCTCCCACGTGCTTCACTATGAGCCTGGCAAGTGTACCAAGGTGGGCCGGCAGAAAACATACTAGAAACACAACCAGATTTGCATAAATAATGTAAAGAGCTTTCCGGATTGATTTCTCCTCCAGTGAACTTGTCTTCAGCTGTCTCTTAAGGTTCCTGATGATTTCTATCGAACAAAAGGTCAAGGTTGCTAATGGAAGAGTGAAAATGAAGAAAATGGAAAGCAGGAGTTGAGCAATGGGCATGGAGTCATCGTGCTGAAAGCAGAAATCAGCTTTTCTCTGCCCAAACCCTAAGGCAGCTCCAGCTGTGACGAAGAGCCACAGAAGCCCACAGAGAAGGGCAGCTTGTTTGGGGGACCTGAAGGCCCTAGCTTTCAGGGGATGCTTTATGGCAATGTATCGGTCGACGGAGATAAATGAAATGATGTAGATGCTCACTACCACATTGATAAAATACATTGCCTCTATAAACTGGCAGAGTTCGCCTCGGATTGACTTATTCCAGGTCAAATAAGCCTTGAAAGGTAAGATGAAGATGATGAAGCAGTCAGCAAAGACTAAATTGATTGCATACACCTTGGCTTCTGACCACTTCTTTATCTTGCAAGAGAACACCTGCAGGGCAAGGGCATTAAATATTGCTCCAAAGAAGAAAATGAGGATATACAGAGCCAATTCAATGAGACGAAGATGCAGATTCACTTCTACACTTGTGAGATTGCAGCTGTTGGACACATTCATTTTCCTGACGTGTGGATGGCATGTGATGTTCTGAGACCTGAAATAGGAAAAAAATGGGTATTTTTTACATCTCAATAGATGTACAACTCCTATAAAAATGGTATTTTAATAAATATTTGCTCTGTTGTGAATGTGAATTTGAGTTTACAGGGATAGCTTTCTCAGAGAGCCTGTAACTGGGATGCATCCTGCTGTCAAGTTCTGTTTATGTTTACTCAGTTAATGAGCAAATATCTCCAGGTGCACTTCCAGTTGGACACAGCAGGCAGCCTCTATTAAATAGGGGCTCTTGAATGAGAGGAGGGAATAGAACTCAGAAGATAACCCATAGATACCGGGGGCACCCTGTGACAAGGTAAGAACTAGTTCTTTAAGCCAGTCTGTGCAGATGAGGCAAAATGACCCTTAGCTTGGTTTTGAGGTAGGCAGGGACTGCAGCAACCAGCCCTAAGTGTGTATAATCCATGAGCAAAAGCTCTTCTAACAGGTCTGCTGGTCTGGGAGATAACAGGGAGGGAATAATTAGCCAAATTTTAAGCCCGTTCATTCCCAGAGTACAAGTCTGCAGATGTAAAGCAGGAAGACTTACCAAAAAGAGGAAACACTGGCACAGATCAAGGAGCTGCAAGTAAGGCCATAAAAGGTTCCTGCTCAGGGCAGGCATACGGACACCCTGGGAAATCCATGAGACATAAAAAGCAGGTCCTTACCCTCTGTCACGCTGGCTGCTAGGTGCTTCACAGGAGTGTTGCTTGTGTGAAGAGCACAAACTCACAGGCTGATAAAAATCAGCTTTTATCAGGCTCCATCCTGTGCAGAGTAGCTCTATGTGACTTGCACACAAGGCAGTTTCTGAATCAGCGATTCTGTGCATGTCACGGAATTTCTGCTTGCATCTCAATGCACATTGAGAATTTAACCTTTTATTTTAAACCAAGTTTTTAGCCACTCAAATGGAGTGGCAGGGGGTCTGGTGGAATCCTACAGCTCTCAGACTTGGGGGGCGGGGGGCAGTACACTGTGCCTGCAGACCCCTGGTCAAGCAGTTATTTGCCTCTGTGAAAAATGCAGACAATGCAGACCTCGTGGTTAGATAGTGAGGGCCACGATCAGACTGCAGCTCAGGTGAGTGATAAAGGCACAAATAACTCAAATGCTGGGGGTTAGACAAGCATGTTGGACACCAGCAGACCTTAATGTGACTCCTGCACAGAGCTCTCACCCAATCATGGCATGCTTGGTTCTGGGTTTCCCAACAGAGCTTGCTGTCTGCTAGCTGTCACCCAAGGAAAACCTCTCTGAACTGTAGTAAGTAGCCGCAGGGAAACGCCTTCATCCAGGGTGAAGCTGCCACATCATTATCCTCAGTAACTGCACAAGGAGCAAGCATCTTCACTGGTGTGGTTGATGCCCAGGTTGCTTTAAGCTGGCCCTGGTTTGCACTGCCAGGCAACACAGGCAAACCGCTGGTGTTTTCTGCAGCGTGAGGGCCTCCGGCCTCTGGCTAACACCAGCTTTGGAGCTGGAGGTGTTGTCCCAGTGCAGTTCCCAGCACCAGCAACCTGCCCTGCTGCTCAGGGCTTGCAGGTGCTCTTGGCCAGGAGCTCAAAGGCTGGAGGAGGCGGGAGGAAACAAGCAGCGGGTGTTAAGCAGAACAGGTAGCACAGATGCGATATGATTGAGCAGTAAGCATCTTCAAAGAGATGGTGTGTGATAAGCTAGCACATTCTCTGACCACTGGAAATGCTTAAAGTGGGCCAGAGATGATGGCTGCATACTGGGGCAACCTTCTGTTGAGAGAAAAGGACAGAGGCAGCTGTAAACCAGAATGTCACTGCTGCTGGAGGGCTGGGAGCAGGCTGGGACTGGAAGGACAACGTCACAACCCAGTTGAGTGTGTCCACCACAGACTGCAATGAGCTGGGCAGCAGCTCTCCCTGCCAGGGAAGCTGTGAGATGGGAGCAAGGCCAGAGATGGGCTCATTTTTCTCCAGTTCCTACCAGCCCTTGAGCAGGGAGCTTGGAGGAAGAGACATGAAACAGAGGCTGAGGGCACAGAGGGTGTCACAGGAGCACCAGGGTGGCCAACACCCAGCGGGAAGCCCATGGGAAGAATTTAGTTTCCTGCTGCCAGTTGCTGTTAGAAAGTAGTATGCTGTGATCTTCCTGAACGCCTTGGAGTAAGCACCGGAAAAGACAGTCTCAGCAGTAGCCGCAGCTGAGCGGGTCTGCACACAGCAGGGACTGCGCTGACCAGGAGAAGCCGGGTACCCAGCCTCAAAGAATAGAATCATAGAATGGCTTGGGTTGGCAGGGACCTCAAAGATCACCTAGTTCCAACCCCCCTGCCATGGACAGGGCTGCCAGCCACTAGCTCACTGGATCAAACTGCCCAGGAACCCATCCAGCCTGGCCTTGAACACAGCCAGGGATGGGGCAGCCACAACTTCTCTGGGCAGCCTGTGCCAGCGCCTCACCACTTAGGTGAGGAATGAATGGGCTTAAAATGTGGTTAATCCTTCCCTCCCTGTTGTCTCCCAGACCAGCAGACCTGTCAGAAGAGCTTTTGCTCATGGATTATGCACACTTAGCACTGGTTGCTGCAGTCCCTGCCTACCTCAAAACCACCTTGCAACACCTTGCGCTTGGCCTTGCTGAACCTCATCAGGTTCTCGTGGGCCCACTTTTCCAGCCTGTCCAGGTCCCTCTGGATGGCATCCCTTCCTTCAGGGGTATCCACTGCACCACTCAGCTTGGTGTCATCAGCAAACTTGCTGAGGGTGCACTCGATCCCACAGTCTGAGTCGTCCATAAAGATGTTGAAGAGCACCGGTCCCAAGACGGACCCCTGGGGGACACCACTCATGACCGGCCTCCACCTGGACGTAGAGCCATTGACTACAGCCCTTTGGCTGTGACTCTCCAGCCAGTTCTTTATCCAGCAAACAGTCCACCCATCAAATCCATATCTCTCCAGTTTAGAGATAAGGATATGGTGCGGGACCATGTCAAAGGCCTTGCACAAGTCCAGGTAGACGACATCCGTCGCCCTCCCTCGGTCCACCAATGCTGTCACTCCATCACAGAAGGCCACCAGATTGGNGATCTTCCCAGGCACAGATGTGAGGCTCACAGGCCTGTAGTTCCCCGGGTCTCACTTTCTCCCTTTCTTAAAAATGGGCGTGATGTTTCCCTTTTTCCAATCACCGGGGACCTTGCCTGACAACCACGACTTTTCAAATATGATGGAGAGCAGCTTGGCAACCACATCAGCCAACTCCTTCAAGACCCTGGGATGCATCCCGTCCAGCCCCATAGACTTGTAGGTGTTCAGTCCCACCAGGTGGTCTCGGACTTGCTCTGCTCTTACACAGGGAAGGATTTTGCTCCCCCCATCCCCACTTGGATTTTCAGGGACACAAGAGACCTGGGCAGCCTGACCAGCAGTGAAGACCGAGGCAAAGAACTCATTAAGTACCTCAGCCTTCTCCACATCAGAGGAGGCCAGTTCTCCCTTTCCATTCATCAGAGGGGGAACACTCTCCTTTGCCTGTCTCTTCTCACCTATGTAGCTAAAGAAACCCTTCTTGTTGTTTTTTACATTCCTTGCCAAGCTTAATTCTACCTGCACCTTGGCCTTCCTGATCCTACCCCTACATATCCTGGCAGCATCTCTGTTATCCTCCCAGGCCACCCATCCCGGCTTCTACTGCCTATACTTTTCCTTCTTTCTGAGAGCACAAGAACCCTCCATCCCCCAGAATAAAAAATCAGGCAGGGGAGGCAGGAAACCAGCATGGCTGAGCAAGGATATGCTGGTCAAGGTGAGGGAAAAGATGTTCTTAAAGTGCTGCCTGCTCTGCTCTGATCCCTTGTCCCTAAGGACATTTTCCCAGGAGATGTCTTCCAACAGCTCCTTAAACAGACCGAAGTTTGCTCTCCTGAAGCTCAGTGTCCTGACTCCACTCTTTGCCAGGCCCACGCTCCTCAGGATCACAAATTCAACCAGGGCATGGCCGCTGCAGCCCAGGCTGCCTCCAGTCTTAACTGTGCCTCCTCCACCTCCTCCCCACCACGGCAAGCCACTGAGCAGCAGCACACGGAGGGCAAGAGAACAAAACAGGGCAAGGTTACCTGTGGGCATAACGCCACAAAGTCAGCAGCAGGAATGGGGCCGGTGGGGTTGGTGTCAGGCAGACAGGGCAGGTGCCTGCAACAATGGCTCAAATGTACTTCAGGGCTTCTGTAACACCTCCTTCTCCTGCGTGGGAGAGGATTTCATGTCCAGTTTCGAAGTCAGATAATTTGCTGGCCAAAGAGATGCAGTGTTTTCCAGTGGGGGCTCAGTGCCTTGTCACTCAGTGCTAATACAAGTGTGCTCACTGGCTAGCGGATGTGCTTCGTAAATGCAGAGTTGAGATGCTGTGCTGAAACCCACGTAAGGCAAGACCAGGAAGGTGCAATATCTCTTATTGGCTTGCTCATGCAGCTGAAGGTGTAGGACCCTCCTGCTTGTCTCCCTGTGCGGGCCTGAAGGCCATCTGGGGGAGAAGCCCTCTCCATCATGAGACATGGTGTGGTGTAGGGCCAGGAGACAGCCCGTGCCCCGGGGTCAGTGACTCGTTGTAGCCACATGGCAGCCCAGGCACTGGGGAGAGCTGCCCTGAGCTGAGGAAAGCAGAGAACTGCTCCCCTAGGAACTAGAAAAGGAGTGAGCATGTAAACAGGCAGTGTTAGGAAACTACATACAAATAACCCCAAAGGACCCTGCCTGGAGAAGGAAGAACTTCTCACCACGAGCATCTCTCTCCTCCTGGCAATGCCCACGCGATGCTGAAGGGTCCCAGTTTGAGAGAGCATGCAGGGCAGGTGGCAGGGCCCAGAGGAGCACCGAAAGAAGGGGTGGGGATGCTGGGGATGCTCCTCAGGGGTCACTGGATCACAGTTTCTCTTGTAAGTGGACCAATGATAACAACAACAGCTGCCTGTATTTTCTTCAGCCTCTTAGGGCTTCATCTACACTGGCAATAACTTCTTGGCTCCACACAAAGACCATCTTCTCTCTGCCCACCAGGAGATGCAGAGCTGGCTGACCAACACAGCCAGGTGTTTGAGGTCATTGAGCCTAGAAGGGCTTTGGGTTTTCTAATGAAAACATCATTGGATTTTCTCTAAAACAGCGAGAAAGCAGTGCTGGCAGTTGTTCAGTAACACAATCTTCATTATTTACCTTGCAGTAGCTGGACTGCTCTGCTCTATGCTGCCAGCCTTGAAGGCTCTCTGGGTTGGTCCCCACACAAAAGACAAGTCCCAGCTCCTACAAATTTACAGGAATGAGATCTTCCCCTGTACGGGTTCTGATCTTTTGAGGGCACCCCAAAATGCCCTACAGGCTTCCTATCTCCATGGCTCTGTTTTCTTACTGCTCACAGGTTACAAATCAGACTAAAGTCAGCATCTGCCTGAAGGGCGATGGCAGGCTGGAGTACAGATCCCATCTGCATGGAGAAGGACAGCAGAATGGAGGATGGATGCCTTCCTGCCTGTCCTGAGCAGGCAGCACCTTTCAGCAAGTCCTGGCAGCACTCAGCGCTGTGATGCAGGACAAGGCTCGTGCCCACTGAAGCTCGGGCGAGCTTCACCAGGAGCAGTCTGCCTGCTCCAAGATGTGGGCAACATCAGCGTATGAAATAAAACCAGAAAATCCAACTCTCCTTTTCTCCAGAGAGCTCCTCAGCTCTTCTTTACATTTTCTTCAGCCTCCTACCACATCCCAGGACTGGAGGCTGCTAAGCTAACACAGATTACATCTGTTTGTGTGTTGCTAAAATATAGTACACTAAGCCAGACTAGCGTGTGTGGTTTTGGTTGTGGTGTGAAATTTGGGGAACGCCTACATGGGATGACACAAACCTTCTCATGACAAACTGGGTGACATTTGAGAGTGCTGCCTTTAACATGGCTGCAAAGCAAAGGCACTCTTAACCTTGTTTTTTTCCTTCCCGCAGCCCAACCACGACGATGTCAATCCTGTATCTACAATCTGAAACGTCACTTCATGGTACAGTCATTTGGATGTGGAAGAACTTCACCACTGTTTCTTTTAATTCCAGTTTATTTACATTTTATATTCATGTGTCCAAAGAAGAGGTAAACAAGGATGTCATCTTGTTAACCTTACTTTTTCCTACCTGGAAAGGCCAAATTCTTTCCCCGTGTGCCAGGCAAACCCTGCAGCGCACCGCACCACTCCCTCAAAGAGCAGAGTGTGAGGTGCCCACCTGCAGGCCGAGGTCATCGACTGATTCCAGGCTTCATGCACATTGGCTGATCCCTGTTAGAGAAATCACGGAACCATGAGTTTGCTTCTTTCAGCAGCACCAGGGAGATGCTGTTGGAATACTGATCCAGAAGTTCAGCTCACAAAATCAGTGATACGAGTCCGTAGCTCAGCACGACCGCCAACGTATGCCAAATACTTGCTTCCTACCAGAGATACATCAGCTACGTCAGCAATGTTACACAGCTCCCAGGCATCAGGGCTGGATGATGACACCAGCCCATGACAACAAATGTTTTGTTCATTCCTATGCATGCTAGTAAGCATTCAATGTAACCAAACTATGCAATTAGAATGACTGGGTTTAGAGCAAATGACACCACCCTGAGACTGCTGGGTGGTGTGAGCTTGAGATCCGTGCATGCACTTGTATAAAATGTAGTACATCAGTGATCAGATTGACTGTTAATGTTTGCAGGACTGCCTTTTAGATTCAGAGATTAAATTCATCATGTTTGCCCTGCTTTTCTGCACAGGAAAACACGTAAGCATGCATCTAAATATCAGTCGTTCCTTTTCCCGGAGCTGTGCTGACACATCACAGGCAGCAAGTACAACAGAATAGCAAAGAGCATGAACCTGACAGAAAGGCAGAGCCTCTGGGGGATGGACACATTCCCCCTTGCATGGATACAAAGTGAGGAAAACGTGACTTGGAAAATTCAGCTCCACCCTGTTGCTGGAAGTTCAGCTTGAGCTTGGACACGCTGGCTTCCAGAACCCCACACCTAAAACCCATGTGAGTGAGTGGGGCCATCAGCAGTGTCCCACAGGGATTGTGTGCATCAGCACTGGGGGATTTTCACTCTCAATTTGTCACTGATTCTCCCTGTGTCACCCCACTGCTCGCCACCACTGAGAATTTGAAGCAGCTTGATGCAAAATCACTGACTTCGTGCCACCGGCTGCCTGCTGTCCCTCCTCCTTCACACCCTAAAATCAAACAGCTTCAGCACCACATACTTGCCCTCCATGGGCCTCTCACATGAAGATCTTTGTGCTTTCTAGAAAGAAGAAACAGCATTTGGGCAGGAAATCTGGCCAAGAAAACGCCATCCAGCTTGCAGTGCTGCTCTCCATGACCAGCGAGCTGTGGGAGCCAGGGAGTGCACAATGCAGGAAGAACAAGCAAACCGTGATGTCGTGCTGGATCCCGTTTCACAAGGAACTTCATCTGATGTCTCAGGCTTTGTCTGCTTTGCTCTATGACATTTCATCTGTGTGAGAGCCTCTGACCACAACTTCCTACTCAGGAAAGCAGAAAATTTCCCCACAACACCCTTGTGCAAAATTTTGACCACAACGCATTTTCCATATGCTACTGATATGGACCCCGAGCCTGCAGATAAACACCTTCTCATGACCTCGATGCCATCTTCTGCCTATCTGGGGCAGGGTTTTACTTGTCGTTAGTGGAGTGACTTCTAAATCTGCCCAAGCTTTGCCGTTGTAATAGTCACAACAGCCTCTTATTTGGGTTCCCAACCCCTCACCTCTTCCCAGTGTTCATAGTTTAGTATTCTTCTAATGGTTAAGGTATTCATTCAACACAGTATTGGTGGGTTTAGGGAAGGAAACCTCCTGTGGGAGGCTGCAGCCCACGGCTAACAGACAGGACCAAGCAACTCTTTCCTTGACCAACCTTGGCCATGGGCAAAGCGGTGCCGAGGGACATGGTGAAAGCACAGTGCAGTGAGCTGGGAGATGGAACCCAGACACCATGTGCCTCCCTCTCCCATCTCCCATCACCTCAGGACTTTCCAGAGGCCCCACCTCAGGGCACTTGGTGACCAGGAGGATAAGCAGGTGTGAACGAACCACTGCTCAGGTACAGGTGAGCATACTTCAGAAGATCGTCATTGAATGATATCCACGGACAGGCGGCAGAGGCCAGACAAGAGTGGTCCCGTGGGTACCTGCCCTTCCCTCCAGGGTTACCCAATGGACCTTTTCCCTCTGGCCTTTCAAATTTCATGCACTTGCACCAAGTGCAGGCTGCGTTTTGTTCTCTCTTGCACTGATACAAATCCTGAGTGGCACTTCTACTGTTGGACAGATATATTCTGATAAACTGGTCATTGGTGCCAGTAAATCTAACCAAAAGCCACATCTTATCCATAAGCAGGGAAGTGATTTGCTCCATTTGGTTACGTGCTTAATTCAATAAGTTGTGGTTCCTCCTCTCCCTCCCACACTTCATTGCCAACCTTTTGTCATAGGAAATCTCTGCTTGACTCGTGCTCCTGATTTCCAGTCCTTGGATTCCTTTTCCTCTAAACTGCTGTTGATCTTCATTTTGCTTTCAGTCTGTTTTGGAGTAGTTAATTCCCAAGTAACATGACTATTTTTCTAATCATTCTGTCAGACACTGAAGGAACTAGCCTCACTCCGAGGAAAATAGCGCCATTAGCAGCACTGTGTTTTTCTGTGAGGACTTGCACCCTCTCCAAGAGCTGGACAGCCCCGCAGTGTGTGGGCAGCTGCTTCTGAGTGTGATGTTTCCCTTGACATTTGGATGCTTGCTGCTGTGTGGCCTCAAGCCCCTGCTCAGGGCAAGGCTCCGCCACATCCTTCAGAGGGGGGAATTGACCCTACCGGTGCAGTAGGGCTGCAAGTCCTAAACCTAAATCCTACAGGTACAAAGTCATCCTGCCCAAAACAACCTGAGGTTCAAAACATCTAGCTCTGGAAACAGACTTGGAGCCGCTGTATGGGAAGAGCACAATTCCCATACTGCAGGAAGGTGCTGTAGAAAAATGAAAGGTTGCATAGCCAACACTCTCCAGGTCTGGGTGCTGTGTTCAGGGTTAGGCTTCCATAAAATGGCTTGCCAAAGGGGCTGCCAGTTTATGGGACAGCGCTGTGCTGTTTGCACATGCAAAAGAGATGTTGGTTGTCTTTGGGACCCACTGAAGGTGCAACCTGAGAGGCTCACCATTGCAATACACTCCCCACAGCTGCATAACGTGGGGAGAAAGCACTGATCCTCACTCGCATCCTCTTCTGGTAGCCCTGGGGGTGACTTTCAGTAATGGCCATATATCTAACTGTAATTTCAGAAAATAAGACACAGAAGTGCTTGTGTTCCAGGCAAACCCAGCTGCACAGGCCACAGCAAGACACCAAAGTCAGCCCTGCAGGGACAAGCTCCTGGTATCCCGCAGTGAAGTAGAGCAGCGTGGTGGCGGAGGACAAGATGAAGGTGGTGGGGACAGGACCCCCTCTGGGAGCTGGACCCTCTCTGGGAGCCTGCCTTTGTGCTTCCTGCACACTGCATGCCCTCCTGCTCCACTGAGGTTGCTCTGCCGATGGCATCAGGGTCACCTCACAGATATTGTTGAGGAGGGGCTGCAGTGGATCATTGCCCAGCTGCCTGTCCCAGGGAAAGCATTCACAGCTCCTTTTCACAGCAATGTGGCTGCTGTGAAATTTTGAAGCTCCCCAGAATAAAAGGCTATATATGTTTAGAGAGAAAATTCCTGCTTTTAATGAAATTGCCACATATTGTAAACAGTTGTCTTTGAAGTCCCATCTGAAGAATGTGTTTAATACTATAAACTGGACAAAGGCAAGTTAAACTGCAGGTCCAGGGTCATTCTTGGGGTCTGGCCATGTGTAGCCACAGTGCCCCTGCACACCTCAGCTGTGTGTCCTCCACTCCCCAAACCTTCCCCAGCACCTCGGCCATGGTAGATGGGCACCCTTCACAGGGAAGGGGCACCTGATACCAGCCTCAGTGTGGGCACCTGCGTGAGGTGAGCAACTGATAACCTACTAAATGGCAGCTGGCAGGCAGAGGCTCCCCCACTACTTGTCCTTTTCCAGTTCCGAAGGAATAATTTCCGTAAATGTCGGCAGCCCCCTGAGTGCACAGTGCACAGGCCACTTTGGCTTTTAGCACACTTAGAGAAGCCTTAATAGACTTAGCAGAGAAGAAAAATCCATTAACAACTTTTTTCTTTGTTTTCACAGCCTATTTCACAGCCCTCTTTAATGGTCCATGCCCTGTCGTAAGGCAACTAATGCAATAAACTGCCTCAAATTTCAGTCATCTTCCCGCACTGCCTGGCACTGCCGTGGTGGGGCTGCGTGTGGACCCAGCTCAGCTCATGGGGTCAGGCTGTCTGGACCCTCCAGGAACGGAGTGTGGCCCTGTTCTGCATCCTGAAGCACACGTGGCTGTCATTGCAAGGATGGGACTTGCTGATTAATGGCAGGTAAATGTTTTGCTAAGTAAGTCCTGGGGCACCCGGGGAGAGAACAGCCTTCTCCTTGGAGACCTCTTGGCATGAAGGCTGGTGATGGACCAGAAGTTTTTTAAGGACCTAGACCCTCCTACTACTGCATTAAATATATACGTACATATGGTACATACGTAGCCTTTTGTTTGTCTTCTTGGTGTCTAACACCCCTCAGTGCTAAATTAACACCTTCTTTCCAGTTTGTTACACATCAGTTTCAATTTCCAGTTTCTCTGAGTCTGGTTTCCACCTGTAAAGATGAGCACCCAAACCCTACCTTGTCTGGTTGCTGATCCCTAGGGCCCTGTGAGAGTCCTCTGAAGCACCTTCTTGCAGTTTTTGGTTCTTGAATTTCCAAAGAGCCAACCCAGCTCTTCCACAGTCATTGGCATTCCAGACGAGCTCTGTACCTGCCCAAGGAGGCTCTGGCCTGCTCTTTCCTACCTGCACAATTCTCAAAGAAATTAATCCAATCAGACAGATTTATCCCATGGGAAACAGACCAGGCAATATGTTCTTTGAGGCAGGTAACCCAAGTTTATTGGAAGTCAAAGCCAGCCACAGTTCTACATAATTTCCCAGTCCTTCCCCTGCAGCGATCAATTACACTGAGATTTACTGAGGCCAGAACAGACGGGACAAGAGACAGCCACATATAATCACTGTTCACATTAGCCTTATTTCCATGTAAATGGCTATTCTTCAAATACTGTCAATGGGAGTTATTTTCGCTATCATATTTTCGTTGGCTGTAATTAGTACAGTAGGAGGACTATTACCTCTTCAGTTATCAGTGAGAGAGAAAAAGAAATTTGCAACAATGCTGCTGCCTTCATTCTACCTGTGGGCTGCTGTTGTTGTTGAGGGGTGAGCAGGCTCCCTCCCATCCCTTGGTCTGGGGGACAATGTGCTGAATTTAGAGGTGGCACAAAGCGAGCTTGCTACCCTGTGCCTACGTAGCACACATGTAGTTGTGTCCCACGGCTCTGAACAGCAGTGCAAGTGGTTCCTCGTAGTGTCCTCCAGCCAAAACCCACCTTCAGCCCTCAACCCACCTCAATCCTCAACACAGCAGCACAACAGCAAAGCAGTGGTGACAGTACCCACGCACATGGTGCCAGCACAGAGCCAAGCTGCTGACAGTTCATTAGGAAAAGCTGTGCAAGCACTCAGGTGCCCACCTCCAGGAATGCCAGCTCCCAGCACACAGCTGCAGCTCAGCCTAAATTTCAGCTACCTGAAGAAAAAAAAAAAAAAAATTGACATTTGTTCTGCGATTACATTCAGAGCTGACTGGGAAGGGCCATGTGCCACCTTGTGGCTATTGTAAAATACTGGTTAAACTCTACCAGGGAGAAGGGGAGAGATAAGGAAAATGAAGACAACCTACAAATCCATAAGTAGGTGCCACAACCATCACCTTCCTTCAGAATCATCAGCCAGGGATGTCTTCTAGCACATCCTTCTTGCCTCGGTGGGTGAAACTGCTGTTAAGCGAGAAGGAGAAGACTTTTTTTGTTTTGTTTTGTGAACAAATGACAGTTCCCTCTTCACTGTTAGTATTGCACCTTTTTTTTTTTTTTTTTAATTTAGAATTCTCGCTTACTGAATTATCCCCAAAGAGCTGTCATTAAGACAAAAGCATCTCACTTTGTCAGTGCCTTTCTTCTGCCCTCAAAGCCCAGCTCTTCAAAGGAGCTTCTGCACCTTGATATTTTCACCCAGCTGCAAACCAATAAGCTGCAGGCTCTAAAGGGGTACAGTGAAACAGATTTCTAAACTGGGCCATTAAGTGCCCAAGTCAATGACAAGAAAAAGAATTTAGGAAAATAGGTCCCACGGGCTGTAACACAGCCCGATGTGACCAGGACATTAGAAAATCAAGGATGCAGACTGCTTTACCAAAATGAGAGCAATTGCGAGTGCTGCACAGTACTGCACAGGCAGAGCTCTCTACCTCTGCAATGTTATTTCTGTCCTGCCTAAATCTCTCACTCCCTCGCTCTGTTGCTCACTTACTACTTAACACAGCAAAGGGATTTGGCATCTCACCTGCAGGCAAGGTGTTGCACAACAGCATATCCATTTATTTGATCATCTGGTCACTTGGCTGAATTTGCACATCTCCTGGTTAGACTTTGACAAATGGGTAGAAATAAAGGTGAAATCTCAATAAATGCTTTAATAATTTTACTTTTCAGAACACAATTTCACATCAAGCGTTTCTTTTTTTAAAGGGAAGTGTTGTGGTTCTTTTTAGTTGGGAGTAAATGCTTTTACTCTACCCATCAGTGTTGCAGGCTGTCTGCAGCAAGTTCTCAGGGTTTTATCGCTCCACCTCCTCTGGCGCAGCCATCTCCAAGCAGCAGGCTCTGACGACGGAGCTCACCGTGCCCTGCTCCCTGCCACACGGCGGAGCTCGGCGGCAGCGGCTCGGTCTGGAGGAGCGGGGAAACAGCGGAGCCCAGCCCGGCTGGGAAACGCCGCTTCGGGGCCGCTCACACAGGTTCCTCCGGTTCTGAAGACACAGGATTTGCAGCTGAGGTTTAGAAGGCTGCTGTTGCCCCTGTCGTGATGGAGTTGCACAGGGTAGCAAGCTCACTTTGTGCCTGCAAAAACCTCCAAAGGCCGAAGAAAGTTTGGACACAGAGTAGGCATCAGCACCATCCCCGGCTCCTGCTGTGCTCACTGTGCCCGGCAGCATCACTTCATGCAGGGTGGGAGGGGTGGGTGTGGGGAATGCAAACACTAACATTATCGATGGAAATTATGTATTTATTAAAGTCTTATTCTCAGGAAGCCAGTCCTTGTTAAAGCACACATAACCAAAGAGGAACCCGTTTAGACTGGCTCTAATAGATCAAGAGGTCACTTTTGTCTTATTTCTGTATTGTGAGCTACTGTGTTTAGCATCTTTTACAGCGCTGCATTTTGTTTCACCACTAAACTAAGCCTCCAGAGGTGCCTGCTGTGCTCTCACCCAGGCCTTGAACCACGGCTGCACCTCCACAGACAGCATTCCCCACCCGAGAGGCCCTCGTGTTCTCAGCCAGCACGTCGGCCTGCTGCCCTTGGCTGCTGCAAGGGGCACAAGTCCCAGCAGAAACCCACAGCCCAGGAGGTCAGCACCCCCTCCTTCTGCAGGTGGGTTCTCTCTCTTGCCCCTCTCACCCAAGTGAGATTTTCTAGGCCATCCCTTCAGATATGTATATACACATATACATACACGCACACAAAAATTTTTATAAATGTATGTACATACTGTTGGCGCAGATGGCAGTCCCACCGCTCTGGGCTCCTCCCGTGCACTAGCAAGAGGCCCAGCCTCCTGAAGTGTCCCCTTTACCCAGCCAAAACCCAGTTCCAGCGGGCAGCCCTTGGGTGCTCGCCTTCCCCAGCCCTGCAGCAGGCACTGGAGGGGAGCAGGGCACCAGCATCTCTCAGTTCATTGCACCGAGGCGCTGGAGCAGACCCCACTGCCTGCTGTTATATATTGGTGTGCAGCTGGCCCCAGGCATGTCCCAATACAGAGAAGTACATCCCCCAGCTGAGCCATAAGAATGAAGATTTCAAAGAAAACTTTGACTTGCAGCTGCATTCTGTAATAGCTTCCTATTGCCAGCACAGGTTAGGCGATGGATCTGTGATCCATCTGATGGAAAAAAAAAAAAAAAAAAAAAAAAAAAGATGGAATTCCAATTGAAATCAGTTAGCAGTTTGAGGAAAAAGCAGTTTCTTACAGATGTTTTATTTCTCCCTGTGCATAAGGTGTTCCACTACCCATAAAGTCACACTTTGTCCCAGACCAGAAACCACGTGCCAAGAATTCTGTGGTCACGGAAGAAATGTGCAGCTGCTCTTGCTGGAGCCTCCACAGCCCCCTGCCTGCGACCTGCAGGCATGCTTGCTTCCTTCCAGGAAGGTTTCCCAATCTGGAGAATAATTGAATTTTTGCTGCTGGAATTAATACCAACTATTTTAAAATCAGTCTCCATCTCTTCTTGCTGCTGCTAGTTTGGCTCTGGCTGCCTGCAGCATGAGCCAGAAAGGCTCCTGCTGCAGCAACTGCAGGCTGGGGAGGCTGCCTGGCCCTGCAGAAGGTGCTGGTGCCAGGATGAGGCATCTCCATGTCTTTTAGGGCACTGATAAAGTGCTTCATTTCACAGCTCCTTCAAGGAATCACACACATACACCCCCCCCCCAAAGAACTAGTACACAGAACTGTATTTACAAAACTCTGAGGGGTTTAGTAACTGCAGTCCTGCATGTGGCAGAAGCCCAGACCCCAGAAGCCTGACCAGCTGGGAACTTGGCTACTTGGCATTGTGCTACGCCTCGTGGTACGTTCAAATCCGAGTAGCATGCAACAGGATCTAAGGGGCAGAAGTTCCCAGGAGACAGAGCAGCACTGCTGCAGCTTCTTGCCTCACCGCCACCCCTCCTGGTGCTGTGCTGACAGCGGGTTCAGAATGGTTACACTGATGTCAGCCTGTTTGGTGGAGTGCGGGAGCAAGGCACTCCTGAAATAGACTAGAATTGAAACCAAAACATAAAGTTGGCACCTTGCATTTCTCGTGCTTGTTTTTAATCACAAGACATTGAATGTGTGGGAATTTCAAGAAAGCCTAAGCTCTGAATCAAGGACTATATGAAACTATTTTAGTTACAAATGCAGGCAGCATGTTTCCAGGTTTACAATGAGAGCAGTAACCTGTTAAACACAATACAAAGACTCTGGCGTTAGGAGGGATAAAGAAATTTCCCTAGAAATAAACTCTAAGTTGATCTTGCAGTGCTTCTGAATGGGAGTATCAGTAACTTCATTTCCTTGATAAACATCAGTATTTCCCCTAAAAAAAAAACTTTTTTTTTTTTTTTTAAATTAGGAGAGACCACGAGCTACTGCTAAACTAGCCACCATATCACTGCCTTTTGTTTCAGAGCTTCAAGGAAATTCTCATTAAGCAACAGAAATTATTTCCAAGGCCAACTTCTAACAGCAGCAGTGCTCTCCTTGATCTGGAGAATTTTAATTCTCTCTAGCTCTTGACACCAACAAGCAATTACCTCAGCCGTCGCTGAAAACACGTATTCTATTTTCACAACAATGTGAACAAAAGAAAAAAGAAAAAAAAAAAAAAAACAAGAGGGGCAAATAAATCACAGGTATGGGCTAAACTGCCACCTGGGACTAGCAACTTCAAACCAGCCACCTGGGCCAGACCCATGCTCTTACCTTCTATGCAAGTTCCAAGGCAGAATTAAAGTAAAAGCCCACTTAAGCTTTGCACAAGAGTTCTGCACGTGCCTTGAATACCAATATCTCCCCAGCAGGTCTCACGTTTCCTTCACTGACTGCGGGAGCCACATATCTGAAAGTAAAAATGCTCCAGGGAGAACTAGAGGAGTGGGAGTCGAGGCCTCTGGCCTTGTAGGATGAAAGTAATCATTTCTGACTGCTGGCAAATCCAAAAAAAAAAAAAAATTAAAAAAACCTGAACACTAGGAAAATATCATAAAAATTCAGATCACCTGCACTAAATGCAATGAGAAGAGGCAAACGTGAGCTCTCTTTCCCAAGACACTTGTGAATAAGTCTGAGATATTGACACCTGCGTGTGACTCTGAGTGAAATATTCACCTCCCACTAACGGAAATATTTTTATTAACAACTTCAGTTGTCTTGTAGCAAATAACACTTTTTGTTTTTTCTTTCAAAGCACAGACAAGCATCATAAAAGATTTCATTTGCATGTTCATGCGATCCTTACTTGGTACTCGGTATCAGCGTTCCCTCAGCAGGCGATTACAGACACATTCTGCTTTTTGAGCAGTTTTTGGTTTCAGTCAGTCTCCAGGTGACCCAGCACGCCCATACTCCTGCTGGCTTCCCCATTTAGCTTCCAACAGCCGTCCTGGTAGTTTGCGGATCACTGTGCAGCAGGGCCTGCACAACAGCCTGTAAAGGGCCATTCCGCAAATCATACCGAGCATTGGGAAACTCAGGGGAGGCGTAAGGGTGACAATTTATGTACGGCATTTATGTACTTACAGCGTGCATGAGCCCCAGGTGAAGAGAAAGAGCCTGGCGTGAGCTGAACGCAGTGGCAGCAGCTCTCCATATGCTGCAGGGTTCCCCGCCACCACCGCGCTTCCTCCTCCTTTTAGGCTTATAATAAAAATAAGACAGAATATTTCAAGAGCAACTGTTTTGGCTAAATGCAGGATGACTCTGAAGGGTTTCAGATGGAGTGCCACTGGTCTGCACAGCACAGAGCTCCGCAGCAGGCTGCTCAGCCTGCAGTCTTCCTGTCCCCATTCCTCACCCTGCAGGCAACTGTATTTCAGGCTCATCTCGAAAACTGCGGCTCACCAAAACCCAGAGCTCCCCTTGCACAGGAAGTCACACACTGCAATATCTACCCCAGACCAGTTCAAATATCAATATTTTGCAGAGAACAGACTTGGGAGGAAAAAAAGTTCATTTCAGAGACAGCAAAACATCCGATTCAAAGGTGGTGTTTTGAGGCTCCTGAAATATCAACACCAGCACAGCGCAGCTTTGCTCAGATGATCAGCTCAGTGCCTGGTGTTCGCTGCTTCCCCTGGGCTTGGCCCCCATACCCGATCATCTCTGACAATTTCAATCTTTGAAGCCCCTCAGAGCTGAAAGTTTTTGAAAATAACCATGTAGCACTTTTAGACTATCTTTGGCGATTAGAACTTAGAGGCAAGTACTGCCTGTTAGGGAAACACTTTGAACAAAAGTATTGACTTTTATAAAGGTTCATATAAATGTCAGATTTGAAGTCTGGCAGTAACTGGGGGTGTTTTTACTGGTGCAGGAGAAACTCCTAGTGAGTAAAAGGTTTCCATGAGACTGTCCACCAGCTCTGTTCACTGTCACAAACATCTTGGAGGAGGAGGACATGCTGCCATTGCTGCTTGTGCTCAGACTCTGGGAGAACTCCCTGACTTTTATTATTATTCTTTTAATATGAGCTCCCCCATGACACTGCCTGGGACACTGAAGAGGAGTTCCCGTTGCCTGCCAGGGAAAAGCACCCCAACAACGAGAGCTGCTCGTGCTTCCCTGGGAGCACACTGCGCGTAGCCTTGCTCCCACACCAGCAGCAATCTGCTGACCCTGTACCCAGGGGAAGGCTGCAAGCTCTGAGCTGATTGCATGAGCTGGCAACCACCACTGAGCACAGAAAGCTCTCACAAATCCCAAGCAAATCATGTTGCAGAGATGTGAGGATGTCTGGCCAAATCTCCACTCACTGGTTTGCTCTGCACATTATGGATTTCCATGGCCACAGCCTTCACCCTGTAAAGACAACCGTGCACCTCTTCAAACATGTGCAACCCCAGCGAAATCAACAGAGGCAGCTTAAAAATCACAGGCCATTATGAGCATGTTGGTGGGTTTGCAGGATCACTGCATGAAACAACACAGACCCCGTGGAGCACTCATCTTCTCTACAGATGCTTGCTTCATTCATCTTTCTGCTGAATAGATTGTTTCAATGCAGCAGGTAGACAAATTAAATTGGATTTATCCATGTCAGACTCGTTCCTTGTGCCCACCATAAACTTCTACTACTAGGGTTAGGTATGTGCTTAGTTGGACTGTGGATTTCTTGGCCCTTGAGTACACGCCAGCAATGCCCCTACCAGGGCGTGCTGTTGTACCCACACTAGGGTTTCTTCTCCTGCAGAATGCCTGGTGGGTCACTGCAGGGCAGTGCTGGTGGCTGAGCAGGGACAGGATGGGCCCCATTGCAGCTGGGATCCCCCATAACCTGACAGAGCTTCATTTTCCTCTAATTCCTCAGTATTTCTAAAATAATTTCTAGTCCAGGCTTCCCCCTGCCGCCCGCCTTTGTTAATGTTCAGAAATCTCTGATCCAGAGAACAAGCTGGATAGAATAACAACTGCACTGGGTAAGTGGCTCCAAGCTAGGGCTAAGTGAAGGTTAAAGAGATAAGGGAGACTTTTACTCCATAACGAGAGATTTCCTGTTGATTAGGCAACTGTGGAGAGATGTCTGGTAAGATCCTCACCTGCACTCCAGGAGCGGTTCTACCATGGGGCACCATGAAATCAGGGAACTCACGGCTAAGGTGGCACAAGAAGATGAACTGGCTGTGACCAGAGGGGACTGCAGGCACTTGCTGCGGTGTCAGGGACTGCTTTGGTTTTCTTCCAAGGCAAATAGATGCACTGCTCGCTTAGCAGCCATGCGGTGCTCTCCTTTGGCAGGCTGGGGTGGAAGGGCAGCCCCAAATCCCTTGCAGACGCTGCTTCAGGGAGAGGATATCTGAACAGCATACGAGTGCAGGAGAGAACAGATGGCAGTTAGTAACTTCTCTACAGGAACATGCAGCAGTGGCTTCCTGGAAGTAGATTTAATTACCGAGAACATAATCCAAACGGATATTAGTATTCCCAAGCAGTGTAACAAGCAGTACTGTGGGATGGTCAACAAGCAAGCAAGAATTTAGCCTTCTCTGATCTACTCTTCAGCACCTTCAATGTGTGAAAAATGGCTAAATTAATCTAAATTAACGAGAACTTGCTCCTGGAACTATTCTGCCTTTTTTTTTTTTTTTTTTTAGGGTCAGGTTTAGGGTCAAGTTAAACTGATACAAGAGGAAATTAATAGCAAAATAATTTTCCATCTACCCCTTGTCTTTAAAGGTCTCCCTTCTCAGTGTTAGTCGAGACTGACAAGGGATGAGCGTGGCAGTATCTGCAGCATAAACGTTCTCAGAGTCCAGGCATCAGTTGCCTGGGTTTGGTGATCACCTGCCTTTGCTTTGGGAAATTGTCTGGGTTTGGTAATTTATTCACACCAGACTGGAGTGACTCTTACAGAGGGAAAGGATCCCACCTTGCACACGTACATAACTCAGATACAGAAGGTAACTTGGGGTATTTTCTTGTGCAAGGCCTTTGATAACGTTGGGACTGCCTGGACCGCCTCTGGCCCCAGCCCCACACCCACACATGGCTGTGCTTGAGAGCTCCTGAGTTGTTCCCTCAGCATCAGCTTGGTCCCTCCCTGTGCACTCAGACAAGAAGCCTCGTTAAGCTGTACAGCTAACTCAAGAGGGTGGATCTTGCACATCTGAGCTGAAAAGTCAGAGCCTTGCTGTGCTGGCCAGTGCCCCGGGTGAGGTTCTCAGGCCTGCTCCGCAGAGCCAGGCTCTCTGGGCCTCCCGAGACCCAGCTGGTCTATAAATAGGCCATGAGAAACATCTTACAGTTTAAAATTAGCATGAAAACAACTGCGGTCTCAAATATCTCAGCAGAACGTTTCACAATCTTTTTCCATGCTAAAACCTCCGGTATCCTCTCAGCACCCACCCTGGACCACTGACGGGGCCATGCATGGGCCAACATGGGGTGCCCAGCTCAGGCACATGTATGGGGTGTCAGGGTCCAAACAATCCCTTCCTGCATGATACAGGGGGTAACGAGTACTTTCTAGTCAGATGCCATCTATTGCAACCTTCCCAGAACATTAATCATGATTTGACCTTGCAGTGGCTACCTTACAACAGAAATACAAATGAGGTGGAGGAAAACAAGGGAAAAATGTCAAGATAACTCACTCAAATTTGGTAAATAACAGGAGTTTTCTTTCCAATCCCAAAGAAGAAAGTGTAACAATGGGGTCTTTTTTAGTATAAACAGAGATGAGGAGTGGTGTAACTTTTTATTTTTATTTTTATTTTTTGGAATTGAGGTTTGAGCTATCCCTTCCAACAAAAGGATCATCTGTTGTAAGAGGCTTTTATGACTCGCTATACAAGCTCATGAGTTGGCAAAATCTTCCCCATGCTGTTAAACTCCTTTGGGCTGCTGTTAAAGCTGTGCCCAAGCACCTCAGAGGGCAGCTAAGAAGCAGTTTCATTAGAGCTCAAACTGCTGCACGCTCTTACAGCAGGGTTTCAGGCACCATGAAAACCCATCCCAGGCTCAAAGGCAGGAAAGAAAAGAGGTCTCCATGCATTTGCCCTCGTATCATCTCTGAAAACAAGGTCTTTGATGTTTGCAACATCTGTAAGTGAGCTGCGCTTGAGGGAGAATTAATGCTGGCTGTGGGTGTCTGTGGGCTACCAACAAAAGCACGGAAATAATTAACAGCTTCACCAACACTTATTTGGAGAGTGGTGACAACAGAGCAACATTTGCTGAAGGACTCTGCTTGCTAACAAGCCCTTGCTTTAACCTTGCTAACAATCACAGTGATGATGAAAATATAAACGGTGCTCGACTGCTACTAGAAGATTTCTCTGGATTTTGACAAGCATTTGATTAGCCAAAAGCTGCTGCTTTCCTTCAACCTGGTAAGAGCCACTGTCTTTAAAAACAGAACAAAACAAACCACCACCAAGTGGAACTGTAGTGTTTAAGCCGTTGCACGTGAAATGCACTCTGCCTGCCAGAATCAACTGTGGTATGCTCAGATGAAACCTGTTTGCTGGGACTGTTAAATCCACACTCGGTTTTAAATACAAGCATAAACCCTTAAGGATAACCTACTATGTAACACTTCAATGGCAAATGTAGCTTCACTTGACTGACACTTCCTGAGGCAGAAAATAGGAAGGATTTGTTTATTGCTTATTCTAAAACTTACTGTTGGGCTTAGGCCCTGAACATTAAAGGAGAACACCTGTGCTGACGGCCCCATGCCTGCCCAGCTTCCAGAGTGACCCTGCTTATTCTGAGCTGAGCCCATTACCCACTGCGTTCTCCAGACTTTTCTTCAATCCAACTCATTTTTTGTGGAAAAGGCTTTCTATATGATCAGCTTTAAGCCTGCCATCTCTTCCTCTATGAAATTAAAGTCCTGGTTCTTCTACTGCAAACTATGAAATAGTGGGCAATCATGCCCACATCAGCATGCTCATCATCACATTTGATAGCTGGATCTGTACAAATGCAGGAAAAACCCTATCTCTTACAACTAGCTAGCTATTCTGCTGGATGGAAGACACATATCAAAGGAGTTCCACAAGATATACAAGCTCTAGGGAAGATATAAGCATATTTGAAAGCATGCAGCTAGGACTAGCCATCCAAGACTTCTTTATTACCAGAATTATTTAATACAGCATAGCACTTTATCATTAAATAATTTCATTCTACAAAAAAGCACAGAAGATGATGGAATAAAAATACCCCTGTGAAACAACAGAAGAACGATCAAGGAAAAAATGACAGCTTCATTCAATGTTTTTTCTACTTTTTTTTTTTTTTTTTTAAATATCATTTTCCTAAGTAGATGTGTCTGTTTAGAAAAAGAAACATTTGGTGCCCTGGACCAGCTCTGCACACTCCCTGCTCCAGGAGAAGAGGACCTGTCCCTTGGTGCCATTAGTTGTTCATTAACCTGGAAGGTCACAGACATGTCTGTCAAGCAGATATTTGTGTTCCTAAGAAAAGAGATGGGATGTTTATTTTAGCTGTTCTTCTCCATTTCACTTCCAGATAAGGACGAAGTAATTAAGACACGGAGCACAAAAACCCAGCTAGGCCTGTGGGAACACGCTAAAGGAGGGAGCTGCTTACAGACCCAAGCCCCAGAGGTGGGTTCAGGGCTGACCCTTCTGGCTTCACGGCAGAATAAACCACTGGCCATCGAGGCCGAGATTTATCCACAGAATGAGTGCGAGATCCAGGCAAGCAGCACTGCAACCCTCTAAACAACCAGCTTTGAGCCAGCAGCCCCCTAGGTCAGGCCTCAGCTCTGGTTCTGGTGACTGTCCCGCTGCTCCTCTCCAGGACCATCCCCGCTGCAGCTCCAGAGGGGTTCCAGTCGAAATCTCGTCACTGATAACCCCAGCGGCACAGCTGTTCACCTGCTGATGCCCTTCAGATGCTGACTCACAACATTCCTCCGCAGTGGCACACAATCCAGAGCAAACACCGTTTTCCCGCTTTCCAGGCGTGTTATTTCCCTGCAGGCTGTTTGAGGGCAACAGACTCAGTTGCAGGTGGTGATTTCATTGTGGTGAACACACCCAAGGCATTTTAGCCTTCATGTTTTTCCACCAATATCTTTTAAGAATGCTTTTAATAGTGCTTTCTATTCCGAATAACAAACAGATAACTATCTGTGTTTTTCAATAACCAGGAAATAGTGAGCTCAAGTTACCCAGATAGTAAATCATTTCTTTTGCAAGTTTGTGACTGAGCACTGGGCCCCTTGCACAACCCAGACCTTCTCCTGAGCAGAGTAAAAGAGTCACCGCATTGGCCCCAATTGCCTTCCCAAATATCCCGCATGTTGCAATGAATGCAGCGCTGTAAAAGCAGTCATGGCCCAAAGACACCATGCACATGTCTCCTCTTCCCTTTGGCCAATTTCAGTCTGAGATGAGAGTGTTTCTCATTATTGCCCATAGCAGCAAGGAGCAATGTTGGATAAATTAATTTTTAATTGGAAAAGTGGCTCACAGATGAACAGAGGCATAGAGTCCTGAGAGAATAAATGCTAACAGCCCTGGCTGCCAGGAAGAAAGCATGCCAGAAAATTACAGTTAGAAAAAAAGATGCAAATGTGTCTCTCCCCCTTTTGCACATATTGAAATGGCTGAGGTGAATACTAAAAAGGTGTGTTCTTTCGCAGACAGGAACATCGGGCTCCTGATCCCAAGCCCCAGCACATCTGCACACCCACAGCAAGGAAGAGAGGAGCCAGCTTTTTGCTTCTTCCCCTTGTGCAGGTATATATGCATCTCACGCAACAATAAAAGCCAGCAGTCCCAACAGAGCAGGAGCAGACTCCTGAAAGCACACTGAACATCACAAACCTGGTTAACTGAGAAGCACACTGGCGCATCAGCACACAGTGGCTTCTTGCAGTCTCCTGGTGGAGCACTGGGCCCTCGCGTCCATCAGCAAGAGGAGTCTCTCAAGTTTATGGACCAGGCACAGAGTTACTCAGGTTTGTGAACGGAAACAATTTCCGTAGCACTACAGGATTTCTGATGTGCGTTCAGTTCAGTACAGTGTCCTTATAATATTAATGCTGCAGCAAAATTGCACCGACACAGGGCAGTCATGACTGCCAACCTAGACTCGGAGTGCCAAGCTGCCAAAGCGGCACGTCAGGCACTCTGGCCACTAGATAGATGTATGACTGATGAGCTTTATCTAAGTTATTTAGTTTAATATAATGTCCCAAAACTCAATGCACAGCTCTCCCATTCTCACAGAAAATGCCATTTCCTAGTTACTTTCCCCAATGCTCATTAATTATTTTTCTTTGTTACCGTTTGATAAGGAAATACGATCCAGACTCTGCCGTCAGAGTGAACACCTTCCAGCTTCACAGGAGGAGCTGCTGGTAAAGGCTGCCCAGCTCTGCTGCTTCTTGGAAACCTCCATTGGCTTCCGCCAGATCAGCGCCTTCATGCTTCAAGCATGATATTATCAGGTGAATAGAGCAAATTTTTAACTTGAAGTTAAGCAAGCCGTGGCATGGGTCTCTCCAGAGCACACCCTGAGCACACAGGCACTAAGTGACTGCTGGGGGTCCCTTTGGTATATGGCCAGACTGACGTCACCGACTCGATGCTCGCAGAAGCACTGTGATATGTGGCGTTGCAGCAAAGTTCCTGCACCCTCGGATCTCCTTGGGAGCAAAACACAAGAAGTTTATGGGCTTCCCAGTTCAAAGCTGTTTGCATGAGTCTGATAGGAGCAGGGTACTGCTGTGGCTTTTGCCAAAATGAAAATCAGATCCTACTACTGAGCAGCACATGCTGTGTGTGCGACTCCTTTGCCATGTAGAAGGAGGGCATGGCCCGTCTCCAGAGATCTCCTACTGACCTGTTCTAAAAGAGTCCCAAGATGGTGTGCATTCACAGTTAACTTTAGGAAGTGGATGGAAGCATGTATTTTGACAGGCTTTGATTCCTCAAGTTAAAAGAATTAAACAGAACAAAAGAATAAAAAGAATAAAAGTATCAGTTTTCAGTCTCAGGAGGCTATTTTGTTCCTAACACAGTTCCAAGCTGTGACACACTTCCAGGGTTTCAAAACAGTCAGCTGAAAAAAAAAAAAAAAAAAAAAATCATTTCTATTTCTATATTATTTCTTCTGCTAGCCACACAGTGGAGATATTTGCTTCCAGAGCACCAGGCTAGGGGCATCTTTAACTACACAGCTTGAAATGCCAATCAGCTTTGGACACATGATTTTAAATGTTGTAGAAAACAAACCTCAGTGACATAATGAGGTTAGGCCTAATAGCACCCCAACATGAGAGCTGTGACATTGGAATCCAATGGCACACTGGAAGATGCTGTTTTCTGTTTTCTCCTTGTGTATTCACATTTCTTCCAAAACTCTGTCATGTGGCCAACTTTTTGAAGTATCTTAAAAAAACCTTTTAGAACAAAGATAAGTGCTTTCTGAATATGTACAAAAGGAAAAAACACAGCTAGAGGGTGCCTACGTGCTAGCAATTAATTCCCCTGAAACTCCCAAATCCTGGACATCACCAGAGCTCAAGGGCCTGATCTGGAGCCCACTGAGCCACGGGAAACTCTTCCAGCCTTCCACAGTGGACATGACCTGCCACCCTCTCAGGGTGACAGGAGCTGGTCAGAAAGGAGGCAGGGGGAGCAGGGGACAACACAAGCTTGGGTTTAATATTAACAGCTCTGTCAAAGAACTGAAAAATGAATTGAACTTAGAGCTGGTTCCTGTATTGTCCCTTTTACGGCAAACAGCCATGAAAGCAGCCTTGACAACCACTTCCTTGTTCACACATACCACCGAAGTTAAGCATTCACTATTTTTCCCACTACAGTAAAAAAAGTACATTTTCTACCACACATGACGCTGTTATATTGTACTCAGGGCACCAGTCTGGGTGTGTACGTGCAAGAGGACGTCAGGAGGTAAATGACTGGCCTGCAGAGCTGGGTGAACCACCAAACCCAGAGCGCACCCACACCACAGCCCTGTCCCGGCCATGGGCATTGTGTCCCCCAGCTGCACCCACTTCACTCATTCTGTCCTTGTTTGCTTTACACACCTTGAGAACTGAAATCTGGAGAGAGCTCCCTCCTTCCAGCTCGTAGGGCACTGTTGCGTTGTCCTGGTGCAGAGGTGCAGGCTGTCCTAGCGATACACATGACTGCAGGACAGCCGTACCCAGTCTCAAAAGGAGCTGAAAGGCCCAGAGTTGCCATTGCTGCAGCTGTGTCACCTCCATGTGGTGAGAGGACCAAGCCGATTTGGATCAAGAGGCGCTGGGTCACCTCCCGGGCCGCAGGGAGGCAGACACTGGCTGAACGTGGAAACGGCTGAGCCCATGCATCAGACCAGAGGTGCTGTGATGTGTGCCCCGTCTCTGCTGTTCAAAGGCAGTGACATCAGCCCAACAGCAGCTATCATTTGAGCCCACGATTTGGAAACAGGGAGGACAGGCTTCCCACAAGAAATGGGTTTAAAATCAGGTCATACTGATAGAGATGAGGAGCTTGTGAAGGCACCAGGACTAGCTTCATCTTAAAACCAGGAAATTCTGTTCTGAGAAAACAACAATAGTCAAAGAGGTCTGCTGTCACTGCTGTCCTTCCCAGCAGAAAGGAGTGAGCGTTACCTGACTCATCATGCAAGGAGCCTGATGAGCAAATAACCCACCCTGCCCCTCTGTGCCGTCTTGATATTTTTGTAGCTCTGATAGGAGCCTCTTCTGCACTTTCAAAGCGAGGGAAACTTTTCTAATTAGCACAACTAGGTTCTTCCTGCCACTCCTTCCTTCTTCATTTTACTGCTGTCTGAATCTCATAGTTAAGAAGAAGGGATAAGGGGTGACTACTTTCATCTGGAAGAGTTATCAGAAATCTAGCCAATATAGATTGGGCAATAAAGATAGGACATATCAGGAGACTACAGACAATTAAGCATTAACTTAAACGAAAGCTCCAAAGCTTATTGAGGAAGGATACTGAGGTCTTGAAAACCTTTCTGTGTGAGCAGCAGCACCCAGGGCACCCTGTGATCTCAGAGACACCAGTGTGGTTCCTCTCTTTGTCCAAGTGCAGTGACCTGGAATCACTGGGCCCTCCCTGACCACACTTGGAGCTCCTGCTGCCTGGTTCACAGCCTGGTTCACTTCAGTGAGAGGAATTGCACAGCTGGTGGAAAGTTCCAGAATTACCCCACCTCAGTGTGGCCAGAATGCAAAGTTTGCTGACTAGAGACAAACACCTTGCGGTCCTATAAATAGCGGCCTTAAGCAAGAGCCCCTTGAGCTCTTGAGGTCCGCAGCGGGCTGTGATCCTGTGATCTTCACAAGTCGTGAACAAGACTTGTTCTGGGCACCCTGTTCTGAGTCCTGCTGGAGCATGGGCGGCACCAGATAGACTCCGAGGTGCCTCCAGCCTCAGGCATTCCTGGCATTCTGTAAAATCGTTGTACAGAAGGGACACTCCCATGCCTGGCATCCCTGTATCCACTGTAGACCAGAGGCCAGTGAATGCACAGAGCTCTTACCTGCTGCCAGGATACATGACTTACCGGTAATGTTACCTCCTGCCATTCAGAAGCAAGAATGCCAAATCACCACTGCATTGCCCAAGTTGCACGCGGATCAATGAAAACAATGCCTAGAATTTGAAGTGGCAAAAATACAGATAAGAGAACACCATACTTACCTTATTTATGCAAGTTGGAACTCTTACTAAATCACTAGAAAGAAGAAAAGAGTTTCTGCAGACTACCAGTCACAGTTACATCTGCTCAGGCTCAAATTTTCTGTCATGACAGTGCTACTTAACAAGATTAAGTTGCTTCTTGTTACAAATGCTTTGAGCATCTCAATCCTAACAAAAAGGATTTTCTCACTTCCCTTAAATTCTTCAGCTAGAGCCCTGTGTCCCAGTTCACAGAGTCCATACAGATAACACTGAAAGGGAAGTGGCTTTTCTTCTGCCATGAAACTGGCAGTTTTAAAATATGCATTCCAGCTGATAGTCAGATGAGACAGCATCCTGTAAATTACCTAGAAAATTCCATTCCCCTAGTTGCTCTGATTGCCGTGCACAGACACAGGAGGCCCAGCTTTAACTGTTCGTGAAGCCTTTTTTTCCAAATTCAAGTGTAAATGCCACCTCACACACACATTCTTAGGAAACATGGGCCTGGCCTTTAACATACTTTTGGTAAGCTGAGAGAAAATCAAGTACGATAATATCTGTGAAGATATTCAAGGAAAAATCAACTGAGAGATTCTCAGTTTATAGTTCTCAGTCATGTGCTGGTAACCGTGACCCCATGACTTATATCACAGAACGGTTTGGGTTAAAAGGGACCTCAAAGCCCACCCAGTTCCAACCCCTGCCATGGGCTGGTTGCCACCCATTAGATCAGGCTGCCCAGGGCGCCATCCAGCCTGGCCTTGAATGCTTTCTCCCAGATCTCTCTTCTCATAGAGGACACAGAGTTGGCTCCTGCCATGTTCACATGGTGACCATCTGCAACAGGGATTCTGAAAGGTCCTGCTGGTCTAGGGTCTTCACAAACACATGTGAGATTTCAGAACTCTTTGGAATGGCAAATTAGAAATGCTCGGGCTAAAACAAACTTTTTCCAACATGAAGAACAGCCATCAGCATCTACTGAAAAGGTTTTTTCCATGAGTTTAACATCGAGTGGGCTGCTGGAAGTGCCGTACTATTGTTTTTGTAAAGGACTCCAGGGCCAGGCAGTAAAAACACTGCAAGATTTCTTCATGAATGGAAATAAAGGCATTTCAGGCTGGGTTTGTTCCCAGAATACAGCTTTCAATGCACACTGACCTTCAAAACAGGCTGCACGCTCAGCGCTGGCATGCAGACAGCAAAACAAGTTCACTGCATTTTGGGAAGTCTGTTTAAGGAGATCTAGCTTCTGCCAGAAGTTACCTGCAGCAAACTAAAGCACTTTCAGTCAGCTCCCTCTGCTCCTCCCCTTTCTCTCTGCCCATCCATTTTTGTACCACACCATTCTCAGTGTTGCATCAACAGCACAGCAGGGTCTCACTCCTCCTTCTGGACTTCTGAATTCAGGAGCAGTTGCAGCAAAAAGATACATTCCTGTGTGCCCCCTTCTGCTAGCTAATGTACCCGGCTTCCTGCAGAAAATAAACAGGACAATGGCTTGTGTTCCTCTCCAGGGAGTGTTTTTTTAAATCATCATCGATAAACCAGTGCCTTGTCAGATTTATCTCCCACTCAGACTATACTCTTCTTGGGGAGTTGAGGATGGGTGTGTTAACTTAGGTGCACAGAATTTGAATTTCTGTTTGTTTGGTTTTTTTCTCCCCTTTTTCTCTAGGCAAAGAAAAACAAACAATGAAAAAATACAAACATACACAGTTTTGTCAGAGCAGAGTTGCTCTCCTCCTGCTTTGTACGTGGATAGTAAGCTGTTCAAATTCTGGAAGCCTTTAGAAAGAGACTGTAGGAGGGATAAGGCTTTTGTAGCAGCCTAGCTCTTGTTGCCCACTCACTTAGACTTGGCTCTTCTAAATACCAGATGTCATCACTTGCAATTTATATTAGACTTGTATCTATGCAGCCAAAAAGAAAAAATAAAAAAAAAAAGAAGGGTTAACACTGGCCTATTTTAGGCTCTGTCATAATTCCTTTGTATGTTGGATCTAGCTAAAATTGCTAGCATACTGTTTGAAATGTCATGCCCAGTGCAATGCTGTTCCCAGTAAGCAACTGAGGGCTCTGAGAGACCCCCACGCAGGGAGCCTGGCTGGCATTTTGTCTTCGTGCAGGAGGAGAAGCTGGTTCAGGAGAGCCCACGGGAATGCTGCACACAGAGCTGTGCACAGGCATGCAGCAAGGGACTACCCCTCCATTACACAGCCCAAGGTCACCCCACCAGGGAGGATGGAAGAAAATGAAGTGGTGTGAAAGAACAAATGGGCTTACTGAAACGAGGACGTAGCAGCTCCTGTTCCAGCTCTGCCTGCTCTGGCACAAGACTGGCATGAGTCCCCACATCCAAGGAACAATATTTACACTGGTTTCATCGAGGTAAGAATGGGCCAGTGACTTCACAGGATTTATTCAAAACAGGAGAAGATAAGGCTTTTTTACAGACATCATGAAATACATCAGTATTGGAAAGGACACAGAAGGTGTTCTCACTGAGGTACAGATTGCGGAGCTGCTGCTTCCACCATGATGCCACATAAAGAGCAGGGAAAAGGTGCCCTCCCCAGTTCTGCCTGCATTTCAGCATGATAAGCAGAGCACACTCCCCCTCCCCAGTGCTGATGAAGAATGGAGGCGATGCATCTGCTCCCCACGTATTCAGAAAGCACGCAACAGCTACAACTTCACCTTGCAGAGAACTGGATGTCACCTGGCCAGCAGTTGTGTGGTGTTTTGTTACTGGAGACAAGCCAGAAAACAATTTACCAATAGTTACACAGGTAGGGTAGCAGAGAGCTGGAAAGAAGTACCAGCTTCCAGCGAGTTTTCCCATTTGCGCCTTTGAACATCACACCCAAAACATTTTCAAAATAAGGCTTCTTTTCTACCAAGTACAACACTGTACTGAGGAGCAAATGTTCAAAACAAATCATTTAAAATTATTTTTAAAAAGGAAAAAACTAAGAAGTCTAAAAATATCTTGCAGGAATTACTGAATTGTGAATTGCCTCCCTCTTCATTTGCCAAAAATGCCACCTGAATGATTTTGAAAGCCTTACATTTTGAAAGGAAGTTGCCATGGTTATTTTAACTGCAAAATCAAATATTTGGATTAAGAGTTTAGCTTATCAGTACCCAGCTTTGACAGTGACTCCATAAATCAGCCCTGCTCCAAAGAGCTCTCGGATGATGGGAACAAGTTTTAAAGTAGGTTTCTTGTTTCTCAATGGGCCAGTTTTGCAGTTGTCAGAATCCCTTTGAAGAAAACTGATCAGCACTTGATTTGGACTTGTGCAATCTCTGCTTAGAAAGCATCTCCTGTTTTTCCTGTACAGCATCAACAGTTGAGATGAAGACAGATACCCGCCAGCTGCATGAGCCTGGCTCCACAAGGAGTAACTTTATTGCAGCGGCTCGTGCAGACGCCGTGTGGACGTACCACGATGTATGGCACTACCTTCCAGTGTGGAGAAGTTATGCAACGCAGTCCTAAGAGCAAGTGTTGCAACGTGGAAGAGCTGTCAAAACACACCAGTGTTTAGACCTAATAAATCCGACAGCCCTGATCTAAAAAGTGCTTCGGCAGTCAAGAAAAATTTCTAAATACGCTAAAAATTGATTTGCTAGCAATGCACATTTCGGAAGCCTGGCAAAGTAGCTTTCCCATGAGTATAGATGTCCTCATCTGTGCCCTGGTTTATATGCTTCACCAAGTTTTTCTCAAACAAGAGAGGGTGATAAGCTCCCACGGTGCAGGCACGGTCGTGAAACTTCTGGTAATAGTGGCAAATGTCCGTCTGCCGCTTAGAAGGGAGAAATTCATACACGTCCACTTTGTCGCAGAGCGTCATCATGATCACAATGCCTGCAGAGAGAAGGAAACAAACATCCCCATTTCAGACCAGAGAACTCACAAACCACTTCAGTGAGACAGCCAGCCAGGCAAGAAGCATCCCGCCCCAAGGGGAAGGGTTCCCTTCTTCGAAAGTTCAGATGAGAGAGGGAGAAAACATGCCTGGCCAGCCAGGGCTGTTCTCTGCAGCCCTCTCCTGCAACACATGGTGGACCTCAATAGAGCAACTGTTCAC
>VXAV01004302.1:17336-30720 GCA_013399715.1 Alectura lathami
CTAAAAAGGAGTTTCCTGAATAAAAAGGAAAAAAAAAAAAAAAAAAAAAAAAAAGAAAAGAAAGTTACAGATGAGAGGAAAAACAGTAATTATTTTAGCACAAAAATACATGAAATTGTTCATAATAATAATAAAAAATTACACAAAAAAATACACATTAAGAGAAGTCAACTCTGAAATTATATTTGGAAGAAATTTGATCAAGCTAATGTCAAGAAGTTCGGAATCTCAGGCATGGGTGCATTACTTCCAGTCTGAAATAAGGACTTATAAAAATTCTGTGGTTGTTATTAAGATATTAATCAAACTGGAATTTTTGAGATAAGAAAGTAGGTGATTTTCCCTGTTTCCCAGGAACTGTGATGTAGTCAATCACCATGCCTGAACAGTGTGCTGATATTAATAAGGCACAATTAACTCCATAGTAGCAAAATTCTGTTTTTCGTGGTACATGTACAAAAGGCTAAGATGAAAGCTAAAATGATAATTTGATATTTGATCCACAGAGGTAAATATAACCCTCCTAAATCAATTGGGAGGTAAGATGAGAACTCATCAGAAAGAACTGTCTGAGGCAGAGAGGTCAGAGCACCAGTGGAATTGTTGTGGGTTAATTAAAGATTGTCCTGCAACATTGCCTAGCCCCCTCCCCAACCCTTCCCCTCACAGAGGCTGGGTAGAGGAGTAAGAAAGGAGGAGGTGCTCGATTGAGATAAAACTAGTTTACTTAAAATGGTAAAGGAATATGAGATAATGCAATATGGAAGGAACTGTCAGCAACAAATCTGACAAAATGAAAAATATATGTATAAGGAAATGGAGAGTCTCCTGACCTTGTAGTCCACAATGGCTATCGGAGGCAAAAGGGAAGAGCTCCCAGAACCCGGAAATCACGTGGGAAGGGACAGGAGCATTTTCGGGAGCTGTAGTTCTCCCTCAGCAGCCCTCCCAACCCTGTCAGTTTATTACATTATGTCATGATATGGAATACTTATGGAAAACCATGACAGGAATACACAGGAGTGCTGTGGAGTTCACAAAGAAACAAGATGATGCTGAATGCATTAGCTAAGGTTTGGAAACTGCTGCAGGAGTCATAGTGGCAGTGTATAAAACCATGATGACGCCTGATCAGAAATTCTCTGCAAAATCTCAGCCAAACCTAATGGAGAGAAAAAATGTCCCCAGGCTTCTGCTGATCTCTTACAGGAGCTGCTCACCAGCCCCTTGCTCAGCTTCAGACACAGGGCAACCTGCTCTTCCCAAAAGCACGCGACCCGGGCTCAACAGCTACCATATGTTCCTGCCACAATACTGCTCCTGCCTCTCCCCGACATGGCACTTTGCTGGCTCCTCAACATCCCCCAAATGCACTTTAGCCTGTCTCAGGCCTGCCGTCAGTCCCAGTCATTCAGCTCCTCCTCTCCTCATGAAGTGCCAACACACCTTCCCCCCTCTGGGGCTCCTCCTCACTTCTGGGCCTTGATTACCAGCCCAGTGTGTGCCAAGGAACTTCAGCACGCAGGCATAAAGTGGGCATAAAGCCAGTAACCTTCATTCCACACACGGGTTGTTACTGTATTTGGAAGCTGCAGAGAAGTGAAGCTCCTCCCCAGAGGCATTGACAAGCCACCCACTTGCTTTCAGATGGGGCAGGTTGCTTACAAAGCAGTCCTAAGGGCTCTCTCTCACATGTATTTCACATTGATGACTTGGTAACTAGAAAGCAACAGCAGCCTGGGGCCAGTATCACTGGTCACAGCAGGAGCCGCACTGCCCAGATGAGAAGAGGACACCAGCCAGCCTGGCTCCAGCGGCTTTGCTGTGAGCCCCGATGGTGCGTTCCCAGTGCCTGCTGCACCCCACGAGTGGGATATGCTCAGCTGTCAGCAGGCCCAGCTCTGCTGCAGTTGGGCCTCGGCATCTGAACCTAGGCAGCGTCCGAGGCCGTGGCTCAGCAGCCGTGGAGCACAGAGTGCTTCCCCCGCTGGTGCGCACTCAGCCCGGAGCCACGGGCAGTTGTCACATCTGAGGCTGCCTGTGCTCAGCCTGCCCAGCCCCTGGAGCAGGGGGCCGGCCTCTCTGCAGGGAGCAGCGCCTATCCTGGCACAGCGGCAGCACCCCGGCTCCAAGCTCGCTGTGGCACGGCCTCTTTGCCAGGTGCTGGCCCTGAGGAACACCTACCTGCATGGCAGCTGTGTCCCACCTGAGGGTGATGAGTCTGTCGGGATGTGGGAGCTGCTCTGGTCAGCCCAAAGACAGACCCAGAGCAGTGTCTGCCTCCCTGGCAGTGGCTGCGAGCTTCACTGGTGCCAAGGCTAAGAAAGGACAGCAACTATGTGAAAAGGCTGATGCGCTGACGCTTCCCCTGAGTTCTATCCTGTTCACTAGTGGTCCTGGCTCAGGCGCACCCCAGTCCCAATGTCTTTGTTGTGAAGGTGGTCAGGCATCTGCACCTGGGCCTCCCCCATGAAGTTTTTTGTCAGATTTTTGAACAGATCATAGAATCATAGAATGGTTTGGGTTGGAAGGGACCTTAAAGAGCATCTAGTTCCAACACCCCTGCCACAGTCTGGGACACTTCCCACTAGACCAAGTTGTTCAAAGCCCCGTCCAGCCTGGCCTTGAACATTTCTACGGAGGGGCCATCCACAGCTTCTGTGGACAGCCTCTTCCAGTGTCTCACAACCCTCACAGAAAAGAATTTCTTCCTAATATCTAGTCTAAATCTACTCCTTTCCACTTTAAAGCCATTACCCCTCATCATGTCACCACACACTTTTTTAAAAAGTCCCTCCCCTGCTTTCCTGTAGGCCCCCTTCAGGTACTGGAAGGCTGCTATCAGGTCCCCCTGGACCCTTTTCTTCTCCAGGTTGAACAACCCCAACTCTTTCGGCCTGCCCCTGTAGGGCAGGTGTTCCAGCCCTCTGATCATTTCTGTGGCCCTCCTCTGGACCCACTCCATCAATTCCATGTCTTGTGTTGGGGGCCCCTGAACTGCATGGAAACATTCAGCATCCACTTCACTTGTGGTGAGGAGCTGTGCAGATTAACTACAAGTCATTTAAAGAATCCCTTTCTTCTTTGGCCACCTGCTAGTTTTACTTCTTGTGAAGGTGAAGTGGTAGAAATGTCTCCATTGTCTGGTAAGGATACAATACTCCTGAAGAGGGGTCTCTTATGTAACATCAGGGTTTTTAAGAAAACAGGTTCGTCATATTCTGCACAATAATCCTGAGAAATGTATACAGTAACTTATCTATCCACTCAGTCTTCAATATCAAATATGGCAACTGGCACTAACTCAGCAAAGTTGCCAGAGAGATTCCTGATTTTTAACATGGAAGATTTCACTTAGAGTCCAGCCATCATGCAACCCTTCTGTTCACCACAAAATGCTGCATCAATGCTAGAGAAAATAGCATGTGTACAGTGGTCACAGAGGTGTTGCAGAAAAGGGAGCCGTGTTATCAGGAAATTGATGATGTACCACAGGGGCTGGAGAAGACGTGGCTGTTGGCAGTGCTCTGCATTTAGCTTAGGGAAAGTGTTGGGCTTCCATCAGTTCACTCTCGCCAGAGCAGCAGTTCCCTCATGTCCTCAAAGATGCCCATGTGGCAGTCCTGCCAGAAGCAGTCCTGCAGCAAAGGGCTTGTTAACGTGCCCAGGAAACAATCCACACATTGGATGGCTGCTTGGATTGTTTGGGAACAGTTCAAGTGACATGGCATCTACTAAACACTGCATTATCTGCATAACAAGGAAGTTTGGCACCTAAAGAGTCTGGCTTCCGCATAACGCAAAGCATTCAGGCTGCTTCCAGCACAAGCCAACTGCTCAGTGTGGTAGGTGTGAGGCATGCACAGAGCAGGTAGTTCAGAGCCAGGACAGGGTACAGACTGGGTGCTGATACTAGCACACCCTTGTCTTTTAGAAAGAAAAAGGGAAAGGAAGAGGCTTGCCCTTAAGACTGCTTCTGCTTAGAGGAGAAAATGCTGGAATGCTGTTTCCAGCATTCGGTCGTGGATTGTGAGCATCAAATTGCAGGTGGCAAGAAAGAGTCCTTTCTAGGCTTGATATAGTTGTGAGAGTATGTGCCTCTGCGTGGCCAACATGCAGGGGTGCCCACACATGCCCACTGCATCTTCTACAGCCTTGAGCCAAATGCTCTCCCATCTCTCCTGCTACTTGCACTGCCACCCAAGGTAAGCTCACCGTGCTTGCGCAAATGTGTCTGCATTTCTCTCTGAAAAGTACACTTCACCATGCACCTTTTCTTTGAAAACTTGTTCTTTTCATGTGAACCTGATACCTTTCCCACATGAACAAGTCTAGTTAGCTTATGGCAAAAGGCCTTTACCGATAGTCCTCTCTGGGTATATTGGGCTGGAAAGTGTTCCTCTCCGTTTTACTTTTGATTGGATTTAACCTCCATTGAGCTTCCTCCTTGTCAGCACTGAGTGAATAACAAGTTCCTAATATAGAAGACAAACAGTGAGGACTGTGCCTTCCCAGCCAGGTCAGACGGAGGAACTTTCCAGCTATGTTTGTCATTCACTTGTTATCTCAGATGCTGCCAGAGTATTTGGAGCAGCAAGTCCCTGCAGCACTACTAGTTGACAAGGGTCAGCTAGAAGGCTGCCTGTCCTGCAGGGAAGCATTTCTTTCCCCGCCTCACAACGCTCAATTCCTGGCTTTTTCCTTCTTTGCCAGCAATTTTCCTGCTGGCTTTGTTACAGAGCTGTTTATGAAGTTCAGCCAGATCAGAATTGTCACCATTCCTTTGTTCTGACATTTGGGAGTCTTATCAGAGGAAGGTGAAATATCAGTCTGTTTTGTCTTGCCTTTAACAAAGTGCCTTTCATCCACTCTTCCTTGTAGCTCTATGTACTTTACAGGCTCTATTGCAGAGTATTACCACTGTTGGGTTGGAGCTAGATTATCCTATCCTTAAGGTCCCTTCCAACCCAAACCATTCTATGATCCTATGATTCTCCCACTCTCCTCCACTCTCATGAGACCCCACTTGCAGTACTGTGTTCAGCCCTGAGGCCTCCGACATAAGAAGTACATGTACCTGTTGGAGTGAGTCCAGAGGAGAGCCTCCAATGTGGTCAGAGGTCTGGAGCACCTCTCCTATGAAGAAGCAGTGAGAGAAGGGGGTTGTTTAGCCTAGAGGACCAAAGGCTCCATGGAGACCTTATGGTGGCCTTCCTGTACTTAGAGGAAGCCAACAAGAAAGACAGGGAGGGAATCTTTATCAAGGAGTGTAGTGATAGGACAAGGAGTTTTAAACTAAAAACGGGTAGATTAGATTAGACATTAGGATGAAACTCTTTGCTAGTGGTGTGATGAGTCAGTAGAACAAGTTGCTGAGAAGTTGTGTATGCTCCACCCTTGCAACTGTTCAAAACCAGGCTGGATGTGTCTTTGGGCATCCTGATCTAGTGAAAGATGTTGCTGCCCATGGAAGAGGTTTTCAACTAGATGGTCTTTCAAGTCCCTTACAATCCAAACCGATCTGTGGTTGCATTTCTGACTCTTCAGCAGAGATCTTTCCAGGGACAGCACTTAGATCTTCTCTTGGGTCACAGAGGTATTGAAAACTCACATGACTATCAGGAGGATCTTCTCCAACTTCACTGGGAATTCCTTGCTGCTTTGGATCAGTTAGGCAGTCAGCTGTAAATTTAAACTAAGAATAGAGTCCACCCAGAACAGTGCTTGCAGGCAGACTTCTGCCTTTTTTCTTCCCTCTCTAGGGAAAGCAGTAAATACGTATGCAGCAAGGTGATGCAACAAGCACTAAACAGAAGCTTAGTTTTTTGGGGGAAGAGTAGCCCCTTTTACAATGAATGCTGGTGTGCTTATGGGTTAGGTGGCAGAGAGATTGTGAGCATATTATGTACAATAAAGATTAAGGCTGTGAAAATCCAGAGGGCTGTGGAACGGTTATCACACCATAGCGTCTTGCTGTCTATACAGAGAAGAGAGGTGGCACAACTGCTCAAGAGCCACAGTAACGGTGTGATTGAGGGTATACCACATGCTCCTATGCCCAGGATCTCTCTTGGGGATGGTACAATGGTGTTGTGGGTTAATTAAATATTGTCCTGCAACAGTGCCTAGCCCCCTCCCCAACCCTTCCCCTCACAGAAGCCGGGTAGAGGAGTGAGAATGGAAGAGGTCCTCGATTGAGATAAAAGTTGTTTACTTAAAATGGTAAAGGAATATGAGATAATGCAATATGAAAGGAACTGTCAGCAACAAATCTGACAAAATGAAAAATACATTTGTAAGGAAAAGGGAGAGTCTCCTGACCTTGTAGTCCACAATGGTGATCAGAGGCAAAAGGGAAGAGCTCCCAGAACCCGGAAATCACGTGGGAAGGAACAGGAGCATTTCGGGACCTGTAGCTCTCCCTCAGCAGCTCTCCCAACTCTGTTAGTTTATTACATGATGTCAAAACCATGACAAAGGGAAATGTAGATGTTGCTACTCAATATCCACACTGAGGAATCAATATGCTTGCAGGAAGGTCTTCTTGGTGCATACGTGTGCTGTAGGCTCTCAGAATACGTCCCATTGTGTCTCCCAGAGGCAATACGGTTTAGCACTGTGAATCCTTACGTTGAGGTGCTATTTTACATGTGCCATATGGCACAGGAAGATTTATGTGCGGTTCCTTCATGTGTTTTTGTTACTAACATTAAGAACAAGTTTATTTGCTGCTTTTTGCTTCATGCTTAGGCAAAACACAGTCCATTTATCCTCCCCTTCTCCACACAGATGTTGGAGATGTGAGATGTCTATGTAGATGTCTATCAAATCCTGCCTAAATCAGCCCTTTTTCTATTTGAAGAGCCTTAGACCATCTGAATATGTCCTTGTATGTCCATTTAGGAGAGCAGTTTGCTATCTATGATGTTACTTGAGGCCATTCTTTGCACATTTTGAGATCTGGTTACCAAATTTTAATTCAATATTCAAGCATTGGGCACATGAATGATTTATAGTATTATGTAATGTTATCTTTGATTTTGTTATAAATTTCTTCTGTTTTTCCATTTGTTTTGTTAATCTGCCATTGGGCTAACAATTTCAGAGAACTGCTGTAAGGATTTCAACATCTTGTTTATAAGTAAAGCATTTTTTGGAGAGGTACAATAATGATTACTTTTTAAATGTTAAAACTAATCTAAATTTCAGCTGACCTGTTAGATAATAATCCACTTATTCCGTGCCATGACGTCCCCTGCAATCTTAGAGCCACAAGTAGGTCTTGCCAGGATTTTGTACTTGGTTTTAAATACCTTTTTTCCAGAACATTTACGTACATGTTGAACTGCACAGGTTGCAATATATATGAGACTCTGTTGCTGTAAGAAACTGTGAAGTTTTAAATGTTATGTCTCAAGAGATTGCTCAAAACTGAGTGAAGACATGAGACACTGTGCCAGGTGGGATTGCTCAGGACCTACATCCTGTTATTGCCAAGAAGAGCAGAAGTTGTGGGCCAGCAGACCGGTGAACGTTGCTCCACCAAGCATGCAGTCAGACCAGATAAAAACTCTGCAACAATTTGCCATTGTGCGGTCAACCTGCGGCAGTCGACCTGCTGCGGCCAACCTGCCACCGTCAGCCTGCCATTGTCGACCTGCCACCAGCAACCTCCTGGACTCTTGGACTCCTGGACCATTGATGAATCCCTGAAACACCTATCGGATCTCCTGGGTGGTGACTATTCTTGCAACCCTATCTCGAATTGTTGGTTAATTTCTGCCTTTCGATTTCATTCTGTCCTATCGCTGTTCTCTCTCAGTTCCTTGATAATAAATCTAAGTTTAGTTGCACGGCATTTGACCTCGTTTGTGTCTTAATTTCATCTTTTGGGATTGAAAAGAAACCTACCATGATTCTGGATCAGGACAGTTGCTTTCCCTCCACTGGTCAGCTGAGCATCTATTTCCTTGTTTCATGTCCTGTCTTTTAGTCCACAAAGTAAGGGGTTTTTTTGTTTGTTTTTGTTTATAGAAATTTTTGCCCCTGTAGTATGGGAACATGCACATAGTTTTCAAAATCTCATCAAACTGCATTGACTAGATCATTTTTACAAATATCCTTGTTGACTCTCTTGGAGTTTCCACCTCTTTGTCTTATTCAGATATGACACTGACTGATCTACTTCCCCACAATCAGGAAAGTTTTAAAAGACTAATATAACAGGTGCAATATTTTATTCCCTTGGTACTGAACAGGATTTGAAGAGCAGGTCACTTCTTCAACCAATAAATTTGATTTTAAAAAGGCTTCCTGGGTTTGTAAGCTTGATGGATTATTATTCAAAATATTATTTTCTCCCAAAACCTGAAGTATCCTGTAACAGCCTTAAGTTGACAGGGTTCCTCAGATTTTTTTCTCTATTAATAAAAGTTTGTGGGTTTTTTTGTTTGTTTGTTTGTTTGTTTGTTTCTGGAAACTTCGCTTCTGGAGTAAAAAACAACATAAATAATTTGTTTAACTTTTCTTCAACACCCTTGTTTTCCTTTAGTGATAATAAAATGTTTATGACAGACATTTATAAATATGTAGATGTATATTGATGCTTGAGATCAGACCATTTTGATTATTTTAACATTGTCTCCCATAGCATGCTTATAGGTAAGCTTAGGAAGTGTGGGTTAGATGAGTGGACAGTGATTAGATTGAGAACTGGCTGACTGGCAGAGCTCATAGGGTTGTGATCAGCTGTGCAGAGTCCAGTTGAATATCTGTAGCTAGTGGTGTTCCTCAGGGGTTGGTACTGGTTCTGCTCTTGTTTAACATCATCATGGATGAAGGGATAGAGTGTACCCTCAGCAAGTTTGCTGATGATCCAAAGCTGGGAGAAGTGGCTGACACACCAGAAGGCTGTGCTGTCATTCCGAGAGACTTTGACAGGCTGGAGAGCTGGATGAAGAGGAACCAGATGAGCTTTAACAAGGGCGAGTGTAGAGTGCTGCACCTGGGGAGGAATAACTGCATGTATCAGTACAGGCTAGGGGCTGACCTGCTGGAAGGGAGCTCTGAAGAAAGCGACCTGGTTGTCCTGGTGGACAACAAGATGACCATGAGCCAGCAGTGTGCCCTTGTGGCCAAGAAGACAAGTGGTATCCTAGAGTGCATTAAGAAGAGCATGGCCAGCAGAGTGAGGGATGTGATTGTCCCCTTCTACGCTGCTTTGGGGAGGCCACATCTGGAGTACTGGGTCCAGTTCTGGTCTCCCCAGTTCAAAAAAAATATGGAACTTCTGGAGAGAGTCTAGTGGAGGGGTACGAAGATGATTGGGAACCTGGAGCATCTCTCTTATGAGGAAAGACAGAGAGACCTGGGATTGTTCAGCCCAGAGAAGAGAAGGCTGAGAGGCAATCTGATCAGTGCTTATAAATATCTACAGGGTGAGTGGCGAGAGGATGGGCTCCAGCATTGTTCGGTGGTGCTCAGTGACAGGACAAGGGGCAACAGGCACAAGCTGGAACATAGTAAGTTCCATGCAAACGTGAGGAAAAGCTTCTTTACTGTGAGAATGACAGAGCCCTGGAACAAGCTGGCCAGAGAGGTTGTGCAGTCTCCTTCTCTGGAGGTATTCAAAACCTGCCTGGATGCTTTCCTCTGTAACTTACTGTAGGGAATCTGCTTTAACCATGGGACTGGAGTAGATGATCTCCCCACGTCCCTTCTGACCCCTACGATTCCGTGATTCTGTGATCTTTTAGCTATGTAACTCAAATTGGAACAGATTAGCCCCAGAGATGCCAATTAATGGGATCACTCTTCAATGCTCGGTTATGTCACTTTCAAAGTGACTGAAGCTGTCATAAGTGTTGTGCCAAACACTGTAGCACTCAGAAGTGCAGAGACATATTTGCTATGTAATAATCTACATTTAAAAAGCTCACAGAGAGCACAGACAAACATAGCAACCCACCCAGTTTAAACTGAATTTCGTACTTCTTCAGATTAGCTGATACACCACTTGATTCAAAATTTTCCCCTATCAGATTTATAGCTTGGAAGTGTTGTTGTCTGCCATGCTCTCAGTATGAGCAGGGCATGCTAGAGGGCTCAGTGCCTCCTGTGGACCTGTGATGAGCAAGCTGATAGGGAATGCCCAAACCCTGCTGCAACAGCATTTCTGCTGCCTACTCTGTAAAATGAGATCTCCCAAGAATGTTAGCACAACCCAAAAAGAAATGCTGGTGCTCCAATTTTCTAGAGCACAACTTCTCATCCCTACACTTCTGCTAAGATGTGGCTGATCACTGGACCAAGGTCCAGTGAGGTGAGGACATACTTTCTGTGTAGAAACTAATAAGAATTAGTTAATACTATGGTAAATTAAGGAACCCTTTTTTGTTTTTCTTCCAGACTTTTTGTGTGCCATACTGTGGCTGGTACAATGTGATTAGGAAATATACTTTATAGATCAGTTCTGGCATTCTTAATAGAGAATTCCATGCTGGAACAGAATAAAAAAATGGGAAATCTGAACTGATCTCCAGAAGAAAGTTGTGAATGATCATATCTAATGAGACACTTTAACGCATTGTCTGGGATGAAAAGCAGTTCAATATGTTTGCTCAGTGGGCTGTGACAGGTGCTAGTTAAATCCATTGAACTACAGCATAAGCCCCAAGACACTGCTGTTGGTGAAGTTTTTTGTTTGTTTTTGTTTTTGTGGTATGAGCAGCTGTCTTTTCTCTCTGTAAGTCCTGTATCTCTATTCTAAGTGTTTGGTATACCTGTGATCTATCTTCAGTTCAAAGAAATTAAGATGGTTACTTCTCCTAGAATAGAATGTTGGAAGGTGCATTTTTGTAAACGTATGCCGTCCTTTTCCAGTGTGGATTCTGAGCAGCTTTCTGAAAAGCTACAGTGACAGATAATGTGCAGTTAAGGGGAAAGAAGCTGTTCCCTGAGCAGTGGAAAGGAAGGTAAAAACCATCATGTCATGGAACATCAGAATAAGCAGCTCTTGAAGGTGTGTTAGAATTAGCTTGCTATTTAAACTCCTCTTACTCCCACAGCATACCCGAAAGAATGACGTCTGAGAAGTGTTTTAAATAAAATGAGACTGATATAGAGAATTTTTTTTCCACCACTCAGTGGGGGTCCAGTTACACAGAAGTTGTTGAGGTGGAAATATTTGGAAGGTAATGGGCAGAAGTTGCTCTCTGGAAGTGTCTGAGATGTTGAAGAGTGAAACACAGAAGACAGAAGTCTGTATCCATTCAATACGAGAAACAGCAAACAGCTAGCTTTCAGGAAGAGAGAAAAAAAGTTATATGATTCATCTACAGAGTTATAATGAATGGTTCAGTGTCCAAACAGAAACAAGTAAGAAGTGGTATCCCTCAAGGGTCTGTATTGGGGCCAATATTATTCAGCATTTTCATTAATGCTGTAGACGATGGACTGGAGTCCACCCTCAGCAAGTTAGTGCATAGCACCAAGCTGTGTGGCTTAGCTGATACAGCAGAAGGAAGGCATTTTTCCAGCCAGTCCAGGTTCCATCCAGAGGGACCATCCAGAGGGACTTAGACAAGCTGGAAAAATGGGACCAAGTAAACTTCTTGAAGTACAACAGGAATAAGTGCAAGGTCCTCTACATGGATCGCAGTAATCTCCAGCATTGGTATAGATTGGGTACTGATTTTATTGAAAGCAGCCTTACAGAGCAGGACTTTGGATACTGGTGGGTTAAAAACTGGACATGAGCTGACAGTGTATGTTTGCTGCCCAGAAGGCAAATTGTATCCTGGGCTGCATAAAGAGAAGAGTTGCTGGAAGGTCAAGGAAGTGACTCTCTCCTTCTGTTCCACCCTCATGAAAACCCACCTGGAATAATGGGTCCAGATCTGGGGCCATCAGCATAAGAAACACATTGGCTTATTAAAGCAAGTCCAGAGGAGTGTCATAGAAATAATCTGAGGGCTGTAGCACCTCACCTACTGAGGCTGAGTTTTTAGCCTGGAGAAGAGAAGGCTCTGGGGAGACCTTAATGTGGACTTTCAGTACTCAATGGAGGCTTGCATGAAAGATGATGAAAGACTTTTTATCAAGGCCTGTAGTGACAGGTCAAGGGGTAATGGTTTCAAACTGAAAGAGGCTATATTTAGATTATTAATAAGAAAGAAATTTATTTCCACAAGTGTGGTTAGGCATTGGAATATGTTGTCCACAGATATTGTGGATGCCCCATACTTAGAGGTTCAAAGCCAGGTTGGATAGGGCTTTGGGCAATCTGACTGAGTGGAAGATGTCCCTGATCCTAGCAAGGGTATTGGACTAGATGATCTTTAAACATACCTTTCAGCCCAAACCATTCTATGAGTATATGAGTCTATGATTCTACAGCAAGCGCTTAGAGATGTTTACATGTAAGTATTTCTGCTTCATTTTGAAGCCTGACTCTTTTTATAGTGTAAATGGAAATTATACAGACATTGTGTCTCTTTTGATACAGCCTTTTGTAAGAGAAAAATCTCAGAAGTGGGAATTCACATTATTTCTTGCCTCACTCAGAACATTGTGATTATTGAGTAGGCTATAGTTTTCATGCAGGATTAGTTTATGCCAGTGCTGTGGCCAGACTGGAGATGTGAGAAGGACCACGACTTTACTGCTCTATACTTCAAACATCAGAGAATTATAGAATGGCCTGGGTTGGAAAGGACCTTGAAGATCATCTAGTTTCATCCCCCCTGTTGTTGACAGCCTTGCCAACCAGTAGACCAGGCTGCCCAGGGCCCCATCCAACATGGCTTTGAATACCTCCAGGGATGGGGCATCCAAAACTTCTCTGGGCAATCAGTTCCAGTGCCTCAGCACCTTCTGAGTGAAAAATTTACTCCTAATATATAACCTAAATCACCCCTCTCTTAGTTTAAAATCATTCCCCCTTGTCCTATCACTATCAAATAATGTAAACAGTTGCTCCCCCTCCAGTTTATAAACTCCCTTCAAGTACTGGAAGGCTGCAATGAGGTCTCCCCAGAGCCTTCTCTTCTCCAACCTAAACAAGTCCAGTTGCCTCAACCTATCATCACAGGTGAGGTGCTCCAGCCCTCTGATCACCTTTGTGGCTCAACTCTGGACCTGCTCAAAGACCTCCACATCTTTCTTGTGCTGGGAGCCCCAGGCCTGGACACAGTACTCCAGGTGGGGTCTCACAAGGCCAGAGTAGAGGGTGACAATCACCTTGCAGTCCCTGCTGGCCACCCCTCTTAAAATGCAGGATAGAGTTGGCCTTCCAGGCTGTAAGTGCACACTGCTGGCTCATGTCCAGCTTCCTGTCCATCAAAACCCCCCAAGTCCTTCTCCGCAGGGCTGCTCTCAATGAGTT
>VXAV01004303.1:4481-24604 GCA_013399715.1 Alectura lathami
CTTGGTTTAACGCTGGTCCTTAGGATCACCAAATGTGACTATGCTTAGCTTGATTGTATGTCTCCAATTCATCCTAAAGGTTTCTTATTAGTCCCTTTGTTGACTACCTAGTATTGCTTTATTCCCATTTTGGACTTAGACTGGAAGTTCCTTGGGATCAGTTTGAGTATTTTATTATTTTTATTTTTATTATTATTATTAATTTTTTACTTCGACTCCCGTTAGGATTGGGAGCTAAAAGCTGTGTCATTGCATAGTTCTGGTGATGCAATCAACAAACGGTGCTTAAAAGCGTGTTCTAAAAGTTAGGAAGACATGGTGACTAGATGTGGGTCATAGTAAATGTGAGTCACGGTGGTTGTACACTGACACACATTGAAATTTAAGCCTTCCTAAGACAAGAACACCAAAATCTGCAAATGGTTTGGCAAAGTTTGCTTTGAATAGAAACAATAGAATTTTTTTTTTTACAGAATTGTCATGTTCATGGAAGTACTGTGATATGCTGAAAATGGAAGTAAAACACAATAGACATACAATCTCTCCCTTAGAAAGCAAAAAAAAAAAAAAACTTTTAAGGCTTTCTTTAAGAGTAGGCACAAGAAATGTAAACCTCATCCACGAACAATATGCTTAAATACAAATGAAGAGAAAATAAAGCTTATGTACAAAGCCTAACAGATTTGGCAAATTGTTAAGTAATTTGTGTGTCGTTAATCATTTCAAGTTATATAGGTGTGATAAGCAGTGTTTTTTTTAAGGAAAAAATGTATGCACGGAACTGATATAGCTGAGGGCTTTGTGTATGAAAGCAGAGGTTCTAAAGTGCAAAAAAGCACCAGTTATGCCACATATATGTTTTAAATTTGTGTTTAAATATAGAGTTTCAAAAAATTTTTGGAGGTGGTTGATAATACAATAGTTATCAGATTTTGAACATTTGGGCTGGAAGTGCCCACTGAGTTCAACACTGTGAAAACTGGCCTTTGTTTTATGGTGCTTATGTAAGGTTTTGTGTTCAGAGTTTTAAAAATTCCCCTCTCTTCACACTGAACAACTACTTAATTTTTGCTTCTTTTTCTGAAAATTGAAGATTCTGGTAAAGATGGCCTCTTCAGAGATTTTGTCTACTCACTTTGGAGAAAAATATTGAAAATGATTAAGTACTTAGTGAAACATTTCAATTTTTATTTTACAATGTTGTATAATTAGATTTTTTTTTCATTTGTATTTAAAAGAGTAAAAAAGAAAACTGTAAAGAGAAAGGAAAATATTTTCTTTCAAATTGTTTGAGATTTTTTTATTTTTTATTTTTTTTTTCATAGATTATCATTTTATTTCTAATTGCTAAAGAATACAAAGAAAATTTGGATTTTGTTCAAAATAAGTTTTATTTTTCCGGGGTTTTTACTTCAGTTGATGGATCGGAAGTATTTTTTACAGCACTTGAACTGTAAGTTCCTTTCCTTGTAGAAAGTAAACTAAAGTGCCGCATTGAACCTGGTAAAGCCGAAAGAATTTGAAATACAGTTCATCCACTTTTTAACATTATAGTATTTATGGTATGGTAAAGAAATTTTAAATAAATGTTTCTGAATGAATAATTAATAATTTTAAAGTGTTTATTTTGTTTGTTTTTCAATGAAATCTTGAGCAGCTTTTTTTTTTTTTTTCCCCAACTGTATGAGTTCTGGCTATTATAAACAGTAATGACAGACATTTAATTCTGTAGTGTTTAATTACTGTGTAGAACAGAGGTATTTGGCAGCCAAGATTATAATTGATTATAGAATTGTTGTATAATCATGTATCTAGTTTTAGTCCCTATCATTCACTATTACAATGTGAATAGGTGAGATAGAGGCAACACAAAGTGAAGCAAGAGCCTCACTATCCTCCTGCCTCTGAGTAAGAAATGTTAACATGAGCTGCTCAAATTAACAGGGAAGATTCTGATAAGTAACCGAGATTTCCCAAATCACAGCTCTATGTTTTAATCACAATGTCTTTCTCATTCTGCTTGGATCCTATATTCATGAAGATATTTTTCTTTTTGGTTGTTTTTCTTTATGTGCATATATGTATGTATGTGTCCTGCAGTACACACCTGGGAAACAGAGAGATGTTAAGTGAAAACCCTTACTGTGAGCGAAAAGCCAGCCCTCAAGTTCTTGTGCTCCCAGGAAAACATTTCCCTCATTGCAGCCTTCCAATACTTAAAAGGAGCTTACAGGCAGGAGGGGGACCGACTTTTTACACGGGTGGATAATGGTAGGACAAGGGGGAATGGGCTAAAACTGAAAGAGTGGAGGTTTAGGTTGGACATCAGGAAGAAATTCTTCACTGAGAGAGTGGTGAGGTGCTGGAACAGGCTGCCCAGAGAAGCTGTGGCTGCCCCATCCCTGGCTGTGTTCAAGGCCAGGCTGGATGGGTTCCTGGGCAGTTTGATCTAGTGAGCTAGTGGCTGGCAGCCCTGTCCACGGCAGGGGAATTGGAACTAGATGATCTTTGAGGTCCTTTCCAACCCAAGCCATTTTATGATTCTATGATTCTATGATTTCACATCTTAGGTGTTCAGGAGTGAGAAGTATGATGTGCCAGTGTCTCTGAAGCAGATGAATTACATCCAGCTATTGGAAATGCCCCAAATGATTTCAAGATCTGCATTCTGCTGTTCTCATTTTCCTCTGTATTTTTAATACCTGTAATTTCGTAGGAGAGAGGATTCTATTCTATCCACTGGTATTCATGCATGGCTGCAGGACTCACTCTGAATAGCACATAGGACTGAAATCTCAAATGCTGTGGCATATATGCAAGCTTCCCTGGTATGTTTTCTAGTAGCACGTATATTTGGACTCTTTATCAATACGATGCATATTAATTTGGGCCTGCAATAGTACATGCTGGTTTTAAATATACACAAGCAGTCAATGATTATTGTTTACTTCTTCTTCTCCTTTTGTTTTTCCTTGTGGAGGCACATTTTCTACAAATGCTTCAGTTGTCCGCATAATAATTTCCTAATGTTAAAACCGGAGCAGGTAATTTTTTCACTAGAACAGAAATAAGTATGATAATGGGAAAAGATTAAACTTGCTTTGTACAGGTTGCAAATAAAAAAAAACCACCACCAGCAACTAAATCCTCTAAAACAAAACCAGTCTAAAACATGTTATTACCAGGACAAAAGTTTTTCTTGTTACAACCCAAAGAAATATTAGCTGACTAAATGAAATATAAGGCCTTACTAAAAATAAATCTTGTGCACAATCTGCTACTAATTGAGTGCATTGTGTTGTTACCTCATAAAATCAAGTTTTCATGCCTGATTAGCAGATTAAACTTTGATTCTACTCAATTTCTCTCTCCCCATGTTTCCCCATGAATAGATAATGTAATTGATGCTTTGGCCCCAGGCTTCAAATGCCCGACTGCCCTAGTGGAATGCCAGACATGTCTGAATTCATGTTATTGGCTCTTTTCACCTTGTGGACCTGTAAAATATGTATCAAGGCTACAAGTGACAGAAATGCAGCAGCTGGCAGTAAGTTAGATGTGCCAGAAAATTGCGGTATTATCCATTTCAATGAAAGTAGCTATGAAAAGCAATCATGTCAACTAAATATGAACTAAGTAAAAAGATTAGGGTTTAATTAGAAAATTAACCCGAGTGGAAACCTGTTTATTATTCTGTTAGTTTCCTTACACCATCCCAAGCACTGCTTCCATGGGTATTTTTTAGATAATGGACTGGTATAAAATGTTGTTATTGTCTTGGGGAAGAAGAGATAAAATAACTGAGGTGTAGGGAAAGAAAAAGACTTTAGTCTCCAGCCATATTAGCTGATACCATTAAATTAAATATGTCAATTTCCATTTAAGTATAAAGTACTGGCAGTATAATCACACATTTGCTAATTATGTCGGTTGTCTACACAGCTATCATTCACCCCTGTGGATCACGACTCCCCTCTGAGTACAAGGCACAGTCACCTTCTCTTCTGGGAGACTGATATTTCTGGAGGTTTTCCAGTGCACCCTGCCTCTTTTACTTCTAGGGCATGTCTAACATCATTGCTAAGAGCCAGGTTATCCTGCTAGGTCATGAGGAAGAAGGCTGATGCTATGTTTCTTCTAAAGAATAATGGCCTTCCTCATGCACCCTATTCAGATAAAAAAATGAGGAACAGAGAGATTCTGAAAAAGAATACTTCACTGGGTAGTGCACTAAGGTAGATATTAATGTGCTAATTGGGAAAACCATATATGAAACCAATGCAAACTGATACTAGCCTTTGATTTTGGTATCTGAAAATAACCCTGAGGATGACAATTAGGACAATTAGTCCATTGAAGGAGCTGTCTCTGAGAACAGAGCTAGACAGACAAGATTTAGGTCCCAAGGCACGTCTTTGACTTCAGGAATATCTGGAGATCAGGAAAAAGCAGACTCCTGAATGAAGCAGATCATGAAGTCTCTGGTATTTCAAGAATGCACTAAAAAACTGTAAACAGCATGCTATTTGGCAAAGAATTACACTTGTAACAGATTGGTATTTTTTTGTTGTTTCTTGTTTGTTTGGTCGGTTTTCTTTGTTACTGTTGTTTCCTTTCTTCTGGTTTAAAGCAGAATTTATTGTATTGTTGTTTCTACTTTAAACCACTTTGTCATTTCTAATAAATTGGGAAGTTATATCTTATTAGTTATAAGCAGTGTCTTCTCACTACCTCTACAGAATAAAAGTGAGAAAGAATCAGTTTATATATATNTTCACAACTGGAACGACAAACCAAAGAATTTCATTGAAGAAAGGTCTTTTGAAACGGAGTTGATGACAACTAACTTCTGTTGTACCATGCTGTGCTAAACAGGTAAACTAAATAAATTCAACTTCAGTTTCTCTGAAGGCCAAGTTGTTTTACTGGCACCTGTCTGGAATTCAATGCCATGCTACAAAATGCTCCATTCTAACATGACACTTGTGCAGATATAGAGCTCTGGTAACAAAGTGTTTCTAACTGCAAAGCTGAAAGTGCAAGTAAACATCTAGTATGGCCTTTTCCTATTGGAACTAACATGCCACTGATTTTTCATTCAATAAGGCTTGCATTGTTATCAGCTATAACTCTGTTTGTCAGGAGGAGTCCTGTGTACTTGAATATAAATTACTACTGCTTTTGTTAAAGACTCTGTTTCTCCAGATGCCAACATAAGCGGTATATTACCCAGAAACGAATACTAATAATTAGGAAAAAAATACACTGCACACTGCATGCTTCATCTGTTTCCCATTTTTTTCCTAATTATTAATTGATTAATTTTTACAGAGGTAAGGCAGTAATGATTGTTCAAAGTAGTGTTGAAAATGGATGTGCACGAAGAAGACCTTCACTAGAGCTGCTGGAATATGTTTTAGTAAATACAGCCTATGTTTGGTAAAAATACGGAAAGAAGAACAGGGAACCTAAAAACATGACAACTGGACAACAGTCTGACATTTTCAAAATTGTCTGTGAGCATAACATTCACTCAACATTCTATATATATCTGGTCAATTAAAATCCTGAATCATCCTTACAAATTCAGGGAACACGCTAATAAATCTGAAAGAATAAAATACCAGAGGTGTATCCTACTACAGAGTAAGCTTTTTCCAGAATGTCTGTATCCTCTCTGATATGTACCACCTGAATAAACAGAGATGTAGCTCTAAACATTTTAGTCCAGTAGAATTTTCACTGACAATGCTCCATACAGTTCAAAATCATGAAAAGAATAATGGTGTTGGAATAAGGTTTTTTTTTTTTTTTTTTTTCAAAAGTCATTTGACATAAAAATAGTTTGTGGTTTTTATTTATTTTTTCTTCTTTTTCTCCTAACAGAGTACGTATTAGTGGAGAAGAGGCTACCTGGGAATAGTTGTGTGAAGGGACTGAGAAGGAGCCTGCAATTGAAGATAACTGGAAGCTTGTCAGAGGGTAGGCAGTGAAGGCTTAAAAGAGAAAGATGAAGAATAAGGCAGCTTAGATGAAGTAAGACAGCAGGGAATTAGGTTATCTGGAATTTCTCTAAATTAAACAATGTTCCTGTAAATAAAACAAGCTGTTCCCCATTATAAGAAATATCACCGAGGAACAACGTCAACTCAGCACAGAGATGAGTAGCATTCAGAAGAGAATAGTACTATCATTATCTTAAAATAGCCCTTGTTTCTTGCAGTGCTGAAAAATTAACCTTTCTATCTCCTCCTTACCTGCTTCATTGGTTCTGATCATGCGGGATGGTGCACTTGGGTCTCCAGTCCCAATTTTGTTCGTTGCCACAACTCTAAACTCATACTCCACCCAAGGGTTCAGTTCGACAGCCATAGCAGACTCCATGTCTCCACTTATCACATCAGGAACTGCAGACAGTAAAGAACTGTACAGGTCACCCAGAAATCTAAAGCTCACATGCAGTGTTTCAATGGCAAGTGTGTATTATGGTACTATATGACCATTAGATATGATAGTTAACATATATCATAATATGTCAGAAATCACTGTTAGTTTTTTGACATTGTGATATTCCCAAAAAGGCAGATTGAAGGGTAGAGGGGAGAGCTTTCTGCTTGTTTAGGGATGCATCATGCAGGAGTCTTTGTGTTGTCCTTTTAGAGATGTTGCCAAGTAACATGAAAGGAATAAAAAATAAAAAGAAATCAGTGCTTTTAGTTTATCATTGTTCTCTTAAGAATACCTGTTCCTGCAGTTACTGCTGGTTATTATTGCCGTGGAGCAGGAGTTTTGAAGAGCCTGCTTGTGCTATTTTAAAGTTTTTCTTACCTGTTTTTACTGTCTGCCAGCCAAGAGAAAATGGACTGCGTGCTTGCAAGTTGTAGAGGGAGATTGGGCTGTGATTGTCTGCCCCAGGACTCCAGGAGAGTGTTGCTGTGGTGTCTGTAATTTCCTCCACTATTACAACCCCTGGGGGACCAGGTGGACCTAGAAATAATGTGGAATAATCAAACAGAGCACAACATTGTTGCAGCTGAACAGCAATATTACAGTAGACATATTCTGTAGGGAGTTCAATATCCATGAAATGCAACAGTTAAAATGTACACTAATACATCATGGTGGTAGCTTATATCCAAAATTTCTACTGGCAAATAGTGATTGTTTCTACTCTTCAAGTGCTATGAAGCAATTAACTTGTCAGAGTGACAGTAAAGTAACTAGAAATAAAAACAGATTTCTAAAAAATCCTCAGTTGTAATTGTTCTGAACATAAATTTAAAGAAAAAACAGGGGATCTTTAAGGAGCATCCAGGCTAGACTGAACAGTAACAATCACATCTCTGTGTGAGAATTGTCAGCAGGAGAGGTGAATAATGATCAAAATGAAAGAAAGTTGGATTTGTTTCTTGAGGAGAATAATAATAATGGTAATAACTGAATTGAGAATACAACATATATCCTATTTCTCAAATTCACTCATTCAATGAAACAGTCTGGATTAGCATCCCTCTGGAAGTCCATCAATTATTCGACTGAAAGCTACTGAAAACAAAACCCAGACCCAAATATTTTTAAGATTGATATTAACTGTCATTCCTTTAAAAACAAACAAAACCACCAAACAAGTTATCATTTGAGAAATTAGAGGATTATTTATTCCACTTAGCCACACCTAATAAGAAAACACTAATTGTCTGTTTTAGAAGTCGTGTCATAGAAGTTTTAGAAGTCAGCTCATAAATGAGGCCTCTGGTAACAAAAACAAATTTGCAATGAAAATGTGGCTATAACTTCCTCCCTACCCTCAATTTCCTCCTTTAAATCTTCCTGATACTAATATTAATGGAGTTTTAAAATATTGTTCATTTGCACTTGCCAAACTAAATTGGAGGCAAGTTTCTCCTGGTTCAGGATCCTTTTCATAGCAGTTGGAACCAGATTTTTATAGGGACATCTCTCTCATGGGCAAATGGAGAATAAAAATCTCTCTTGTGGTTTCCTGTACTTAAAAGCTTATACAAATTCAGAAGTACAGGACTCAATGCTTTTAATAATACTTAATTAAAATATTGGTATAATTAATAGCTATAAGTAATGAAAAATCTGGATATTTTTGACATTCAGTTCTTTCCGATTCTTTTCCAGCCTTCTCTTTTTGGAGGTTGAAGTTTTGTTTCTGTACAGACAGAAGCCTCTGAAATGAGAAAAGCACTGGCCATTTTCTTCCAAATGAAAATGTAGGAAAAGTGATGATGGAAACTATTTCATTACTAGAAAGCAATTACAGCCGCATTTCTGGAGGAGCCTAATGCTCCTTGCATGTATCATACTTTCCCCTGAAGTTATAGTGGAGCAGCTCCTTTAAACATCTACAATCCTGTCCATCCTATCCATAAGGCATTTTGAGTGGTGTGGTCCTACTAGAGCTCAGCAGCTGCACATGAGAGGTAAATACTCACATCTGCTTCCAACATTTAATGTTGCAGTTGTAGTCAGAATCTCTACATTACAGAACTCAGCATTATCTATCTATCTGGCTATCTATCTGTCTGTCTGTCTGTGTATCTATCTATCTGTCTATCTTTCTGTCTATCTGGCTATTTTATACAACCAGATATTTTTCTGGCTAGAATCCTTAGTCTATAAGTAAAAAAAAAAATGATGTGAATATCAAGAGTGTTCACATAAACTATGATAAATTTTGTAATAGTTTAACTCTATAGTCTTAGAGTGGAAGAGACATTGAATTATTTAAATAATAAAACAAATTATTCACTTTCCTCTGTTTGCTTAGCAATGCAATAGCAACATGCAACAAATGAATATTAAAATGTTGGTAAGTTATAACATTTACAGGAATAAAAGTGATAAAATAGGCAAATATTTGTCTTTTTACAATATAATTTGATCAAGTTTAGTATTATGTACGTATGATGGAGGAAGACTCTCTGAAATACATGTTGTCAGGAGCCCAGGGTACTGCACTGGGCTACAGGAAGAACAAGGCTTTCACCTCCGGTGGTGGTGAGCAGATTCCAAGTGCTGGGAGTCTCTCCTTCCCTTGTTCTGCCTGCTCAGCAGGCTTGGAATTATCACAAAATCACAGAATCACAGAATGTTAGAGATTGGAAGGGACCTCGAAAGATCACCTAGTCCAATCCCCCTGACAAAGCAGGAACACCTAGAGCAGATTGCACAGGAACGCGTCCAGGCGAGTTTTGAATGTCTCCAGAGAAGGAGACTCCACAACCTCTCTGGGCAGCCTGTTCCAGTGCTCTGTCACCCTCACCGTGAAGAAATTTCTCCTTGTATTTAAGCGGAACCTCCTATGTTCCAGCTTGCACCCATTGCCCCTTGTCCTGTCACTGGATGTCACAGCGAAGAGCCTGGCTCCATCCTCCTGACACCCACCCTTGACATATTTATAAACATTAATGAGGTCACCCCTCAGTCTCCTCTTCTCTAAGCTGAAGAGACCCAGCTCCCTCAGCCTTTCCTCATAAGGGAGATGCTCCACTCCCTTGATCATCTTGGTGGCTCTGCGCTGGACCCTCTCCAGCAGTTCCCTGTCCTTCTTGAACTGAGGGGCCCAGAACTGGACACAATACTCCAGATGCGGTCTCACCAGGGCAGAGTAGAGGGGGAGGAGAACCTCTCTCGACCTACTAACCACACCCCTTCTAATACACCCCAGGATGCCATTGGCCTTCTTGGCCACGAGGGCACAGTGCTGGCTCATGGTCATCCTGCTGTCCACCAGGACCCCCAGGTCCCTTTCCCCTACGCTGCTCTCCAACAGGTCAGTACCCAACTTATACTGCATCCTGGGGTTATTCCTGCCCAGATGCAAGACCCTACACTTGCCTTTGTTAAACTTCATTAAATTTCTCCCTGCCCAGCTCTCCAGCCTGTCTAGGTCTCGCTGGATGGGAGTGCACCCTCCTGGTGTGTCAGCCACTCCTGCCAGTTTTGTATCATCAGCAAACTTGCTGAGGGTGTACTCTATCCCCTCATCCAAGTCGTTGATGAATATATCGAACAGTACCGGTCCCAGTACTGAACCCTGGGGAACCCCACTAGGTACAGGCCTCCAACTAGACTCCATCCCATTCATTATCAGTGCCTTTCATCTCCAGTCTGGGATAAGATGGTGTCACCCCTTGCACCCCTCATGTCTCCTGGTCTTCTGGAGATCCTCCTTCATTTTCAGTTGAAAGCTCTTGGTTTTCTTCCCAGGAGAGAGCAAGGCAGAAAGATGTGTCCTGTGTACACCCGCTTCCTGTCATGTATTTGTATTTGCTGTTCTTTGGTGGGGAGCACCAGGTTAGGCCTTTGTCTCAGAATAGTAAGTCCTGGGGCTGATTTAATAAAACACTGTGGTCTTCAATCTTCATCATTTATTGTTTCAGGCTATCTGTTGATGTAGGAAAATGCTAGTGAAATTTTTATTTGTAGCCATGAGGGCAATTTTAAGGAAAGCTGGGATTCTGATACAATCGTATGCTTTTACTGAGTTGGAGCCCTAGGCCAAGAATTATATCATGGTCTCAAGCACAAATAAAATTAAAGGAAAATATCTTAGTACTTTTCCTCTACAATATTTCTCCCATGCACATTGAATATTGTTGAAGAGTTTCTGCATTATAGGAAAAAGAACAAGATTTTTGCTTATATAAAAATATGTAAAATATATTTATGCAGATGTCTCCTGCTAAATTTTTGTTACATTTTGTTGTAGGAATTCTCTCATTTTTTTTTTTTTTTAAACCTTTTAAATGCATTCCTAGTCATGACAACGTGTCATTATGCTTTCTGAGATTTGTGCTCTTACACAGTCTGCAAGATGACTCCTAAAAGGCATTTCCATTTCCAACAGCAGGCAATCTTGAAAGCAGTTTAATAAGGGACAAAAGTCTGTGTGATGACAAATGTATGACAGTTAGCCAGGACCTGAGTGCTATGCAGATGTCAGTCATTTTTGTAGAAATCTCATTAAATTTTATGCTCGCATGTAATCATTCATGGTGTCAGCTGAGTGGCTAATGCAGAGTAGCTTTTCTCCCAGGGGCTGTGTTATTGTTCAGGATCTCTACAACAATTTTTTAGTTGACAATAGCCAATTGAGGAAAAAATGCATAGTCTGCTCGAATGCTTCTCTGGAAATCACACAAAAAATGACTGGTCATAAATGCACTACACTGCAGCATAGAGAAGACATAGAGAATGTCTTCATAGAGAAGACATTTGAGGCTCTGATAGGCTCTTATACAGCTCTAGGAACATTGAAAACCCAGCGTAAAGGATATTAGTCAGTTATCTTCTTTCAGAACAGTTCCATAGATCGATGCTTCGTTTCAGGACATGCATGAATGCATTTTGGCAAACTTGTTTTATGTGGTTTTTTATTGTTAGAATTATCATCCTGAGAGGTCCTTTAGATTACTTGCCATGATTCAGTGCTAATGTGAGAGTTCTTGAAAGCCTATTACCAATAATAGCTGTAGTCATTCAGTGAGGCAGTGCCCTTTCCTGTGAATCCCGGGATGTGCACTGATCTACTCCACTGCAGTCTGACCAAGATAATCCTCATTTTTGCCAAACTATTACAAAGCCTGATATGTAAAATTTCATGAATATAGAATTCTTGACCTGAAGGTTTTACTTTCTGAATGACAAGCTGTACTGACTTGTCAGCAAGAAAACAACAGGTCAAGAAAAAGAGGAAAAGAAAGAGGTGGTAACTATGGGATAACTGCAAAAGTGCTTCAGGAAACAGGATCCTGACTGTTTTTTGTAGCATAAATCCATTTTGTTGTGCCCACCTACAGCACTGAATGTATTGAGGAATGAGAGAATGAAGTGAAAGTGTGATGTGTATTGATGCTAGGGGCTCTATGGCTTTAAAGACCACATCCTCAGCCCCGTTCCTAAAAGTGTGGTGTATTCAAGTGGTTTCTGTAGGACAGCTGCATAACGCCCTGGGAGAATAGAAAGATCATAACGCAGCCAGACCAGGACAGGCAAGGAGGTCATACTGGAAGATAAGAGAGACAATTACATTGATGTTCCAGCCTGGATAGTCTCAACTTACTCCACAAATGAGTGTAAGTAAACACCCCTGGTGTCATACCTGTGATGGTACTTAGGACATTTTGTGCTCCTTTGCAGTAGTTGTTTCCCTGCCTTATACAAATGTATAAATGGAGGGGATTTGGACAAGACAACCTTAAGGGCTGCTGAGCTTTGTAAGCTAGACTTCAGATGCCAGACTGCACTCCAGAACTTCTGAGCTGGGTGTTTATGCTGTGGTGTAAACACAGTGCTGGGAATAGGAACTGAAATCTCACCTTAGGAAGAAAGAGCTAGTAACCTATGAATCACATTATGAATGACATAACTAGCTGTCATTCAGGTAAAAGTGTCCCAAATAAAATATTTAACTGATTTTTAGATATCCCTCTCTTATTGGTTTATCCTTCTGACTAACTTTATTACCTCAGTGCATCACTTGCGGGCTGTCCCAGATCTGGTCTGTGCTGTTTCCATCACTCTCTACAACCACAGTATTGGCACCAACAGTCCCAGAACTACATGAGTTTCTTTCAGGCACTAAGTTCATGAACATCATCTTTGCTGATTTTTTTTGCTTGTTTTATTTTTTACTTTGTTTTAGGCACTTTTTTGACTAAAGTCATAGATATAAGTTCATGTGCAGATTTATAGGAAAATATTTTCTTTTCTTTTCTTTTTTTTCTTTTCTTTTTTTTTTTNTTTTTTTTTTTTTTTTTTGTAAAACTCATAGGAATCTCTCATTCAAACCATTGAACACATTTTAACTTAAAGACAAGATCAGAAGTTTTGTTCTAGAGTCTGTAGTTTAAAGGGATGGTGTTCCACCTGTGCAACATATTATCTTCCAATACTGTAGAAGATTCATCTACAATGATAGAGTGAAAAAGGCCAAAACGTAGACCTGATTAATCCTATATCTTATTATGCTGTTGGCCAGTCCTTATACGTTCAAACCTGTGTCATACCTTTTCTAGCCAATGCCTGGGCACAATAAAAGGATTACCACGGGCTGGGACAGATGCACAGGCAGTTTGCTCTGCCCACCCTGTTTTGAGAGTGGGTGGGGAACCAGGAATTTAGCTCTGTGGATGGAAACTTTTCTGTAACCATGGACCTCAGGGAGTGGTCTGCTATTACAGACATATCTGTGTGTCCATTGAACGGGGCCTGTACTTAGGGTATCTCTGCAGACTTTGCTGCAGCTCAAATGTAATTTCAAGGAACAGCAAGAATTTGCTGAGCTTGTTTACATTTCATTTAATAATGTTGTGACTGATGGCCTTTAAAGCCAAGTGCTTGTCTTTAAGTTTTATTGGCAATATCACAACCGAAAGGAGCAGTGTGGTCAATCTAACCGGCAGTTCCCGAGTTATATTTGATCCAGGTCAGTGGAGTTCAGAAGAAACATTGCTTCTTCAAAAATATATCATGAAAGCAGATTTCTTGCTTAGGTAGGTAGTTTTGCCATTCTACAAGATGAATAGCTTTAACTTTCCTTGTTAAAATATATTTTTATTTTTATTATTAGACCACAAAATGTGTACTCCTAAGCCACATTTTGTAGTCACAAAGGCTTTCATTCCTTTGCACTATAGGACTGCTCTCTGCTCCATTTCAAGATCTACAGCTTCCAGGTAGCTGTTTGATCTGAAAGCTCATTTTACTTACAGCAGACATGCTCAGTGCATTTGCTTAGCTTTCCATGTACAATCTTACAATACATGCTATTCATTGTAGGAGAAAGCTGCTTTTCAGTCTATTTTAAAGCAACCTTCCTGCCATGAATGTTGCACTAACATTTATATAGTTGAGAGGATTCTAATTATTTTTATACTTGCTAACACATTTCCAAAGGCATAGAGAATTCATGCAGAGTATTAAGAAGACTGGACATTATTTTTTCTTCCTCTGGAGAAACACGTCTCTCAACATCCATAATAATTTTGGGCAGTATGAGTGGAAGGGATAATAAAAGCAAATAACAGTAAACAAACTCAAAAACCCAAAATGTTTGACATCTAAATCTTGTAAAATCCTGAAGTATAGACAAAAGAGATAGCATTAGAAACAAAGTCAACTATTAATTCTTAGAGAGAGCACATCTATTTGTAAAAGAACCGAGATCAGTAACGTGATCTATCTCTGAGTTGTTCCTAAAATATATTTTAACATTTTATAGCATATAATATATAGTATATAAAATGCTTTATATATAAATACATAAACTACTTGATGTGCTGAAACAATCTTTTCTTAAATGATGATTGGTGAATACAAAGAAACATTTAGAAATAAATCCTCTGTATTTTCTTTATTTGTTCTCTCTGTCTCTCTCTTTAGTTTATGTGACAAAATATGCTGGTTTTGGTCAGCTAGCATTTCAAATGAACAAAAATAATGGAGGAAGTTTACTGGCTACTGCATTTCTGTAATTCCCCTGGAAATTGTCCTTTTCTTCACTAAGCTCTCCTAGGCACAGTTGTAGTTTCCAATATTGCTACAGGTTGCAGTTTAAACTGTTTATATTGCAGAAAGTCAAATATTGGGTCAGTTGTTTTAGGACTGATACCCTCGGCTCCTTTGCAAAACCAGAGATCAGCCTTCTCTGTGACTACACTACATAAGTGAAAAAATCTGAAAGAAATACAAAGAAGTTGTATGGAGGAAGACAAAGAAGTTGTCTGGGAAGCCAGGGATCAGGTCAGGAAAGCCAAAGCCCAGATAGAATTAAGTCTAGCCAGGGACATAAAGGGGAATAAGAAGAATTTGTACAGGTACATCAATGATAAAAGGAAGGCTAGGGAAGATGTGGGCCCTCTACGGAAGGAGGCTGGAGAACCAGTCATGAGCGACATGCAGAAAGCTGAGGTGCTCAATGACTTCTTTGCCCCAGTCTTCACGGGAAAAGTCTCTAACCTCACCGCCCAAGTTGCAGAAAGCAAAGGCGAGAGCTGGGAGAAGGAAGATCCACCCACTGTAAGCGAAGATCAGGTTCAAGACCATCTAAAGAACCTGAAGGTGCACAGGTCCATGGGACCTGATGGGATCCATCCGCAGGTCCTGAGGGAACTGGTGGATGAAGTTGCCATGACACTGTCCATCATACTTGAAAGGTCATGGCATTCTGGTGAAGTTCCTGCTCACTGGAAAAAGGGAAACATCACCCCAATTTTCAAAAAAGGAAAAAAGGAAGATCCCACAAACTACAGGCCAGCCAGTCTCACCTCTGTGCCTGGCAAGATCATGGAGCAGATCCTCCTGAAGGATCTACTGAGGCACACGGAAAATGAAGATGAGGTGATTGGTGGCAACCAGCATGGCTTCACCAAGGGCAAATCATGCCTGACAAACTTGGTGGCCTTTTAGGATGGAGTAACAGCATCAGTGGATAAGGGAATAGCAACTGACCAGGACTTGTGCAAAGCGTTTCACAATGTCCTGCATGACAACCTGATTGCTAAATTGGAAAAGCATAGGTTTGATGGATGGACCACTCACTGGATAAGGAAGTGGCTGGATGGTCGCACCCAGAGAGTCGTGGTCAATGGCTCAATGTCGAAATGGAGACCAGTGACAAGTGGCATCCCTCAAGGATCAGTACTGGGACCAGTGCCGTTTAATATCTCTGTTGGTGACATGAACAGTGGGATTGAGTGCACCCTCAGCAAGTTTGTGGACAACACCAAGCCATCTGGTGCCGTTGACATGCTAGAGGGAAGGGATGCCATCCAGAGGGACCTTGAGAGGCTGGAGAGTTGGGCCCATGCCGACTTCATGAAGTTCAACAAGGCCAAGTGTAAGGTCCTGCACCTGGGTCAGGGCAATCCCAAGCACAAATACAGGTTGGGCAGAGAATGGCTGGAGCACAGCTCTGAGGAGAAGGATTTGGGGGATTTAGGTTGGATGTTAGGAAGAAATTCTTCACTGAGAGAGTGGTGAGGTGCTGGAACAGGTTGCCTAGAGAGGTTGTGGCTGCCCCCTCCCTGGCAGTGTTCAAAGGCCAGGCTGGATGGGGCTCTGAGCAACCTGGTGTAGTGGGAGGTGTCCCTGCCCATGGCAGGTGGGTTGGAACTAGAGGATCTTTAAGGTCCCTTCCAACCCAAACCATTCTATGATTCTATTATTCCATGAAATTTTGTTAATCAGGAGGTGAGCTGGCTGGACCATTGACTGTTTTAAGGCAAATATAATGCACCATCCAGAATCTGGCTGAGTAGTTTGCAATCAATATTGCTTACTAACTTGGATGTAACATATTGTAAAACAGCTTTGCAAGAGTAATTTACAAACAGGACTTCAGTGACAGAATTTATTTGAAAAAGTTACTGAACCTGGTAGCATAATAACACTTTATTGTTTATTAAATATACGTTAAAATATTGGAGATTTATATACTTGATTAGGCACTGAAGATTTCACAGAGGTAAAAAAGCCTTTTATTTAATATCCTTATATTCCTAACTCAGTCATGATGATCCTTAAAAATAAAGTGACACAAGACAGGGATAAGTGTGGAAAATAACCTATATTGGTGTTGGTGGTGTCATTGATTCTGCTAACAATACAGAGGTTTATACAGGAAAAATCACTCACTTTGAACTGTTTGAAGCACTGTTCCAATCCACATCTGATAATGGGACCATGCAATGAGCCTCTGCTATGCAGGAAACTCCCTGGTGTTCTCTGAAGCTGCAGGAGTGCTTCTCACTACAGTGGGATCTCTGCTCTTAAAAGACTACAGAAAACCACAGAGCGACCTTTGTAAAAGTGTTAGACTCCTCTGTGACATCCCCAACTCTCACTTTACAGCTGAAGAACGGTACGACTTCTTTTCTAAACCAGTTCTCCAAACTTGCAGAAGGAGAAAGCAGCATATTGTAACTGGTTTTGGTCATTACTCATACTCTTTCTTCTTGCAGTCTATGGCTAAACAGCCTTCAGTGAGTTCTTTAAAAACTGTGTTGCAGGAGAAATGGGGTTTCTTTTTGCCAAAACTGAACATAAGAAATAGCCTCCTGCTCCTAGCTCTCCTCTAAAACCTCCTTATCTATAAGTAACAGATTTTGTACTGATAACTTAAATAGCCAGAAATTGAAAAACACTGTTGACCTTTTCTAATGCAGTTGATCGGACCAATGTAAGGTACTAAAGCTTAGCTCCCTCAATATGTTAACCTTTTTTATGACAGGGGTACTTGGTATTTTAAACCTCTCTACAGTGAAACATGACAGAAGCACAGGATCATGAAGATATCCCTTGTCATGAATATGTAAATGCACAGATTTCTACAAATTTCTACAGCATAATGGCAAAATGAGAACACAATGAACCCTTTTTGGAAAGCAAGCTTTAAAAACAAATTAACTTACCAAACAGGCATTGTCCTGAGGAAACCTGACACATTGCTGGCTACAAGATCACCTGAGACATCTGTGAGATGAAAGACTCATGGCTGGTACTTGGGTGTTTGGTAACAATGTTTGTGATCATATTAATAGTGTCAGAACATGACATGCATATTTATTGTGTATTAGAGCCTTCTGCTTTGGTAATCAATTCATTGTGAAAAATCAGTAGAGAGACAGCTTCAGTGCTGGGGTGCCAATGATAATATGGAAATCCAGTCAACCTGAAACATTTTGTTATTGTGCTTCTTTGCTAGCTAATATTCACTGAAAATAGAATATGTGGGTGGAAAAAGAAAGGCTAGTAACCAGAAAAAAATATGTGACACGGGAAAACTATTCTTGGACCAATGTCAAGAATGGAGCTGACATTCATAATGATCATAAAACACTTCTGCTTCTTAAATGGCTGATGGCTTCAAGTGCTGGGGCAAATATTTGTTGACTGTGCAGGAAATATCTAGATTCTCCTGTAAACAACCATGTTTGCATGACAAACAGCTATTCTGCATCCATTTTCCTCAGGTGAGTAAACAACACAAGGCATAAAGGAAGCAGAGTCAAGTAAAGGCTCGGTGTCAGTAGTGTCAACACAGAGCTGTGATTTCTGTTGTATTCATTCATTCCAGTAAAACTATTTCTTTGCCCATCAGACATACATAATTCCTCTTACATAAATCCTCCAAAGTAGCACGTCTGTGCAGGCCTGGTGCCAAAATAGCTACTGCCCTATGTGAAAAGCTTCTTTCTCTTCCAGATGTCCTTGAGTTTGGGCAGCTGCCCTATATGGCTTCTACTACTGCTGCAGGCTCTGATGATTGCCTTCTAGAAAATCTTGTAGTGGCATTAACGTCTGTTTTGTCTCATTCTCCTGCTGGCGGGGAAATCTAGTGTATGTCTTTTATTTAGCTTTTCCAGTTCACAGTTCAGTGTATTTGCTTAAATTGCTGTCAATGAGGACTGTATTCCTTTTTTGGGCACTGGACAATGCAATGAAAGAGGCAAACATTTGTTTTACAAGAAGGGACCCCAAATCCTACCCTAAATAATCAGGTTCTCATTTACTTTTCTCCCAGTTTCTGTGTTTCTGGCTACTCTGGCTCAAAAAGGGCATCAAGTGTGTCTTGATCCCACCTAAACCACCACCTGCAGATACGGCATGCTCTTGAGAAGAATGTGATTCTAAGGCAGGGTCTGAGGGGCATCCTTCCTTGTAGCCGGGTACTGCAGTTATTGAACTTGGCTGTAAGTGATGAGCATCACCTCTTCTGCATTGAATCAATGTCCTATGGCTCTTGGCCTTTGAGCCAAATCCTGTCTCTTATCCTTCCCATATCTGGAGGGTTAAAGACCTCTCCAGAGACTTTCACAGAGTTAAAGTGTGAAGGTAGGGCATATGGTAGATCTCAGATGACACTGCCCAGCTAAGGAACTTCTGTATTTGAACAGAAGTCTAAATATCTAAGGCTCAGGCATGTGGTGGATCAAGTGCTTTGTGACCTTTCGTATGCCTCTAGGGTATTTGGTGAGCAGAATGTGAACTTGCTGCATAAACCTTCTTAGGTTTAGGTGCCATAGTCAGTGAAACACATCTTGCCATAAATCGTAAAACAAAAGTGAAGTCAATTTAAAATACAGTCAATAAAAGACTGACTTATTTATTCACGTAACTAATAATAAAAACAGCTTGTGATGATGAATAGCAGATAATTACGTAGGAGCTTATTTTGGATAAGGAAGTACTTTTGCCAAGTTATGGAGTAACCTGCCTGAATATAACCTGATCATGTCAAATACGCCGGGACAGCAGTCCTCTGAAAGTCACTGTTAACTAGCATGAAACTAGCATGAAATACTTGTCATTCATAACTCATATCAAGATAAAATGCAAGACACTTAATCCGGAAAGCTAATGTACTGCCTGACAGGTCCAGCTTTCAGCAAAATATCTCTTCTTCATGAACTGAAAGGCAGTCAATTTCAAAATGGTTTAAAAATGGTTTTTAAAAGTCTGTAATCCAGAGTAAAAAGTGCAGAATAGCAATTTGTTGCTGTCCTAAACTATTTTGTTGTTTACACATGCATACATAACAAACTCAGAAATGTTGCACCGTTAATTGCTTCCTTGTAATAAACTAAAAAAAAAAAGGGGGATTTACTTGAGTGTATTCATTCTCTGTTCTTCAGATTGTTTTTCACTAGTGACATTTTTGGAATTTGACTTCTAAAGAATAGTGTACGGCAAGGGAGTATTGCTGTGCAATGGGAAATATAGTGACAGGATTAGTTCCCTGGGTTATGTTCAAGCAGCCTCCCAATAGAACAACTCGCAAGATGGTTTCACATAAAAACAGACAAACAAACAAACAAACAAAAACATATTTCTTAAGGATTCTTGATGCCTTCTCCACAATAAAAGATACTGAGACCACAATTGTATGAAAATACAATGGTGAATGCTGCGTATTGAAGATCAGTAGATCAGTTACTAGCAATAGGAGTCTGAAAAGAGTTTATCTCTCTCTTTTCTCCATCTGAAAAGCTGCAGCAAGGTATAGTTATCTTCCAAGTCCTCTACAGTAAAGTTCTAGAAAACTTTAAAACATTAAAAATAATGCACCAGTTGAACACATAATTCAGTAC
>VXAV01004303.1:24644-34787 GCA_013399715.1 Alectura lathami
TATTTTTATTTAATTTATTCTGTATCAAATTTATTTCCTATGGAAATGGTATAAGTAGAACAACTTTCCGAGTCACAAATTGCAATAATGTATCAAAAATACCAGATGAACCTTACAATATAACAATTGATTGAAATGCTGTTGTATGCTGGTATACTATCAAAACTGTTATTTTCTGCAAAGGCAAGATGGAAATAAGGTCAGTACAAGGATGTTCTGGAAATTTGTTTATATGGCACTTCCAAGAGTTTCCAGTATTTTGCTTTTTCTATAGATTGTAAAATTTAAAATAGGAAAATGCTTTCTAATATGAATAAAATGAAATTATTTTACCTGGAAACTATACTAGAAATAAGCTAAATTGAAAGAAGTTTGAAAGGTGCTGCAATTTGGAATGACCATGGAAAGTCAAATTGCAGGCTACTGGGTGCACTCTGTAAACTGAGACAGATGGAGAAGAAAGAATTAGTGATACTGAAATTAAAATGAAATGCCCTTAACAGTATAAGGAAAGATAGATAATATTCTCCTAAATATTTTGAATTTCTGAAACATTGATATCAAGGAAGAGTATCATTAGTGACTCTGCACTGTGCTTTAATCATTTGCTGCAATACAAAACAAAAACATCCTATATTTTTTAGTGTAAGAAATACTGACACTGTAGGATCATATCTCCTCCATTTACATAAGATTTAGAGATGTCTCGAGGAGATTAACCACTTCAAGGAACCAACCATATCCTATATTTTCATGAAAACCAAATTTTACAACAAGACAAAAGCAGTCACACAATGTAAGGCAGTTTGTGAAAGAGATACAAACATTTCTTACTATATCCTCTAAATATATCATCATAGAAACAAGGAAAGGAGAACATTGTAAGCAAAGTATATTCGAATTTAAATTCTATTATAAAGCTGTCATAGTTTTAATTTCATCAGCAAGGTGCATAGTAATGTGACACTCAAATACATTCTGATACTGCTTATAATGCACTTTTAAACTTTTGTCTCAAAACCTCTTCCTCAGAGAAATATTTATTTTCTACTTCAAATTCAAGAAACTCATTCATATAACTGGTATTCTTGAAAAAAAAAAAAAAAAAAAAAAAAAAAAAATNCTAGATAGTAGTAAGCTAGGAGATTTTTATGACTTAATAAATTCAATAGCATTAAAGTTGACGTTGCCTTGCCTACCCATACAGCCTCTAGATTTTGCCCGGAGGAGGTAAAGAGAATACATAAGTCTTGCATAACCCACAAGGTTGACTCAGATTTCATAAGGCAGCTAAAATGGCATTATGTGCCTATGTCAAGGAAACTGAATGCCACCATCCCAGTAGTGCCATAGCTCATAGAAAGTTGATGGTCCTCAAAGTGACTTTATGGAAATATTTAGCAGCTACTTTCATCAAAATGTGAAGAGCTCTGCACTCAGCTAGAAACATTTTTTATCATTTCAAGTGTACATTCATCCTAAAAGTGATAGATATGGAAACATCAAATTTAAAGAAGTGGTAGAATGTGATAGAACAAATACTTTTGAAAGATTAATATCCCTATCTAATTTTGATTTTTTTTTTTAATCTGAAGTTTTTCAAAAGCTAATAAAATATCGACCTCAATTTATTCTTTTGAAAACTGTGTACTCCATAGTGAGGCTACTCAGCTCTGCTACCTAGCAGAGGGATCCGTGCATTTTGACATTGTAGCACTCTCCAGATATATTGCCATTAAGTGGAATATAAGGCCTCAGTTCCTATGGTGCACTGAGCATACACACAGACAGACACAGAGTGCAGAATGCAGGCATACTCTGCAAGAGGGAGTGCACACACGGTGCTGAAGTTTGGCTATACTGCAGGCTGAAAGGTGTCCTACTTCTGATCCAAGATCCTGCAGAACATCCACCATGGTGCCTGTGCAAAATCAGGAATGTTCAATGGACGATAAAGGAACTTAATAGATTACAGGATTGGGCCTAAAGTTGCAGTCAAAATTTGGTGGTCACAATTCCATGTGAGAAAAAAAAAATAAAAAAATCCTTGTTATATTAGGAGCCTTTTGTTTCATTGTTCATATCTTTCAGTTTACAAAATTCCCTCTTCTTAAAAAGTGAGTAAATATTCTTAAACCATTAAACCTGAGAGGATGTCTTGGCCGTGCTACGAAATGCAAAGAATCACATCAGAAGCAGAGAACCTGTCATACCCACCTACCTGCATATCTACTTTTGTGCAATTACCTATATCTAGATCATATGTGCATCAACCAACTTCCTTGGTTCTGTTGGTTCCGTTTGTCATTGCCATCTCTGCAGATCATTTTACAGTAGAACAGTTTTGAAATACAAGTAGGTTAACATAAATGTGTTTAATATTTCAAAATATTAATAGAATAATATTAATAGAATAATATAGCAGAATAATGCATAGCACAGCTGTCCCTAAAGCCCTCCTGTTTACCTTCCCTGCTGCAGAGATTTTGGGTGCATTCAGAGGGTGCCAGGAGGCTACTCACCCCTAACGAGCAGCTCGGTCTCATCTGACACAGTGTCTGCTGCAGTCTGCACCCTGCAGCCGTATCTCCCAGCGTGCATAAGCAGGATGTTCCTGATCATCAGGTCTGCAGAGGACGCTTGCTGAAACAGGGATGAAAAGCCCGCTTAAAATTTAGTAAATCTATGTGTTCAAGGTAGCTCACAAGAGTGTTTCGTGCAGTGTGAGAAACCCACAGCTGCAGCTTTCATCTTACAACATTAATGTGCCCTAATACCCTCTTTTGAGGATTATCAACAGATATCAGCAGATAATCAGAACACTGCATTTATACAACTATTAATAGGGATTAAAGAAGAGGATTTGAGGTTTTTAATAACTTTGATTTTGCTTAAAGCACTCTGGGGATATTTGCATGCTCAAAGCAAATGATTCCAAGCCAATACAAATAAATTTGTTAAGGAGCCAAACAGAAATATCTTGATGTTATCCTTAGCATTGAAAAGGTGTTCTTAGAAATGAAAAGGAGTCTTTCTTCCTCTTCCTTTTCCCTACAATGCTGTGACATTTGCAGTATATATCTCTCTATATATATACCATAATGAAACTAAGATCATTTAAAAGATAATGTTAACTGATTTTTATTGATGGAGGGTAAATTAACACTAAATAAGATCAAGGAAATTGAATATCAATAATAATAGATGGCCATGTAGAGTTATATATATTTATATATTGTAATATAATGTAATGTAATACAATACTGTATGTTACATACTGTGTACAGGTGTTCAAATACACTTCCTTGGTGTTTCATTTGAAGAAATATTTACTGAGTAGAGACATTTCTTTTATCAGATTTTATTTACTTTGCTAACCTAAAATTGTCAGTCTCATTTAATGACATGTTCCCCAGGTCATAGTACTCAGTTGCACTGGTTTTGTTGATGACCAGAATTGTACCCTAAATTCAAAAGAAACTGTTATTTATTAGGGGTATACATTTTGATGCTTCTCTAGCTGTGCTGGAAATACCTTACTGAATGCGACTAGATTCATATTTGCCTGTTTTTGTTTGTTTGTTTGTTTGTTTTTGGCACATTCTTATTCTGTGGTCAGGTAAGTGCATTCAGTCCTTTTTTCTTCTCAGTCACTTGCAAGTTATGAGCTCTCACTTTATAACTATCAGCCCATATGTGTGTGACCTTGCACTTTGAAGTATTAAATTTCTGTTTATAACTTCAACTCTCAAGCCCATCCAATTTTTCTTGTGTGTTATTTTCATCATCTGCTGTTTTGCTTACATGTCCAGTTTTGTACCATACAATTGTCATTTGCATACTTTTATGTTCTATGTCAAGGTCATTAAAGACAAAGTTACACAAGATTGGTTCCAAGATGCAATCTTTTAAATATTAGTTTCTATTTTCTGGGCAGAACAGTTCCTTTTCAGCGCAACATCTTGGCTTATCTTCTTTAGCAGATGAATCGTATAGAATCAAATCAAATACAATCCAATAGCTCATTTGGAAGTGACCTTCAAAGATCATCTAGTCTAATTGCCTGACAATTTCAAGGCTAAGAAATCTGCTCTTCATTTACATTTTGGAACTAAAGCTGTAATATTCCAAAGAACACCAAGGCAAAATCTCTGCCAAAGCATATTCACACACAAAGATGGAAAAGAGAGGTGGGAGGACAAAGTCACTTGATTTAATTGTTCAGGAGCTGTTAAATATCCTGGCTGCCACTCTCACTACCAGAGGGCACATGACTATATGAATCATATACTTATCTGGAAAAATATATGTATTTCATCTGCATACCTGTGTAGCTGGGCAGACAAAAAGACACTGCAAGAATCACTGCTCTAAATAGAGAGCAATGCAGTAAAATAGATCCCCATGAAACACTTGTATTTAATACAGCATAACAGGATGTGCAGCCAGCATTGTTTGGGGTGTATGACTGGAAAAAATTACATTTGGTGTGTTTAATACAGATGGATATATTTAGACGTTACCTTCATTATGATGGGAAATGAAGAGACCATTTTAGATTCCCTCTAGATAACTAGGAGCTATGTTTGACCAGGACCTCTGAAAAAGACAGTATTACTTGCTGTTCAATGGAATCAAAGGTCTATACAAATTTTAGGATCTCCACTCCATTATGTAAGATAAAAATTTTAGAAGGAATTGTTACATAGTAGGAGTTCGGTAATGTCTAACTTTGGGGATAAAATGCTGCATAACTGTAAGTACTTGTAGATTTTATCCTACTTATGTACAATGGCTTCATAGCGTATGAAAAGTGTAAGTAAAGGCTTCATTAAATGAAGTTTGTGGTGTTGCTATTTTCATTCTCATCCACTGGAATGTGAGGACTGTTTCATATTGACCCTAAAGCAGCTCTCATTGCTGGGAATGAAGAGTTTTCTTTATGTAAGGAAGGTATTAGAAGCTGTACTTATAGTCCATAATAGAATCTTCATTATCTTGGGGTGATAAATATAGAGGCTACCTTTAACCTGGTTGATTCTTTAAACTATTGTCAATATAGAAGTGTCTGGATAGTCATAATTTTTACCTATGCTGAAAATTAGCTGAACTTTCCTAGGCCTGGAACAAAGTCAGGGAAGAAGAGACTGTGGTCAAACACTCGGCACACATAAGACTAAACTGGTTTTAGACTGGATTAAAAAAATTAGAATTTTAAAGTAAAGACACTACACTATCAGTGGTTCAAGCACGCCCTCCCCTTTGAGTTAGACACAAAACAGGTGACGTGATTGCAAGTAGTGTAGAAAGAGCTTGCATCTTGAGTATATGACTCAGAACAACCTGAGGTATCAATGACTATGTAGTTCCAATATAACTGAAAATCAAAATTAATGATGTATAATTTTCTTTATCTACGTCGAAATTTCCACTTTATTAAGTGTACATTTCTGAAAGCTGCATTTTATTCCATTTTCTGATCTTCTTCAACAGGACACAGTTTGCAATAAGTGTATCGTTTCAAGGAATAATTTCATTAGAAAAATATGTATTCATTGTTGTTCTGAATATCATTTATTACACATTTATCCAAGTGTAAAAAATGCTTGTATTTATTCAGTGTAAGATTCTGTTGTGTGGACTGTATAACACATTTTAGCTAAGATAGGGCAGATTTATCAGCCTACTTGTAATGATTTTAAGGAAAGGTAAAATCAACCTTCAAGGCCAATATCAGCTATGTACCTACTGTAACACAAAACATATTTTCTCTCTTCCTTAACCAGCAAATAAATAATAATGCAGCTACAAATGTTATATGTCATGACTAATGGTTCTTTCTAGGACAACAAATTATTGTGTCATTTATATTTTGCTCCAAAGTATCCCATTCATCAGGTTTTGAGTGACTCCAGTGATCAATGCTGTGAGTGAGCATTGTGAGTGTGTGAACAACCTACTGCTCTCATTGCTCCAGTGTGGTATGTTATCTGAAGTCATAATTATGTCTTCAATGCATCTAATTAGGTATCGCTTATAGTAATTTTTCACAAGAGCTGATGTCACCTATACATAGCATTTGCTTTTAATACAAGGATACTTCCTCCTAACTTACAAAGGTTCCAAGGAGCATGTAGTATTCATACTTTGTTCAATGAGCATTCTGTTGGATTTGTGTTTTGCATTCACTGTCCTAGTGCAGGTGATTTGCAGAGAAAAAAAAAGACAGAAAGACAGAAAGAATGTCAGTGATAATACTCTCTTTGTCATCCCACGTCCCTACTGAGAGGGAGCTGTACGTGGATTTTTTCATTTCTGTTTCATAAATCCTAAGAAGTTGTGAGTTGCTTTGCAGTGAAGCAACTTTTATGTATGGTTCTTAAAGTGCAGAGAATTATACTTATTTTTCCTGTGAGACCAAGTTCATTATCTTGAGGCAGTTGCTAGGAAACATCCCTGTTAATCTGTCCATTCATTTACTGAATTTTTACCTCCAAACCAAGGTAGTTCCTTCAGTATCCTCCGTTTTCTTTTAAAGGCTTCACACAAGAACAATTTATAACCTGCCTGCATTTGAAATGGAGCTCACAGATACAATGTAGAGACTTTTCTTAGCATTCAGTAAGTCTGTTATTTACTTCACCCTATTTCTTCCATGGAAGAATTGAACATTGGTTTGAGTATTACACAGCTCATCATGTCTGCCTCTCATTTTCCACGTTGGACAGAATACCTCCCTTCCAAACTCCAGCTGTAGTTATGTGAAATATCTCTGCTTTATCTTGGCAAGAGGGATAAAAAGGCAAGGCAGTACAAAATCCTGGGTAGTCAATAGAGATGAATATGCACTGCAGTGGTCTATGGTTTAGCAAGGCTGCCTATTACAAAACGACTGAGCAGAGCCCTGCCGAAAGGGACCTGGGGGTACTGGTGGATGACAGCTGCACATGAGCCAGCGCTGTGCCCTTGCAGCCCACAAAGCCAACCGCATCCTGGGCTGCATCACAAGAAGCATGGCCAGCAGGGCAAGGGAGATGACCCTGCTCCTCTGCTCTGCGCTGGTGAGACCCCACCTGGAGTGCTGCGTCCAGATGGGGAGTGCTCAGTACAGGAGGGACATGGAGCTGTTGGAGTGCATCCAGAGGAGGGCCACAAAAATGATCCAAGGGATGGAACACCTCCCCTGTGCGGGCAGGCTGAGAGAGTTGGGGCTGTTCAGCCTGGAGAAGAGAAGGCTCCAGGGAGACCTGATAGCGGCCTTTCAGTATCTAAAGGGGGGCTACAAGAAAGAAGGGAACAGACTATTTAGCAGGGTCTATTGTGGTAGGACACGGGGAAATGGTTTCCAATTGAGAGAGGGGAGGTTTAGACCAGATATAAGGAAAAAGGTTTTTTTCTGTAAAAGTGGTGAAGCACTGGCACAGGTTGCCCAGAGAGGTGGTGGATGCCCCATCCCTGCAGATCTTCATGGTCAGGCTGCACAGGGCTCTGAGCAACCTGATCCAGCTGTAGATGTCCCCGTTCACTGCAGGGGATTTGGACTAGATGGCCTTTAAATGTCCCTTCCAACTCAAATAATTCTACAATTCTATGATTCTACTTGTATCAAAGATTGGATTTGGGAACTCCATGCAGCCACCATGTAGTGAAAATTGTCTCCCTGCTAAGGAAGAACACATACACACATACATATATACTTTTATATATGTATACTTAAGGGAAGTATGACTGTTGTAACAGATCATGAGACAACAAAAGGTTAAATCAACTGGGAAAGGAGTAGGCAAACCTTGACTGCCATTGCAGGATAACTTATGATAGAAATCTAACTGGTGTTTGAGTCAGTTCTTTACTACATCTGCAAGGGTTTGCTGAGGCTTCCTTGAGAATCAGGTGTGAAGATGCTTTCCTGCAAAAATTGTTTCTACACAGAAGAGAGTGTTTGGTAGGTGTAAAAAGCCTGAAAAGATTTTGTAATGTCATCTTGCTTATAAACTGAGAACAGAAAAACAATGCTCTGTAATTAAATGGGACAGAGACTTGATCCTAAACAAGAAAGACCACAGCTGTTAATATAACTTTGTTCAGCTTAAGTAATTATTTAAAATATATGAGTGATTTTACAGCTAGCACACAGGTGAGTTCCTGACTCGTAAAGGATTGGATTTAGAAGAATAGTCTTTATTAATGAAATTCAGTCAAGTTGAATTGAAAAATGATTTCACAGCTGATTCTTACTTGTTTGAAAAATTAGATTAGCAATGGAGTTTATTTTTGGTGAATTTATCTGAAGCTAAATAATGATCTTCATCTCATGGCAATGTTAGCTTTGTACCACCAGAAGTAAATGAAAAATAATAATACAAAAAAATTATTTTAAATTATGCTGACAATTTATGTGTACAGTATCATGGATTGTTGGTTTCAAACCAACATCTTTTCATAATACATTTAGGACAATACAAATGCCATTTCATGCAAATTCTCAGCTTAAACACATCACCCCTTGCCCATTTGCTGCTCATGATGTTTACAAATTGCAAATATTTAATGTTTTTTAAAAAACAAATCTTTGTGTTGATAGAAGAATCATGGACAATTATATTCTGTTTTTTTTTTTTTAATCATATAAACAAATTTGGAACAAAGATGAATCTGTTATTACTGTTTGTTGTGATTGGTGGTATATAGCAGAATAATAATGTCAGTATAATAGTCAAGGCTGGCACCTGTTGGCTGAGGATTACCTGATGATACATATTTTGCTTTATCTCTGTCTATAAGAAATTGTAAAAAAACACAGTTCTAAAACTTTCACATTTTTGGATCTGTAAGAATCTTCCAGAGAGGATGTAGACCCTTCCAGCAGCAGTATTTTTGAGCACTATACATAGTGAATGCAGGAATAATGAAAACAGTTGTTTTGGGTGAGCATTACTGTATGGAAACAGATGTCAGAGTGTTAGGATGTTGGAGTGGACAGAACAGACTAACGTCCATTAAAGTGCAGCTCAGCTTGCTGCAGATGAGTTCAATCCATGGTATTGAGGGAAGGCAGAAGAAGAGATGGAGCTAAATGAGTGTCAGAAATCAGTATCTCAGATACTAGGGTAGTTTTGTGAAGACTGGGGAAAAACAAACAAACAAACATAAAGTCTTTATTGAAAATGGGAAAAAATGATTTAAAAAAAAATCTGGGATATGAAACAACAAGCTTCATGATAGAGGATTCCACTACACTCAAGTTTCAAAATTAGTGTTTTATTTCCAATTTATTATTAATAGGAAGGAAATACTGAATGCTGTAGGGTACCTGTTCTCTGTTTAAAGGTACAGAAAGAGAGAAATAGAAATTGTGGAAATAAATATATGATTTGAATATAAGGGTGGTGATAGTGACAGATGAAGAAGACAGAAATGAAAGTAAAACCCAGTTATGACCATCGTGCCATTTTAAGAAGACACCAGAAAAGGAAGCATGAAGAGCAGCCACGTGACCAGGGTTTCATTAGCATGGAGCACAAAGGATGTTGAAACAGACACATGCAAACAGAGGTCCAAAGCTGATGGTACATATTGATTATAGGAAAGAAAGCTACCCAGGAGAAAACAAAGAACAACAACAACAAAAAAAAACACACACACAAAAAAAAACGACCAACCAGGAGAGAGAAAAAAAGGAATACTCTTCCTGCTGGACCAGCCAGAGAGTGTTTTTCTCTCAAGGCTATCTCCAGTGCAGTAGGCAACAATAAGGATGAAGATGATCAGGATTGTTTATTCTGTTTTTCCCCCCCTCTAGTGCTCTAACCTTTTCTTTGAGACATATTTAATCTCCTTGTTCGTTAATATTGATTGGTGTATGTTAATTAAGTGCAGATGTTGCACATTGATTATTAAGCTTCTGAGCACATATATTAGATATTATTTATTAAGTATTTAAATGACTATTATTCACTTTGCTGCACACTGTGCTTTTATACTCTCTAATATTATTCAAAACCTATAAGATGAAAAACAAAGAAAGGAGGTTGGAAGGGTGTGTGATTTTAAGTCCAGTGGGAACTTCCTATAAGACCCTGCCATAACAACAATACCAGGATTTATAGGTGTAAGGTCATAAGATTAAAAACAGGAGAGCAG
>VXAV01004303.1:34801-46209 GCA_013399715.1 Alectura lathami
AGAGCAGCAGTGTAAGAAGTGCAACAGAAATACTGCCAGAGGTGCTCTGGAAAACTGCACAGCAGCTTGGTAGCAAGGCTGCAGAACTGCATGTGAAAAACAGGCTTCAGAGATGTCTTAGCATTGAAATAGAAGGTATGTTACTTATCATCTTCTGTCTCTCTTTATTCACAGCCAAAACCACAAGTGTTTGGGAGCACCAGTTTACACTCTTGGTTGGTTCTGGGAAATGTTCAGTGTTCTGTTCTAAAGCAGCATGTAGATATGACTGTAATCTGTTCACTGGGACTGTTGATGTCCTGGAAGCAGCACATGGTAAAGGGTTTTGTAAGACCATGTTCTTCACTGCACTCAGATTTTGGTTGTAGCTATCAGTCATGAAACAAACACTTTAAAGTATTTTTGACAAGAAATCCTTATTCTAGTTTGACCTCTCTCTAATTTACTAAAAAATTATATTAGTGCATGAAATAGTTTAAAAGATAAGGGATAATTTTTACTTGGAAACTGCTTAAGATCTCTCAAGTATTTAATTACTGTAGTCCGACAAGTGGGCAAAACCTGGTAATGAGAATAGAGCTGAAATATCTGGATATTAGATTGATTAGTTCTGTGTTCTACCTTTTCCACCACTTGGCAGGAACTATGGTTAGTATGGAAACAAGTTATTAGCAATGCATTTGGTGTAGCAGTCTTACCCTGAAAAGTATTATCCTCTGCACATGGAGCATGTCTCTTCTACAACACTTTTGCCAACTATTGCTGTTTTCCTCAGGGTGGGTGTTAAACAAATACCCTGTTTACTTAGCCTTGTTTGGTTTGGTGCCAAATAAAGAGCAAAGACATTATTATTAATAGCCTGCTGTTTTAACTGATTCCATGTAGTATAGAACTTTGTGTTGCCTATTTAGAAAATGACAATGAAGTTTTAATCTTAACTGAAGTGTGATTATGGTATTACAAACAAATTGAAGAGAGGATGAAAAATGTAGGGAAAGATGCAAAGCTATGCTCTGTCATATGTTCTAGGTTATCAGATTGAAGACTTCAGAGCTAGACAGTGGCTAATGCACTGTCCAGACTTCTACTGGCAGTTTCTAAGTGAAACAGTAAATTTTAACTCACTTCCATGTGAAAAAATGACCACAGTAAAATGTAATGAGACAATTTGTGCTTATTTCTTCCCGTGGTGGCAGTTTCAGTTAAGACCAAGGACCAAGAAGGTATTGAGACTAAATCACTTTCCTCACTCTGAAAGGTACTCATGTAGGTCAAGGTGAGGGACACTAAGAGCAATGCTGCTGCTTACCAGTGTGTAGATGACCACAATAAATCATTTTGCTTGGCTGCCATAAAAACAGCATCAGCTTTCAAACACAGGTTTGGAATGGGGATAGCTGGATGAAAATCTACTTGTAAAATCAGATGTTTCTATCTAGAAAAGAGATACCTGTTAAACAAAATTAAGGTCAACTACCTTAATTGGATACCTTAAAAAAGAAAATTTTGGAATAGGATTTCAAACAGGACTTCTGGATTTGAAACAAAAAAGTAGGATTAAAAAAAAAAAAAAAAATCAAAGTTACCCTAAGAGAAGCAAGAAAGTTTATATTTTCTGTGCTCAGTTGCTCACTGGTGTTGCTAAAAGGAAATCTTGGCAGTTCAGTCTTCCATGCAACATCATTTCTTTTAATTACACAGATTACCTCCCCACAGACCCTTAAATGTCTTTTGGTAGACAAAGTATGATTTTTCTGATGCCAAAGGACTGTATTCCTTTGAACGATCTTTCTGCTACCAAATGTGTTGTAGAGTTATGCATGCAAAAGATTTGGCTTGTTTTCATGTTCTGGAGTGCAATCTGTGGTAGTCACTCCAGTGGATTTTGGTCTCTTTTCCTTAATATTCCCTTCATGCATAGCTTTGTTCCACTTGACATCCACACAACACTTACATTCTTGCCAGACAAGTCCCTGAAGTATCGAAATTGCTACAGGTACAAAATCCTTGGTAGCTCAGTAAATAACAGCAAAAACAATTTTAATTTGTATAAAAATTAGTTCTCAACACTTTTTTTTTTTTTTTGTTTGCTAAAAAAGCTAAAGATATAATTTTAAAGCAAGCAAAGCAATAATAAAGTATAATGAAGAGAAGCTTTTTATTTGCCATTTAATTTTAATTACTAGGTTTTAGCAAATGGAAATTTGTCAACAACCCAAATAAATGTTACTTAGGTGACAGCTTTTACAACACTGCATTAAGCATTTGAATGTTTATCATACTTAACACCTGGAGCTGCCACAGTGAAAGTGTGTGCCATGCAACTGGTGTTGAGAAGCTGACAACAGTTTTCTTATTAACAAAGCCCATTCAAATAATGTTCAATTTGTCAGGCTTTCAAACAAGTAGACAGAACCAAAGCAACACTGAACATTTTTTATCTCATGAAGAATCAGTGTGTGCAACACAAAACAGATGTATAATTATAGAACTTCATGCACACAAAGGATATATTTTTCTTAGGTGTACTGAAATGAAAAGCATATTGTACAGGATCAACTCACACAACTTAAAAGTACTTATACAGAGACATAAAATAAGGGGTATAAATGGAATTCTATTGGATTTCAAGTATTCTTCAAGTTTCTTTTTTTTCTGCGTTCTTAAAGCAGTGATTTTAGTGTGCATGTTTCTTTGAGAAGGGCTGGATTAAAGAAGATTGCGTGATAGGATAAACTGAAGAGGTTTATTTTGTCTTTCATTTTCCTAATACTTTGTCATGCTTTAGGCTTTAATTAAGTAAATAAAAATATTTTTATCCTCTTGATTAACATTACATGCTAATGTGGTTAACAGAAAGGTAATGAGATAAAACTGACAAGTTCTGGAAATGAATACCTATGGGAATCATTATTGGATTTTCTCCTAAAATGGTGATCAAAACACAGAAAATTTACTATATTTCCACAATTTATACATTGAGGTTTTGCATCTGATAATACAACTTGTTTTTGGGCAACACAGGTATAAAGACATGCCTTTTGGTGAATGTAGCTCTGCATAGGTTTGTACTACTGCTTTCAAAGAGGGAGAAGGATGTGTCAGAGGATATATTCAACAGGATTCAGAAAATTTTGTTGTGGGCTGTCCTAACATGGTCATGGTTTGGTATCTCTGTTTTGAATGGGAATGTTTCTCCTGTCCCTTTTCTGCCTGTCAGCATGTATTATTAACCCTCTTCCAGTTCATCAAAGTCTGCACTTCAATTCTAAAACAAAGAAAAACAATGTCTTCACTTACAATGAGTTAGGAATGTAAGTGAATCAAGCATGGCCTAACAATCTCTCATGTGAACAATTTTATAAAGGTAAAATCAAGCTAAAACTGTTAAAAAAAAAAAAAAAAAAGGAAAAAAAAAAAAAAGAAAAAGTAAAGCCTCACTTCATTTTGGTGTTTCTTTAAAGCTGTATAGTATTTCACTGTTTTAACAGTGGTTTAATAGTGGCAAAGCAGGCCTTATTTTAGCAATATTTTACAAAATATGCATGCCTTCTCTTAATTCCCTCCAGCCTTTTTTTATGATTTTTTTTTTTTTTTTGGTTCTGATCAACTGAAGTTTACTCTTTCTAAAAAAAATGTACATTTTAGGAAAACATTTAGTACATCTTTAGGTTTGGCTCTGAAAATAAAGATGGCAAAATGTTACTTATTAAACTACCCTTTTTTTGCCCACTTTGTCATTTAGTTATTGAACGTTGACTCCATTATGAATGCAAGAATATATATCTGGAAATAGGCCCAGTATGTCTTACTCCAGATTCTTCCTTTGAATGGGCATTATTTTTAACAATTTGATGCTGCTTCTAGTAGAAATGAAATTATGGAAGAATACATTCCTAATCTACAGATTTCTGAGTTCATACAACAAATTAAGTTCAAATAAGTTAGCCTTCATAGAATCATAGAAGCACAAAATGGCCTGAAACGGAAGGGACCTCAGAGATCATCTAGGTTCAACCCCCTGCCGTGGACAGGGCTGCCAGCCACTAGCTCACTGGATCAAACTGCCCAGGAACCCATCCAGCCTGGCCTTGAGCACAGCCAGGGATGGGGCAGCCACAGCTTCTCTGGGCAGCCTGTGCCAGTGCCTCACCACTCTCTCAGGGAAGAATTTCTTCCTCATGTCCAACCTAAACCTCCCCTCTTTCAGTTTTAGCCCATTGCCCCTTGTCCTACCATTATCCCCCTGTGTAAAAAGTCGGTCCCCCTCCTGCCTGTAAACTCCTTTCAAGTATTGGAAGGCCGCAATGAGGTCTCCCCAGAGCCTTCTCTTTTCCAAGCTGAACAATCCCAACTCCCTCAGACTTTCCTCACAGGAGAGGTGCTCCAGCCCTCTGATCATTTTGGTGGCCCTCCTCTGGACCCGCTCCAACAGCTCCACATCCCCTCTGTACTGGGGGTCCCAGGCCTGGACAAAGTACTCCAGGTGAGGCCTTCCAAGGGCAGAGTAGAGGGGGACGATCACCTCCCTCTCCCTGCTGGCCACCCCTCTCTTGATGCAGCCCAGGATGCCATTGGCCTTCCTGGCTGCAAGAGCGCACTGCCGGCTCATGGCCAGCTTTTCGTCAATCACAACCTCCAAGTCCTTCTCCGCAGGGCTGCTCTCAAGTTCTTCTTCTTCCAGTGTGTACACACACCTGGGATTGCCCCGACCCAAGTGCAACACCTTGCACTTGGCCTTGTTGAACCTCATCAGGTTCTCGTGGGCCCACTTTTCCAGCCTGTCCAGGTCCCCCTGGATGGCATCCCTTCCTTCAGGGGTATCAACTGCACCACTCAGCTTGGTGTCATCAGCAAACTTGCTGAGGGTGCACTTGATCCCACAGTCTAAGTTGTTGATAAAGATGTTGAAGAGCACCGGTCCCAAGACGGACCCCTGGGGGGACACCGCTCATGACCGGCCTCCACCTGGACATAGAGCCATTGACTACAACCCTTTGGCTGCAACCCTCCAGCCAGTTCTTTAGCTTTACTTTGGTTGGAGAAATGGCTTTGGTAATTTCCTAGCCGGAGGAATTTCTTGGTGATTAGAAATTCCCTTCAGCATAAAAGATGTTAAAATATACTGAAGGAACTGTGTAACATATTTTAGATTTGAAATATTTGGAAAAAACTTGAAGTTAAGCTGTAATCATAGGGAGTTTTCTTGCATAAGATGCTTTAACCTCAAAGTTAAAAAAATAATCTCCTAGGTTTCTAGGTTTATTTAAAAATAAAATATAATTTCCTAGGTATTTGGTACTGAATTTTGTGTACTGGGCTTCTTCAGATGAAGATAAGTATGTTAAGAACCTTTACACTAAGATAGACCTTGCTAATGTTTTTCAGTTAAAAAGCTTATTGAAGTAAAACCAAATTAAACAAACAAACAAACAAATCATCAACAACATAAGAAAACACAACTATATTAAAAAACAAATGCACAAAAATTGAATACTGTATGATTTTTTGTAGAGTCAAGTAGAATAAGTGGATTGCAGCTGACAAGATTTTTTTTAGGCTACTTTTCTTAATTGTATTTAAATTAGAAACATTAACAAATAAAAAACAACTTTGCATTACTTTATTATACTATTTGATCATATCATCCTTTTTGAATCAAAGGATAATGTATGATTTCTATGCATATTTTGCCATATGATTTTTGTTGACTTTAATAACAGTTGTACAGCTAGAAGATCATCAGATGCATCATTAACAGGAAGTAGAATTAATTCTAGTGACCTGAAGTTTGCACTTCCTCTAGCTGACATTTCTTTCCAACATTTGTGAAACAAGTTACCTTTCAGTTGGTTTAGAATTTTATAAATGAGAAACATGTAAAAACATGCAAATTCTTATCACTATGCAGCATACACAAAAAGCACATTGTTACTTACTGCCTTGATGCTTTCAAAGTGTCCGTCTTCTTTATCAAAGTCAATTGGTTGCCCATTAAGTGTCCAATAGAAAGTGACATCTAGTGTGCTGTCATGAAGGGCTTTGCAACTGAGGACAATGCTTTCTCCAACGGTTAACTCTATCTTCTTGGGAGTCAGTTCTATTCTTGTAGGTTCTTGAGATAAAGAAGCATTAGGAACATTTAGATGGAAGTCTAGCTATAGAAAGACATCAATATAATGTGTTTTGAACTCTGCTTAGTTTACTGAGACTCTGCGTTTATAGTTTGTTTCAACTATATACTGTCAAATGCTGATATACATGCATAATGCACACTGAGACGTAACAGTCGTGAATGGAGGGTACAGCCAGATTTGTTAGGCAGTTTCATGGGAGGAATAATCTATAGGAATTCTGGGAAGGATTAAATGAGAAATCTTATTAGTCTCAGAAAAAATGTGATTTGTTTGTTTGTTTCCTTGTTTGTTTTAAGCTAGAATCTTGTGATCATATGAAAATCACAGTTTTGTCACTGAAACTCCCCAAAATCCAAACAGAAATATACAACTTGAAAAATGGTCTTGCATACCTAAAAACAAAAACAATGATCATATAAGAATTCACCTGAAAGTTGCTAATAATGTTGTTTAGAAATTAATTGCATCTCAGTGATTTGATTACTGCTATTATTTTCAGAAGCTAAGTTATCTCTCCTTAGAATTTCTATTGATAAAATTATTACTTTATTTCTAAACTTCATTCCTGTGCAGAAAGGAGTACAGGATAAGTGAGTTCCTAAAACTAATGTATGTTAAAAGAGATGTTGATTTATAATTTTTCTGTTTCCTCCTCTTTTATTTATAGAATTATTTATGATCCAGTTGATTTAATATATATAAAAATTCTGCAGACACACAGCTACAATTTAACAGCTGGAGCAGGCAATTCGTGCAGTGTTTCATCTAACAGGTTAACTGGCTATTTTGTTGGAAATGATCTCTTATTCTGTTTGTACAATGCTGTTGTATGCTTGGGATTCTAAGTAATAGTGAAATTTTAGCAATGAAAAATCCTCAATAACATCAACATATTTTTTCATACCTTTAACAGATACTGATGCAACAATTTCTGCGGAGCCGAATACATTTACACCTTGGCATATATACCTTCCTTCATCAGACTTGGAAGCATTCAGGATTCGCAGGCTCCCATGTGGAAGAATAGTTACCCTGAAAAGGAAAAATACATAAATAAATCTCCAGTCCTAGCAGCCAAATTCCATGACCATATCTTTTAGAGCTAATCAACAGGATTAAGGACTGCTGCCTCTGTAGCTAGGGATGATGAAGATAATTGAATTCTCTTCTCTTTCAAAAGGGCTGTAATAAACCCATTTTACTCCTTCTCCGTCCTTAATTCAAAAAGTTACAGGGAGGCATCAGTGGATTAGTATCTTTTGACACTTATCAGTGGTGAATCTTAATGAACCTTTTGTCTTTAAAGTTTTACTCCTATATTTTTGTCAAATCAAACTTCAATATGAAGCAAAAACTATTTCATTTAAAACAAAAAATGACCTTAAAAATAAAATCTGAGAATAATGGAAAGTAAAATGTAAGAAAGGACTGGGGAAAAAAGCATAAAATTAATTCTGTCTAGTCAAGCGATATTTATGGCATCACTTTAGTGTAGTATATGAACTTTTTTTGTAGCTCAGATTTTATTTTTTTTACCTTGATTCTTTTACGATTGCAGTTCCATTACATCTCTGTGTGAGTTACCCACTGAAGCATACTTATGAGAAATGTTCAGCTGTTTACAGTTGTTGTCTTTGCTTACACTATATTAGTCACAGAAGACATGAATCTATGCAGAAGTGAAAATTAACATGCTTTAGCTGTTCAAAAAAAACAAAGCCCCAGAGTTTGTTTTATATTAAAGCTGTAGCCCTGGAAGAATAGTAAAAAAAACTGTTGTTTCTCTTCTGATGGAGGAAAACTGCAAGGCTAACTGCTTACATGGCATTCAAGCCAAAACTTGCTTGGTGATATTGCACATCCATTCCCAGACAGGGTGGTGCTTAGGGCGCTCCAAAGGACATGAGGGCTATGGCTTGGAAGCTCTCCCACAGGCAGGGACACTGAAGGCAGATAATCCTCAGCAAGTACTCTCAAGTATCACAAAGATATTTTGTGTGTTACAGAGTGCTTCCTTCTCGTGTATTTTGAAAGTAAAGTAAGATCTCTGTATTAAAATATCTATGTAGGTGAATGGCCTTTCCCAGCCATGCTTGGATTTTCAAATATACCTCTCCAATGAAGGTTTTCTGTCTGTTAAAGTAGTGATTAAATTCCTTCTGCTGGGAATATGCTGTTGAGGCTATAGTCAGAAATCATGGAAAGTATAATGCTATAGTTTATTCTTCGTAGAGAAATATTTCACCAGGAGTAGGGAGCTATCATCAACAGGTCTGGGTTGGGCTCTTCTGCAGCCAATAAAGGAAAGGAATTCCTTTTGTAGGTTGGACATCTTACAGTGCAAAATTAAGTTTGAGTTGTTATAATTAGGAATGATTTAATAAATACTTAAGATTTAATGATGTATTCAAGCCAAATTGCCAATATGAGTGTATATATTTTTTTTTGTTGAAAAAATATATCATCCATTCTTTATTTTATGCAGTTCATAGAAGAAGTAGGAGAAACAGAATTTCTTTTTAGTGAAAAATGGTTTTACTTCAGATGTGAAACTAATCACTACTCTCAGCAGAGAGACAGAAGAAAACCATTGCTTAATAGACTCAAAGGTGAATAGGGCAGAGGAAGGACATGTCAACAACCAAATCCCCTTATGTAATAAGGTAATATATATCCCCTCCTACTCTAAACAGATGTTTATCAGTATTTAAATCATATGATTTATCTATAGGTAATTTTATAGAAAGCATAATTATATTAGACAAATGTTTTTATATCAGAGTTTTGAGCTTCTTTTCTTTTTTTGTAGAACCATGAATGGTTTTACATCTGAAGTAAAAAAAGGGTATGTGTTTCACTAGAATGAAATCTGATTTAGGAACTGACTAGGATGTAAGATTGCTTCTTTTCTTCTTGGTGTAAGCAGGCTTTTGTATATTTCCTCTTAAAAAACTCTGTGATCAATGCTCTGAAGACATTGTAGCATTAGTATGACAGTAGCCTTTGCAGAACAGTAATAGTTTTCATCAATATACTGTCGTCATCAAACGATTGAAAGGACACCTCTACAATGTTTATAAATTATAAAATATTCTATGCGGCATAAGTCCTGATGTAAAATTGTTTTTCATTCTGATCTTGGAGGCAAAGAAAGTTAGATGGATATGCAAGATAATCTGATGAATCTTGTACATATTATGAGATAAATTTCTGTTTAGCTAATAGCTCTTTCTATCCATGAGGAAAAGAGTAATCGCTCAATCAAAGGAATTGCAAACACATTTGCTGGTGAATTATTTGGCTCAGAAATTAATACTTTCCTTAAAATGCCTATCATTCATTTGTACTCCCTTTTTTTATGCTTGGGAAAAAGCCAGAGGCTTGTTATGATGGAAACTGAAATGCTTTATTTATTCCAATAACACTTTCTGCACACAGCAGGGACACAGGCTTCTCCTCCTTCCCTGCCAGTAACTGTCGTGGAGAGACCACCTGTGGAGGATGTCAACATATTTTAATAAGAAAATTCCATAGAAAAAGGTTTTTTAGTATTATAAATAAAAGTATAGTAATGACAGAAGAAATGATATGATTCTATGATATCGGGGTAGAGTTAAGAACAATTGAACAATTCAGGAAAACTCAAATTATTAACTAATTAACAATTGAGAGAAATAAAATGATTATAGATGACATCTAGGTCGGATGGATGAGAGATCAAGATACTAGTTTTGAGATTATAGTATCTAAATTTAAGTAAAACTCATTGTAATCATTTAAAGGAGGAATATGTTGTCCATACAAGGACTCTGAGAAAATTGGCACATGAGTGTTTTGTCTCTGTAGGAAAGAGCTTTTGTCTACCTAATAATATGCAGGAAAATAAAAAAGGGAGTTGAAGTCTTGGAAGTAATCATAGAATCATAGGATCATAGAATGGCTTGGGTTGGAAGGGACCTCAGAGACCATCNGATAAGCATGCTTGTTTAACATCAATAGCAACAAAGACTTTGAGAAGAAATATTAGTAAAAAGAATAATCAGAATATGACAGCAAATGAACAGGAGATAAAATCCAACATAATTTAGCTAACATACCCTGGGAAAGATTAGATTTTTATAATATTTAATAAGTAAAATATTTTCTAGAGAAAATAAATGTAAATTTTATCTTCCAAGTGTTCAATGATGAAGCTACTGAAATTCACATGACTGTATATACAGATTTAATACAGAAATTTTAAGATGGTTAAGGAACTAGCTGAACACTGGTTATACTTAGATATTTCAACCAGGAACTGAATGTCACCCTCAAATCTTGTGTTAGTTCCTCAAACATAAGTGCCTCAACTGACTTCAGGTCAGTTTACAAAATCCCAGCTGCTGTTCACATCAAGGGTGTGATTCAGAAGGGAATTCTCCCATTGTTCCCCCTTACTCTGGCTTGGGCTTGTAACACAAAGTCCAACATACACAATTAAACTACATGAACTAAAGTTTCAGCTGAAACTGGTAGGGATTCCTGAGGAGTGCATCAATTTTCAGCCACAAATATGGGGGATAGGATGGGACTAGAGTCATTATGAAGAGAAATCCTGATTTAGGCGCTGTGGACAGTGCCAGTCTGTTGCTCTACTGGTCCATACTATTCATTCATGCAGAAATGGCCCAAAGGTATACAAGACACCTGCACAGGGCTGACAAATGTGACAAAAAACATGAGATGACTTCACTGGTTACAGCACAAACATAGAGGTTTTTAGGATATGTGACTGTGTCTTTCTGAAGGCTGGATGTCAGCCAGGCTACTAGAGGGACTCTCTAAAAGGTGTTAGCAGCTTGGGGCAGGTTGGGGTGGGGAAAACAGCTGACTCAAGGCCACAGTACGATGTTAGAGACAGTCTAAAGAATTAAGGGATAGAAGCTGTGCTGCTGATATTGGTGGTGCACACCAAATGTGATGTTGGTCTTTGAACTTGAACTCTTGCTCTCTCAGAAATTAATTAACCCATGCTTCACTGCACACTGTATACCCACGAAGCTAAAAAACTTTGTCAATGAAAAGAGCTAAACTGAATTTGAATGGGAATTTCAAAGTGTATCTGATACGTGTGTCTATTATACTTTACCACTATCATTTTATTGGAAGTATTACAGCTGTTGAATGCCAGTTTCCAATGCCTGTGGTTTCCTTGCATAGAACATCAGCAAGTTTGGAAATACATATTAGTAGCATTTCTATAATGTCAACTTTGTTAATTACAGCATAATC
>VXAV01004303.1:56418-67499 GCA_013399715.1 Alectura lathami
TGCCAAGCCTTACTTCCTCTCCTTTAAAATTCATTTTACAGATCAATAGTTTTATGTATGGAAATTTATTTAAATATTCCACAGCTACTGGAACTGAAACACTCAAGTGCTGTTGGAGCATTATTTTCATGTGCAAGGTGTCATCTCTTGGGCAAAAAATTAGCATTTTCATAAAGAAATATCAAATATTAGACATTTAAAAGGATTCAATTTAGATTAAGTCTGTGTTCAGGGAAAGATACAGATTGATTCTTGTTTAATTTGAGGCAATATGCTTCTCCCTAATTACTGTATTATAGAATTACCATTTTCATCTTTGTAAATGCCAGGTGAATTAATCACCATGTCTAAACAATTAATATCTTGGCAATTAAATAATGTTTTACTTCTCATTGTAGATTGTTGTACTAGTTTTTGCCCTTCATTTTAGGGCATTAGCCATAAGATTTCATTTCATTTGTTTTTACAACTGCTAAAATAAAATTCACACATGCATAAATTAAATCTAAGGGTCCACACACCTGAAAAATGAAAGTTAATACATCAGTAATGAACTACACTTGTAAACAGATCTGACAGATCTGCTTAAAATGGAAACGGTGTATTGCTAAAAATATTTCATGAAGCAGGAGTACATTTTTACTCAAATTTACTATTGCCAACTCTGGAACTTAAGGAAGAAGAAGAAACAACTGTTTCTAGTTCTTAGTGCTACTGTACCTTATTCTGTCATCTTACAGTCATTCTGGATCATTTTCCACCACAAATTTGAGCCAGATGAAGAACGGCCATTTTCATCCAATTAGCCCAAACTCAATACTGAATCTACGACAGCCTCATATTTCTGTTGGCTTTCCAATAACACAGGACGAAAGACTAAATTCACACAAAACCTTGTGTGACTTTTAATTAATTTATTTTTTAACAAAACTGAACCAGCAGATTGCTTATATGCTGTTTTCAGTGGTTTCTTACATGGCTTCACCATGTTTGGTTTCAGAACAAGAAATTCAAGAACGGATTTCAAAGAATCATAGAATCTAAGGTCATCTAGTCCAACCATCACATTCTTGCAAGTCACAGTCATAGGAAGAACTTCTGCAGAGCAACCAAAATTCACCAATGTGGGACACAGTGCTTCTAGAATGTAGGCTTAAATTTTCCTTTGCATTTGACAGACCTACTCCTGTCAGAATAATTTTGAACTCAGTGCAAATTGTGAGGAGTTAATTTACTCAAGTATCAGAGCACAAGAATTTGGATGTATATATGTACTATTTAACATCAATATGTGGGATCATTCTCATGACTGGAGTGATGCAGTGGGTGAATATCAGCTCTTCAGAAGGGATAGGCAAGGAAGCAGGGGCAGTGGCGTGGCTCTCTAAGTTACTGAATGTTTTGATGTTGTAGAGCTCAGTGCTGGGAATGATAAGGCTGAGTCCTTATGGTTAAGGATCAGGAGGAAGGCCAACAACGTGGACATCCTGGTGGGAGTCTGTTACAGACTGCCCAAACAGGATGAAGAGACGGTTAAAGCATTCTACAAGCAGCTGGCAGGAGTCACGCAGTCACTAGCCCTTGTTCTCGTGGGAGACTTCAGGTTACCTGACATTTGCTGGAAATACAGTACAGCACAGAGGAAGCACTCTAGCAGGTACTTGGAATGTGTGAAAGATGTGCATGAAAGATAACTTCCTGACACAGCTGGTAAGAGAGCCTATCAGGGAAGGAGCCCCACTAGACCTGCTTACGAACAGATAAGGACTGGTGGGAGATGTGGTGGTTGGAAGCTGTCCTGGGCACAGCGACCATGAAATGATAGAGTTCTCTGTTTTTGGTGAAGTCAAGAGGGAGGTCAGCAAAACTGCTACCTTGGACTTCTGGAGGGCAGACTTTAATTCTTTTAGACACTGGTTGGAAGAATCCCTTGGGAATTGTCCCTGAGACTCCAGGTAAAAAAAGAGTTTATTTTCTTTGGAAGTAAGGACAGGCAAAGAGTACAGGGATGTTGCTAGGATATGCAGGGAGAAAATTAAAAAGGTGAAAGCCCAGCAAGAACTTCATCTGGCCACTGTTGAAAAAGATTTTTTTTTTTTTTTTTAAATGTCTTTATAAATATACTAACAGCAAGAAGAGAGCCAAGGAGATTATCCATCCCTTATTGGATGCAGTGGGGAAAACTATCACCGAGGAAGAGGAAGAGGCTGAGGTTCTCAATGCCTTCTTTACTGTTGCCTTTAGTGGTCAGACCAGTTATCCTCAGTGTACTCAGCCCCCTGACCTGGAAGACTGGGATGGAGAGCAGAGTAATCCCCTACAATTCAGGAGAGAACAGGAGATACCTGCTACTCCACCTAGACTGTCACAAGTTTGTGGGGCTGGGTGGGATCCACTTGAGAGTACTGAGGGAGCTGGCAGAAGTGCTTGCCAATCCACTGACCGTAATTTCTCAGAAGTCCTGGTCAACTGCAGAGGTCCCAGATGACTGGAGGCTTGCCAATGTAATGCCCATCTACATGAAAGTTAGGAAGGAGGAACTACAGGCCTGTCAGCCTGACATCGGTAGCAGGGAAGGTTATGGAGCAGATTATCTTGAGTGTGCTCACATGGCATGTGTGGGACAACCGGGGGATCAGGTCTAACCAGCATGGGTTCATGAAAGGCAGGTCCTGCTTGACCAACCTCATCTCCTTCTCTGACCAGGTGACCCGCCTGGTGGATGAGGGAAAGGCTGTGTATGCAGTCTACCTAGACTTCAGTAAAGCCTTTGACACTGTCTCCCACAGCATTCTCCTGGAGAAGCTGGCAGCACATGGCTTGGACAGGTGTACTCTGAGATGGGTAAAAAACTGGCTGGATGGCTGGGCCCAGAAAGTGGTGGTGAATGGAGTTAAAATCAGCTGATGAACGGTCAGGAGTGGTGTTCCCCAAGAGTCAGTACTGGGGCCGGTCCTGTTTAATATCTTTATTGATGATCTGGATGAAGGCATTGAGTGCAACCTCCTCAAGTTTGCAGACAACACCAAGTTGGGAGGAGGCATTGATCTGCATGAGGGAAGGAAGGCCCTAGAGGGATCTGGATAGGCTGGATCAGTGGGCTGAGGCCAATTGTGTGAGATTCAACAAGTGCTGTGTTCTGCACTTCAGTTACAACAACCCCAAACAATGCTACAGTCTTTGGGCAGAGTGGCTGGAAATCTGCATGGCAGAAAAGGACCTGAGGGTATTAGTTAACCGCTGGCTGAACATGAGCCAGGAGCATGCCCAGGTGGCAAAGAAGGCCAAAGCATCCTGGCTTGTATCAGAAATAGTGTAGCTAGCAAGAACAGGGTGATTATCCTCCTGTACTCAGTGCTGGTGAGGCAACGCCTCGGGTACTGTGTTCAGTTTTGGGACCCTTCCTTCAAGAAAGACATCGAGGCCCTGGAGCATGTCCAAAGAAGGGCAACAAAGCTGGGGAAGGTTTCTGGAGCACAAGGCTTATGAGGAGTGTCTCAGGGATCTGGGGCTGTTCAGTCTGGAGAAGAGGAGTCTCAGGGGAGACCTTATTGCTCTCTACAATTACCTGAAAGGAGGTTATACCAAGGTGGGTGTTGGCCTCTTCTCCCAGGTAACAGTGATAGGACAAGAGGTTATGTCCTCTGTTTGTGCCATGGGAGGTTCAGGTTGGGTATTAGGAAAAATCTCATATCAGAAAGAGTGATCAGGCATTGGAACAGGCTGCCCAGGTGGTGGACTGACTGCCCCTGGAGGTGTTCAAGAAACATGTAGATATGATACTCAGGGCCAGAAAACATTCTGTCTCCAGAATTCCAATGTCTTCAATGACATATGAATAAGAGCTGTACTGTTGCATAAGAAATATAAAAATGTTACTGTAAGAAATTGATGAAATGTATTTAAAACATGAAAATAGAAGAGTCATTTATATTTATTAGTTGAAGAAAAAAGAAATTCTGTTCAATGACGAAGAATCTCCATTCAAATTCCCAAAAGTGGTGCGTAGATGATTTTGATACAGCTGAGTAAACTGAATAAATTGCTCCTATGAAGTTAACTCAGTAACAGAGAAATCTATAGGTACAAAACAGCATGTTTCTAACTGCACAGACAATGGCGAAAAATAAGTCACATACTGAAATCAAATACATCACAAGCAGTATAATGAGCAAAGGACTAAATCCCACACGACATTAAGGAATATATCTAACAAAGTGGATGAGATGCCATTATGTTGGACATAATTGAACAAAACCTGAATGAATGACCATAAATCCAAGTGGTAAAAGATAATAACAACCTGCTGCAAAAACAAAAGGTGTCGAAACAACAGAAAAAGGTACCTGTCACTACTAGATTAGATCTTTACAAAACAGTCATTAGCAAATACGGACAATTCTCTTCCTGTTTCTGTGCTTTCTAATTAGATTAATTAGATACATATTTTCATATATATACATATTCATATTTTCATATGATACATATTCATATTTACATAGATACATCTAATAAAATTAGATACATATTTAAGTATTGTAGAGCCCTTCAAATAGAATATCTCTGAAAATTTAGCAATTAATGAAAATTCTATTAACATTCATTATCAAAAACCAAGAGACAAAGCTGTGTTTCTGATTATGTCTATAAAATTACATTACAACCTTCTTCTTTTTAGTTTTTCCCCCAAGACTCATGAATTAGAACACATATATTACAAATTTACAACTTAAATTCTTCCTGATGTATAAAAGTTGAATTCTACTCTGCTGGAAGTGTTTTTTTTTTTCTCATAGCAATTGTGGAGTAGCATTAAAAATAAGGTAAGTTTTTTCAAGTACAGAAAGTGCAGAGTTCTATACATATATTACTGAAAACAGAGTTTTCTGTGCATGACTAGCTAGTACTGGACGGTGTCAGTGATAGCCATACTTGGAGGCCCAAGGCTCCCTTTAGTCCTCCATTATCTTTCAACTACTTACCTCCTCTTGAAATTATGGGAACTCATGTTCCCATCTCAGTAGTACAGGTTTTCCGTATGTTTTCAATCTCACCCAAATGGCAAGGATCCAGAGGAAACCTGAGGACATCATGTAGAACCAGAGATGGCTTACTTTTCTACTGCCACTTGAAGTCAAGACAATGTACACCTGCCAGGTAATACCACACAGAGTAGCCCAAGAATCCCTTGAACCAGGGCATAATGCTTACATTAATGGAAGAGCAAATACCATAATATTCCTACGACACTTGAATTCTTTTCTTTTTGTTTTTTAGGCTCCAATAAAACTTGTAACTCAGCTCCATAGTTTCTGAAAGGTTTGGATACTGTGGAAAACACAGTTTCATCCATTACAGAGATGAACCCTTGCTTGTGATTCCTTTGGCCATGTAAAAATTGGACTTGAGCACTTAAGGGCTTCTGAAAACCTCAGCCAGAATCTGCTTCCTAGCATTTTTCAGTTTTATAAAAGTCCTTTGTTTTGATCTTTGTTCCTTTTTTGTCTGTTTTTCTGCCTTGGTCACCAATATTTTATTCTGAGAGCATTTTTTATTTGCTTATCTAATTGCTTCCCTCATTTCATTTAACTGGTTATAGCTTAGGTTTTCAAATACTTTCTATGAAATAAAACAAAATCTTTTATCACGCACTGTAAATTTTGGCCCCACTGTCTGCAGTACATTGGTTCTTTTTTTAATCTCTAAGATTCACATTTCTATTAAGTTATGTAGCAGCGAATGTATATATTAATGACTGACAATTCATTCTCTTTCAGTGGTGGCAAATGATTATAACTGACATTAAAACACTGCACTATTGCATTCAATCTGTGATTTTTCATGGAAACTCATTATATTTCTATGTATCCTGCCTAGAAGGTTTAGATTTATTATTTATGAATTTGATTTCTCCTTCAACATAAAATATTAAGAGTAGTTCTACAAGGCACTGATGGAAAAAATTCATTTTTATCTAAGATATATACAATGGCAAAAAAATAAAAAGAAATGTAAAACAAAACTGTGTCAAAACCTATCTTTAGCTATGGGGTTTGAAAACATTCTTTATTTCTCAGCAATATCTTTGAAAAGAAACATATTTAGTTACTTTTATATAGCCACTAAATTATTAAATTTTTAAAGCAGACTGACAGCTAAAAGCAGCATCTTTCAAGATTTCTCTGTTTTCTCACTTCTGTTATCAAGGTCATGGAGTGGCTCTTGCTACTGTTTGTCATGCTTCAGAAACGCAGTGATTGTCTGATGAATAAGGACAGAAGAATGACAGGTGCATGAAGTCAGACCTTCGGAAAGGCATCTGTACTTCATTTAGTAAGGATATCAGCTACTCCCAAGGCTCAGATGACTGCAGTGGAATTTGTCTTTGATCCAAAGAAAAGAATTGAGAGGACTTAAAGCAGCATGCTTCAGTGCTGCCTTGCTGTCTGAAACTGCCACTCTACTCCAGCTCTTTCACATTCACACTAATTGACAAAGATGCTGCAACATTTGGCTACTTTCAGTTAAATACCTCCTGGTAAAAAGTAAAGCACATTACGGGAAAAGAAGCTCAGGGTCTTTTATTGTCTGTGCTATGTGTCTAGCAGCCCCATTTTTCTTTATAAAAAATAATTCATCTGCTGATAGAGGTGCAAAAGGGCAAACCCAGTAAAAAGATTAATGTAATCATGTTCAGATGGAACTCAATTATAGACTTTGTCGTTTACAACCAAGTAAGTCCAAGGAAAACAGAAATGAGCAGTAAGAACATGAGACTGGAGATGGCAGAGCTAGGTAGTATCTTCCACCCCTGTCAGTAACAGTGCAAGACAGTTCTTAGATGTAATGTTTCAGCCGTGCCAGTGCCAACCGACGTCCGCCATGCCCATGCAGGCAGCCTGAGCTCAGTCAGCCCCTGCGACACCAGGCTGTTGCACTATACCGCAATATGAGTGTCATATGCTGTCGTGACTTTGGTACCAATTGCTGCAGTTCTGGAAATAAATGCCACTACTGCATGTTCAAACAAATTTAAAAGTAACTGCACATCTTTGGCTTTGAAAGGAAGCACTCAAAGCGGGAAAAACTTAGGAGAGACCTTGCCTGATCTTGCCTTTGCTCTCACAAGTCTTCAAGTCTGTGTGTTCTTAGGGTACAACAAAGGCATCTGCTTAGAGGGGTTTTGATATAAACAATATCAATTTATGTCAAAAGTAACTTTGCACTTCTAAAAGACAGGTGCAAGATAGGAGTAGCAGTTTGAAATAAACTTGTAATAATTTCATTATCTATCACTACAGTAGATTTATTTGTATCAATCAGATTTGACATATATTTTACCATAGAGTACTCAAGACAAAACTTCTCTAGTCATGGAAATTCTGTCACCTTTAATATAGTTAGGGCCAGAATTTCATTTTTTATAACACATCTCATTGCTAATTGCTTAACATTTCCTTTCAAGAACATTTAAATAAAGCTTTTATGACTATAATTTAAATTATTGTCATAAAACACTGAAACAAAATGAGTCTGGGAAAATGTATAATGCCAAAATCTGTTATGAATTCTCTTCAGAAGAATAAATTAATAAGAATATTTCTATTTTTCATTGTATCATTTCTCATAATGCATCTCAAGAAGACAGAAACAAGCTGTTCTATCTCGAGCTCCTCAATTGCTGTCTGGCAATTTTGAAAATATGACATTATTGTGATTAATGCATGCATTTTGTAAACAAAACAATTTAAAATAAAGCTGAGTATTAGTTAAAATTCATAGTAATTGCAAACCTTCATTAACTCTGCACAGCTGAGGACATTAGATAAAAGTCTTAAGAACTGCCTGCTTTTGAATCAATCCCCTGCTATTAAATATTTTATAAAGAGTAATTTATTATTAGCTCACAGGATAGTTCAGAATGTCTTAAAATTTTAATCTGTGCTCTTTTCCTTAGTTTGTTTTTCTGTTAAATGTAAGAACAGCAGAGGTGCTGCCTGTTGAGGGGTGCTGTATTTCAATATGGAGAAAGAAATCTGAAATAGTTGTTATCCCTAAGAAAACTGATAACATCAAAACAGAAGCAATCTTGTTGCCATACTGCTTTAGGATAATGAAAACTGGCAGAACAGCATCTGCTGTATTTTAGAGCCTGAGTGGAGGGATTTCTCAGCTAGCGCTGATTTATAATGGAGATCCATCACCCAGTACAGAGGCTGAGCGCAGCTAATGTATTTTACCAGCATCTTATTCCATCATTATCTGACAAGTGCTAAGACAAACATGGCAGCATATGAACATGGTACAAAACTTGAAAGTATGATCTGTGTTTTCTAGGAGGCTTTGTTCATTTGTTTGTTTGATCTTTTCAAAGAGAGTATGCTGATTTAAGAAAAGTAATAGTAAAATAGAATAGGTCGGCTAAATCACGTTGAATGGGCAATTTATCCCTAATCTGTGGCTATCGCTCACCAGTGATATGGTCTTCCTTCCCATATCACATGACAAAGTACAGCTTCACATGTCCCTCCATTCTCACTCAGACAGCACAGGGGCATTATTTTACAAGCCTTAAGGAATAGCTAGGAATTACCTAATGAAGTTGGCAGTGCAAGTATTTTCCAATCTTGAACCAAAGAAGTCCAAATTTAGATTGTACTGCTGCTACAGAGTACAGGCCTTCTCCAAAATGATCATTAATTCTTCTGTCTGAATTTCATTAACTAATAGGATGCATGGGTAGAGAAAGAACAGTGATTTTACTTTGACAGTAAGGAGCTAGGGAAAAGCATTGTATAGTTAAAAAAAAAAAAACTTAGAGTTCCAGCCATGTAGTCAGCTTAAAAGAAACTCTTTCAGAAATCTTTTTAGGGTGAGCGAATGCGAGGTCCCAAAGTGCTTCAGAACCTAGAAGAGAAAGGGATTAAAAGCACAAATAGTGGTAAGCTACAGACAAACAAAATTAGAAGACTACATTTCAAGCTGTGAGAAAGATTAGTTACTTAACAAAATCCAAAGAACTACCAAGGGAGGAGCTGATTCCCCGGATTTTCATGTATTTTTTTAAATCTAGGTTCCTTTCTCAAAGAAGCCATGCTGTAATCAAACACTGTTTTACAGAGTGAAAGGAATTAGGAGGATCTGAGCTGTGAAAGTACTTCAGACGTTTATCTAGTTGTCCATTCCAGTATAAGACTAAGACAAACACCATTATCATGCTATTTTTGTCTCTTCTAACTAGCACTGATGAAAGACACATGCTCAGCTGCCTTTAGATGTTACACTAATCTAGTAAGACATGACAGAAGGACTAGTGGCTTTCTGAGATCCCTTCCAAATGATGCTCTGAGTCTACGAACAATTAATGTTCAAAGTCTCTGCAAAGTAAATCAAAAATATCTTTCCCATTCCAAGGAATCCAAAGAGGTAAGTGACTTCAGGTTATAGCTGTCCTTGCTAAAGTCAGATTATAGTACCCAGAGCTCCTCTGTTGCCCTCACTTGTGAGATTATCAAACAATCTCAGTGATTCTTACCATGTTTTCTGACTAACATGGAACATTTCAGCAATGCCTAATCTAGTGCATATATGTTTTATTAACATTTTTTGTCTCATTTTAAAACCTGCCCTTTATGATCAGTGTAAAGTAAACCATGAAGACAAGTAAAGGGGCACTGGATAGCATGAAGTTGTCAGGTAATTATTCTCTATCCGTCGTGTATTGCTCATTCAGTTGCACAAAAAGAAAGGAAATCTTGATGGTATGTACCAAAAAAATCACATGCATCACTATTATAGTAGCAAGAAATAAAAGCCCATGAATGGATGCATAGAATAACTTATGCATATATAAAAATTAATATATACACATAATTTCACATTTATATTTATTATAAAGATTTATTATATATATTTCATAAAATACGTGTGTTGTATATAGTATTATATATATTGTACATATATAAATAAGCCAGCATTTGCCCCAGAGCAAAAACAATACATTATCNNNTGTATTTTGCTATATATCATGTAAGAGGTGATTCTCTGTGGCTTAATGGTTAAGTTCCTTGGATGAAAGTTTTGTGGCACTTCTAATTAGTTCTATACTTTTGGTCATTCTCTTGAATGCAGTTGACAGAGGTTTCAGACAATTTCTGCAATGTACTCCTTCAGTAATTGCTGAAGTCAATGATCTTACAGAGACCTTATCCTCATTACTCCAAATGGAGGTCACATTACTGGTTTTCTACACCATGGATCAGTACTGTACCTCTCAGCATGTTAGAAATATCTCTATCCTATTCTAATTAGAAAAATGGGGGAATTAAATGTGTAAGCCTGAATTTGGTAACCTGGGAGGGAACTAGAAGATAATTGGCAGAAAGTAGTAATGCTCCAGTATATTCCCATTTTAACATCTGCCAATTAAAATCAAAAATATAGTAAGTTGAAAGATATTTCTTTATTTAAAGTCCAGCAGCCAGTGATTCTTTGTGGATGAACTTGGCTTAATACTTAGAAGGAAAACAAGCTCTAAATTAGAACAAAAGTATTCTGAACCCTTAATATTTTCACTATTTCAGTCTGTAGACATTCAGCTCACACTTGACTAACGTTCAAACTTCTAGTACAATTTTACTAGTGGTTATATTTAGTTCTTAGCTTTAACGAAAGGAAAGGAATATAAACTAAACGAAATAAGCTAAAAAAAAATAGCAACAACAACAACCCAGCAACAAAGAAACATTAATTCTATATTACATCATATCTCTATATCCAAAGGAATAGTTGAATAAGATTGAAAGCAGTGTAATAGCTGGATTGGAGTCAGGAAATTTATATCAGTGCCAAATCAATTACAGGTTGCAGGTGTCCAGAATTAATTAAAATAAATTGCTCTAAATCTGGCATTAGTTATCCGGCATGAGTGGGGAAAAGCAAGAAATAAAGTCAAAATAAAATGGTGCTTTTTGTTTATGGTCTTATATATTGAAGAGTTTCAGAAAATATATGTCTGAAAGGAATTTGTATATAATTAGGTATAGCTTTAATTTTAAAGTCTGAAACCAGTTTGAAATTCT
>VXAV01004303.1:69633-84785 GCA_013399715.1 Alectura lathami
CTGAATTGTGTGCAGTGATGGTATGAGCCTGTAAACTTCCCGTGGCTTTGTGTATACGATATTTGCACATGCAGTCCATGCCTTAATTTTGTACCTACACTTATGTTGAGTTTCATAGTGGACTTTTAAAGGTGTAATACGAATTTGATCAGAAAAAGAGACATAACCAACTGAACACAGATAATATTTATTACATTTTGTAGCCTCCTAAGAAAAGTTACTATTTCTTGCCTACATTAGGAGCTTAGAGGCTGCCTGGGCTCTAGCGGTCATGCCATGGTGGAGTTCACATTCCTGAGGGATATGAGACAGACAAAGAGTAAAATTAAGATGTTAAATTTTAGAAAAGCCATATTTCAGATCCTCAGGGAGTTAGTCAATGAAACTCCCTGGAAAACTGCCCTCACGGACAATGGAGTGAAGCAGAACTGGGAGATCTTTAAGGAAGCTTTCCTTAGTGCCCAAGAACTCTCCATTCCCAGGTGTAGGAAGTCAGGAAAGGAAGGCAGGAGACCTGCATCGCTGCACCATGACCTGCTGGTCGAAATAGAGAGCAAGAAAAAAATGCACAGGCAGCGGAAGCAGGGAGAGGTATGGTGGGAGGAGTATAGGGATGCTGCCAGACTGTGTAGGGAAGGGGTAAGGAAGGCCAAGTTCCAGCTGGAAATGGGATTTTTCCCAGATGGAAAAAGTTCTTTACAAGGATAGTGAAACTCTGGTACAGGTTGCCCAGAGAGGTGGTGGATGCCCCATCCCTGGAGACCTTCAAGGTCAGACTGGACAGGGCTCTGAGCAACCTGATCCAGCTGTAGGTGTTCCTGTTCACTGCAGGGGAGTTGGAGTAGACGACCTTTAAAGGACCCTTCCACCTTGGATGATTCCATGATTCTATGATAAGACCCTAATCTACAATTGCTGGAGATGTCCATAATGGCAGACCAGTACTTTGCTACTTAGCTCATGAACGTTAAGGTGTTTTCATGAGCGTATTCTGTGAAGTTGCTGGATGTTTGTGGATACATCTGAAAGTAGTAATTTTTTTTCTTCTGTTTACTTTGTGCTCAACAGAAACCTTAATAACTTCAGTTACATATGTTATCTTAAAGCAGTGAGGACAGAGGTGAAAGAGGGGAGATAAAAAAAAAATAACAAAATAAACAAAACAAGCAAAAGAACAACACCAAAAAAAAAAAAAAAAAAAAAAAAAAACAAGCAAAAAAACAAAAACAAAAAAAAAAAAAAAACCCACTAAGCAAAGAGTAGAAAGAAAGAATTGAAAAAGAATGCTACTGAAAGCAATAGGTTTAAACAAAAAGCTACAGCAATTAACTTCTTTATCTACCCATGCTACAAATCAAGGGCTTAACTTTTGTACTGGCAAGTAGCTTTAACTAAAAACACATACACCTGTGAAACAAGGGCATGACAGCTGAAAATGTGAGAAATCACTAAAAGGGATGAGAAAGGGATGATTAACAATTCAACATTCTAAAACACCAGCGAGTAGACAGACTCACGAGATCAGTTAAGTGGAGATACAAAACCTTGTGACTTGGGCCATGACTTTGGCCATCTTGGGGGCTTCTGTGCTGTAAAGCGTCTATGAGTTTTCTTTACTTTCAGGTTTCTTGTCTGAAGGAAGAAATGTTATATGACTCAGCCACTGGGCCCCACACAGTCAGAACTGCAGCCTCACTTTTCTGCTAGCATATTTCACAGAGCTCCCATGCACACCATCTGTTTCTCTGGGCTTGGCCCCGGACCTCCTCCACCATATCAAAACTGTTTTCTAGAGGCAACATGCGCAGAGATGATAATCCTGCATCATTGTTACAACTTACACCTAAAGATTTTTAATACAGTGTTGCAGACTAAAATGACTGCTCTCATATATCACCATTAACATTGTAAATGACTCACATGACCCTTTGCCTGTCTATAAATCACAAACTGTGAAGATGTACCAGGGTTATAAGATTAGTCAGTGGACATTTAATTAAGTCTACAGCTTTTCAAGTTGTAATTTATAAACAAGCAGAAGTAATTTTTCTCCTACAAGAGAAAATTAGATTCTAGATGAAGGTTTACGAAGTAGATTAAGATATATATTTTTTTTCTGGATTGTGTGTTTAACAAATTTGATTTTCTTGTGCTTTTTCTTCAAGAAACACTTTCCATTATGTCATAGAAAAAAGTACATATCAAATCCCACACCCTTTTGGACAGTGCTTAACATTTAGAGAGGATCTGATGACAGTGTTAGCATGTGTGAGGGAAAATATTTGTCTTGTTTTCATGTGTCATATTGAATATCAATCTCAATAATACCACTAATAATATTTCAAAGTCTNNAAAAATACCCCTAATAATATTTTAAAGTTTTTTTTTTTTTTTTTTTTTTTTTTTTAATATGTTTATATGTTGTGTTTTTGTCTTGTAAGAAGCGAAGTGTCCTGGGAAAAACTGCTAGTGTCAGCTTCTCTACATGGAAAACACAAGCTTTTCATCTTGACTTCTGGCATTTAAATAATCAACTGCATTTCTTCCACAAAGAAGGAAACCCACATACATATCACTTGTTGTTGCAACTTGCATCCTCATCTGGAAGCTACGTGTGCTTGAGCAGTGCCTAGCACAGCAGACATTAAGGCTACATTCATAACAAGCTTATGATATTTGCACATTTTCTCTGGCAGGACAAACCCTTTTTTTTTTTTTTTTTTTAAGGGGAAAAGAACAAATACAATCTTTTTTGCTCCTTTCCCTTCAATTTTCATTCTCTGTTTGAATTATGAAATAACCTTTTTTAAAATTGTTGATCTCAGTACTGGTGTTATCAGATGAAGTTAAAGGACTGTAAATAAATCGGTCAAGAGAAGTTTGGATACCTTTGGCTAAAATCTAATGAACACATGAAATGATGAGCAAAGCGGCTGTTCAGCATTGGTGACCCTCTGATTATAACTTAGTTCAATTTTTCACCTTCTCTGATATTTTTCTTATGATTTTGAATCATTTGCATTCATTGCAATGAATGTACATTAATTGTAATTTATAGCCCTGGGATAGAAATCCCCTGGGTTAGTTTCAAATGTTAAAAATAATCAGCTTGGATAATACCAAGTCAGTTCAGTTTCTTCACCAAATTTTTGGCTCAGCTTCTGAAACTTTTAATATGAAAATGTAGTATTTCCCATGAAATGAAAAAGCTGCCAGTTTGCAATGTTTTAACTGATGTTCATTTTGGCCTTCTTTGATGACAGTTCTTTGCTCACAGTCAGTTTACTACTGATAATGTGACAAGAGCAGCAGCCTGTAATTTGTCAAGACTCCTTGAAAATTTTTTTAGTTGCTTCAGTAAGTTTAAAGTCTATCCACAAAGTCACTCATGTAGAATTCTTGCTATTGATCAAAACCATCCACTTGCTAAGTGCAAAATCCAACTTAACAGTACATGGATAATAATATAGCAGAGCAATCTACCTTAGAGCTCCATGGAGTGCTGTTAAGAACCTGCAGCGTCAATACTCATCTTTCAGTCACTCTGCTATGAGGATGACAGCAGCTGCAGAGATATTCCTGAGCTTCAGGAATGTGCATTAGAAGTGCAGCAAGTGTTGCCTTCCTTCTAGCAAGGTTTCAACATCATAGTAAAGAACATTAAGCCACAGTCTAGAATAAGACATTCCTGTCCTCCACATTTCAGGAGAAAAGAAACGGAATGCTCCTGAAGCCCAGAATCAAGAGCATTAAAGCAGTGTACATTTTCCTATCCTTTGTGCACTCTGAAGAGCCACTTTTTTGTTGGATGAGATATGTTGGATCAATTTCAACATTCTTTTAGCTTTTTCCTCTACCTTTTTTGTTTGAAATATGCACTGTGAAAGTGTGAATGCTAACTTTGCCATTTGCAATACTACCAGTGAAATGCTCCAGTTACTTCTGTAATTAAAGTGGTTTTTTTTTTTTTTTTTACCAGAATGAAGGCTCAGCTGGTTCAAATGACAATAACAATTTTGTCATCAAATATTTCCTCTTTTTCTTTATTTTTTTTTTAAAGCATAATTACTGATATAGTTCTGATACTTTACCTTAGGAAAATATCTGCCTCATTTTCTTTTGGCTTTCACATAAAAGCTAAGCAGAATTTTAACATAATTCTCTGAGGACTGTTCCGAGTGTCCTTCACTTCCAACACTTCTCCAGTCTTAGTTGTACAATCTGTCTCTCTCTGACAGTTCTTTTACCCAAGTTCTTCCCAAGTGGGGCTAATGGGGCTGTCTGTCTGTCTGCATTCTCCTTGCTGTACTGCAGGTGCACCTTTTGCTACTGTGTTCACAACACAGTGCAGACGGGTACTTTAGGAAATATTGGGAACTTTCGAAGAGAGAGAAATGTAATTATCAATATTATGTTCTGATCATTCTTAAGCACTGAAAATATTGGATGTGATATTTAAAAACAACAGTCTTCCTCTGATAATAGGAAGCTGTTGATGAATACAGACGGTAATTGTAGGAGCTGTTTTTGATTTTTGATTTTTGTGACAATGATGCCATTAGTACATCTCCGTAACAACTACAATAAAATGTATGTAGGTCACACTGAAAAAATAAAGTTTGTTATCCTCACTTCATTCAGGAGCCCGTTTTTTCTGATAAACTCCAGATATATTTTCATGAGATAAACGAAGATACTGATATTGGGAAACTGCAAAGTGTTGGCAGCCTGTGCGGGGTACTGGTCAGGGTGCACCTTCATGGCTTGCAGCCTGGGCTCCGTGTGTGGCTCTGCCAGAATGGGTCTGAGGTACCACGTGCACAAGTCTAAACCTCAGGTTTCCTGTGCCATTAATTAAATGGAAGAGCAGACAACCTGTCTGAACAGGTTAGAAATATTTGTAAATTATTCTCCTTCTAAAAAGTGTGAGCAGATAGTGTAAGGTTTTTCTTAGCTAATTTCACTTTCCTGGCAAGTTAACCATAAGGACAACTAAGGAATGTGCCTGGCTCTGAAGAGGAACATCTCCTGGAAAGAAATGCAACTGAGGGCTGGGCCTCTGAAAATGAAGGCATATGATACATTGCTGACATAAATAGAAACATTATTTTGTGTGTATTTAGAAAACTACTGGGCTGATTTCTTTTCTGCAGTAATCTAGAGAGCAGCTACCAGCAACACAGACCTATATATTCCTGGGCCATTTCTGTAGCTGGACACTTTGGGATGAAAAACAAACGGATAATGTGGCTGGAATTAGACGCCACAAGTTGAGGACTTTTGAATACAGGCAGTATGTGTTCACAAAGATATGTGAATGGCAATACAGTAATTGCCACATGGCTGTCCTAAACAGAAGAGTTACAATAATTCCCATGGCTGAGTTTTATAGTACTTTTAGTTTTGATGTCTTGGTAAAAGCCTTTTTTCCTCTTTATGTCTATTTCCTAAACTGATACTGCATTCCTGAAAGCAAAATCAACACATACAAGCAAAACGTATCAAGTAGATAAGGGTTAATTTAAAAAGGCCTAATGACATAACATGATTAGAAGTGAAATATATTGAGCTTTATTGTCTGACCAATGTACAATAAGTTTCATTACAGAGTTTACTACACTCCAGGGTCATGTTGGAAGTGTTTGTGATTCAAAATGCAGTGACAATATTTTTCACTAATAATATGCAGCAAAGTACATCCAATAGAACAAGAAACCCTTTGCTAAGCAAGAAATAACTTCTAATAAAAAAAGTTTCATTTACTGACGTAGTAGCAAAAAATTCTTTTTATATGAATTTGTATTAGACACAAGGGATTCTCTTCAATATAAAATACAGATTATACTTTCTGATATATGCTTTTATCTGAGTGTCACAAGAAAGTGCAGTTGATCCATAATGTAGAACTCAAATATCAAGTGGGAATTACGTCTTAGAGCAAAAAACACATGTGCTTGAATTCAACAGCCTGAATCTCATGAGTCTTTTAAGCTGACATTTAGGAAACATTACTTTTCCAAAGAGGCTGTCTGATGTCCCTGAGTGGCTATTCAGTGGACAAAAAAGAAACTTTGTATTGGCCTTGATCTTGAAAAAGGGCGTAGAATAAAAACAATGAAATAATAATAAAATACAACAACTCAGCTACAATTATACTCTATGCCTTGTGTACAAATCCAAAGAAGTGTTGGAAAAAATGATACAAAACCACTAAGAGGAATATTGTGATAAAAACATTATCTGATATACATTTTTGAATGCTGCACTTAGTTCTTGATGGAATGTTAAGGCTCCACAAGTACTACTTTTCATCTGAAGGAGACTCAATGCAGAGATAAAGTATATGGTGCTGTTTATAGCTAATTGCCATTAAAAACAGGAACTCACAGTGGAAAAAATAGCATCTCTGTTATCATATAACCAAGGCCATGTAAACACCTTTTCCTTCTCTCTGTTTTTATCTAGAAAAAAAAATGGAATAGGTATTATAATTAACATTACAAACTTGTCAGATTGTTCAGAGTTCACTGATGCATGAAATCAGAATGAGAAGAAAAGCAAGAATGAGGAGGTAGGCTGAGAAAGATCTAGTTGCACTTATGAGATGCCGATCGTAAGGTCTGAACTGATTAGCATAATTTCTTCCAAATGTGCTAAAGGCTTAATGTAAATTAAAGGTTCATTAGTTTTAATAATTTTTAAGCTTCATTTATTGGAAAGTTTGATTACAATATAAGTGATTTCAGTTTCTGAGTTGTGAAAGATTCTCTATATGTCTGTGTTAAATAACAAACAATTTCTAATTCAAGTTAGCTGCTTAGAAACAAGTAGCTGCAGCACTTTGTTTCGCTTTCCTACAAGGCCATGGGTTGCATTTCTTTTGAAAAGAAAATTATAGTTATCTACAACAGATTCTAAAAGAAGATTTTTTGAATATCTAAGCTATGTTTATTACGTAGATTGTTAAAACAACCGCAGTATGGTTTGTGCTGCAGAGAAAATTAAATACCCTTTTTTCCTTCAATTCACTAGCTTTATAATCCAAAAATGTTATTCATCAAAATGTAAACTTTATGCAGAAAGGAAATTTTTGGGATGGAGAAAAGCAACAGGACCAATATCTCAACTATAAGTGAGTCACTGATTACTAAATGAAATCTGAAGGGAGAAATCCAGCATGTTCCATATCACTGTCGTACTGTGAGGTTTGTATTCCTTATGTCCTAGAATCAGGTTCTTTTCATATCCTGTGGTGAGCAGTCACTACTCCACACAAGACTCCATCCAAGTTCATATCCTGCCTGATATATGTTCTATTATCAAGTTAATTATTTACCACAGGTTGTAAAACATTTCCAGCACTGAGCTACTGCTGGCTTTACAGTAAAGAGGTTTCTTTCCTCTCTTCCCTAATGAAAATATCTTAGCTTGACTTATACCAGGGGATAATTAAAAAAAAAAAAAGTGAATTTCTTTTTTTAGCTTACCTTTTCCTTAAAAATATGAGTTTATGAAATGAAGTGATCAGGAAAGTACTGAGAAAAAGTAAGTGAAGAATATGTTTCCACTGTAGGTAAAAATATATATATATATAAAAGGACAATGAAAAATTAACTATAGAACTAACACATTTCCCAAAGTACAGAAAGCAGGAACTAGCTGTTATTTCTGTAGCTCCCACCTTTTTCAGAGAGCTTTCTTTCTGGCCACTTTTGGGGCTTGCAGTTGCTGTTGCTGGTGAGGGTTAGCTTTTGAAGGCTCTTCTACTAGGTAACAGGAGACTTTCTGTTTGTTTTCTGGTTAGGTGTTGTCTGTACCTTCTGTCTGCCTTCAGATGATTGCTGTCAAGAAGGCACCCAAACACCTCTGCAGCTGGAGCTTGGGTAGCAGACATTTAAATTCTAGGCTGAGAAATAGGGTTATTCAGCCTGGAGAAAAGAATGTAGATTTATTCATGCCTACAAAGATGTATTGAAGATTATAGAGAAGATGGAGCAGGACTTGTCTAGAAGATGTATAGAATGAGAGGGAAGAGACACAAGGTAGAATATCTGGCTAGATTTAATAGAAAAAATATACAATGAAGGTGTCAAAATACTGTAACAAATTTCCCAGAGAGGCTGTAGAATCTCCATCCTAACTAGCTCCTCATAGATACATTATTCTTGGATCTGGCCTTGCTGGTAAAGGATAAGAGAATCCATTCACAGCAAAAGGGACCAGAGATGCAGGAAGGAAACTTTAAAAACATTGCTAATAAAAACAGCAGAAAGTAAAGTTGTTTCAAAGTTGTTTCAGGAAAATAGAAGTTGCTGATGAGTTGAAAGAAATTGTGGATGTTCATTTCTGTAGGTACCGCGGTAAGGAATTATTAAGACATTAAGGCATTTTGAAGGTGAGCTGGAGACAACAGTCTTTTAATTTCCAATGGACAAGAAGCTTTGAAGAAAGAGTCATCTGTTTTGATGATTTTCCAGCCTAGCTACACAAAACATTTTAGTTCTAAACACAAAAACATGGAGAGCTAGTATTTCATGAGTAATTTTTTAAAATAAAATTTTAAAAGCATATTATCCCTAAATATATAGCATATTATTCCTAAATATATGTTATTTGGCTTGGAAACTACAAGTCACCTGCTACATCAGAGAATGTCCTTGCAGTTACATAGCTGCTTAATATTGAATAATAAAGAAAACTTAGAAGAGGAAAGAGAAAAATAATAGAGGCTTCTACAGGTATATCAGCTAGAAAAGGAAAGTTCAAGAAGGTGTCCCCTCCCTAGTGAGCAATACAGGCAGGCTGGTAACAACAGACAAGGAGAAGGCTGAGGTGTTCAACACTTTTTTTTTCCTTCAGTCTTCAACAACAGCTGCTGTTCATGCGTCCCTCGAGCGGATGGCTTGAAAGGTGGGGATTGGAGAAGATATGTCCCCCTTACTGTAAGTGAGGATCAGGTTTGCAACCTCTGAGAAACCTGAACATCCATATGGGTCCTGATGAAATGCATCTCAGAGTCCTAAAGGAATTAGCTGATGTAGTCGCCAAGCCACTCTCAATGATATTTGAGAAGTCATGGCAGTCAGGTGAAGTCCCTGGTGAGTGGAAGAAAGGCAGTGTCACACCCATTTTTAAGAAGGGCAGAAAGGATGACCCAGAGAACTACCGACCTGTCAGCCTCCCCTCTGTGNTCAGCCTCACCTCTGTGTGGGGGAGGATCATGGAACAGATCCTCCTGGAAGCTATGCTAAGTCAGATGGAAGACAGGGAGGTGATGCAAGACAATCAGCATGGCTTCATGAAGGGCAAGTCCTGCCTGACCAACCTAGAGGCCTTCTACAATGGCATAACTGCATTGGTAGACAAGGGAAGAGCCACTGATATCATCTATCTGGACTTCAGGAAGGCCTTTGACACGGTCCCCCATAACATCCTTCTCTCTAAACTGGAAAGATATGGATTTGCTGGGTGGACTGTTTGATGGATGAGGAACTGGTTGCTAGATTGCATCCAAAGAGTCGTGGTCAACGGCTCAATGTGTGGATGGAAGTCAGTGACGAGTGGTGTCCCTTCCTTTGAATATGTATAGCTGTTCTTGCTGAAGAATCAGTAAGACATAGATCTGAGAATTGTGAGAGATGGTTTCTACAAAAATAGGAAAAAGGGGAACTGAAAAGTCTTTCTGTTCTATGGTTTGAGAACTTTGTAAAAATGAAAGCCTTCTGGAATCTACATCAAACATTTAACAGCTTCAGAAGGTGCATTTGTTAATTCCTACATAATTGAATTCCTATCATACCATATCACGCTATTATATTGATACAATACCATCATCACTTTCCAACAACATTAGACTATGTAATGAGGGGATGCATTGTGACCTTAAGTCACTATACACGAAAATAACACACTTTTCTCATAGGTCTTTCTGAATTTTTAACTAGAAGCTGTAAATTTTTAATTGTTTAAGGATGTTTCAATGGCTTTAGTATGGTTGATTTAATGACACTGTGGTATAATTTAAATCATACCTTTTGCAGCTTTAGCTTGATTACATCTGCTGTGAACATAGGCTAAGAGATAATAGCCAATAAGCATAATACAAAAAGCATATTGTGACTGTGTACAGAGGCAGCAGGCTATGATGGCAGGAGGAATAAAGATAAGCATAGTATTATATTAAGTACAGTGAAGTGGTGCAGATATTAATGTCGCTGCTGGATTAAGCAATTTATGTTTAATAATCTGATTAAAATGACATAATAATTATCTTGGAGGTTATTAATTGTTAAAGTTTAGAAACACAAACTATAGAAGTAATTTAAAAAAGGTATTTTGTAAAAGGAAAGTGAAAGGGAAGTGCAAGGTTTAGCGATGCTCATTAAAAACCTTCATAAATATGAAATGCTTCAGTTTGCTCTTACTAAAATGTTCTTTCTTTTAACAAGGCTAGTTTAACAAACAGAAGTCTTGGTACATTTTAAACCTTGTTGTGTTTTATGGCTCTTTTATTTCTGACTTTTTTTTTTTTTTTTTTTTTTTTTTTCATTCAGTTGCTGTATACAGCCATTGAAAGGAAAATGAAAAATTTGGGAATCTCAGATATGTGTGGTGCAGTCGATACACCTGAGGGGCTGGATGCCATCCAGAGAGACCTAGACAGGCTGGAGCAGTGGGCCAAGGAACACCTCATGAGCTTCAACAAAGCCACATACAAGGTCTTGCACCTGGGTCATGGGGTTACGGCAAACCCCACTATCAATAAAAACTAGGGATTAAAAGGACTGAGCAGAGCTCTGCCAAAAGGGACTTGGGGGTACTGGTGGATGACAAGCTGGACATGAGCCAGCAGTGTGCCCTCACAGCCCAGAAAGCCAACTGAGTCCTGGGGTGGATCCAAAGAAGCGTGGCCAGCAGGGCAAGGGAGGTGATCCTGCCCCTCTGCTCTCCACTGCTGAGACCCCACCTGGAGTGCTGCGTCCAGATGGGGAGTGCTCAGCACAAGAGGGACATGGAGCTGTTGGAGTGCATCCAGAGGAGGGCCACAAAAATGATCCAAGGGAAACACCTCCCCTGTGAGGACAGGCTGAGAGAGTTGGGGCTGTTCAGCCTGGCGAAGAGAAGGCTCCAGGGAGACATGATAGCGGCCTTTCAGTATCTAAAGGGGGGCTACAAGAAAGAAGGGGACTGACTCTTTAGCAGAGTCTGTTGTGGCAGGACTAGGAGAAATGGATTTAAACTGAGAGAGGGGAGATTTAGACTAGATATAAGGAGAAAATTTATTACAACAAGTGTGGTGAAGCACTGGCACAGGTTGCCCAGAGAGGTGGTGGAAGAACCATCCCTGCAGACCTTCAAGGTCAGGCTAAACAGGGCTCTGAGCAACCTGATCCAGCTGTAGATGTCCCTGTTCACTGCAGCGGAGCTGGACTAGATGACCTTTAAAGGTTCTTTCCAACTCAGATGTCTCTATGATTCTATGTATATAGAAAATACTTTTACCCCTTTTCACGGAGGCCAAGTAAGGGAGTGAGAATGGAGGAGGCATGATCAAGGTAAAAGATAATTATTTTACTGAAAACAGTAAAGGAATGCAAGATAATACAATATGAAAGGAACTGAGAGCAATAAATCTAAGAAACTGGAAATATGGGAGTGTCTCCTGACCTATGTGTGTCCACAATGGCGATCAGAGGCAAAAGGCGGGGAGCACTCCCAGAACCTGGAAACCACGTGGGAAGGGACAGGAGCATTCTGGGGACAGTGGTTTCCCCTTAGCAGCCCTCCCATCTGTGTCAGCTTATTACATGATGTTATGATATGAAATACCTGTGAAAAACCATGAAACTGATATTGAGAGGGTCTTTTTTTTTTTTTTAACTTGACTATGTGAATTAAATGTAATTTGTTGTCTTCTAGACAGAAGTCATTCTGATTTGTTACTAATTCCATTAAAAAGGAAGTTTCTATTTGTTTTCTAGACATGACAACAATACTTGCATCAGAAATTAAATACATTTTAATTTTCTGCAAAGCATATTTAAGAATTAAATAATATGCATATACTTACTCATCTTCTCTGCAGAGAATTAGCCTATAAATAATGACAGTCCATGAATTTTCAAGATTGATAGATTGCAGACGAGAGAGATGTCATATACATCACAAATTCTTTTTAAATATTGAAATTTAATAATAAATGTAATTCTATATCTGGTCTTTTTACAGCAAACATCACAGAATCTTGATGCAATAAATGACAATGTGTTAAAAAGACATACCATGTCACTTTGATTCATGACAGATAAGGAATAATATTCCTTGGAAAGTTGGTTTTATGGTTCACAATGAATTTTAGCAGACCATAAGCACAAAATATTTATAGTCAGATCATGGATGCTGAGTAGTAGATCTAAGGACATGTTGAACATCGCTTATGGTGTACTTTAGCCATGTACGACACTATAAAGGAAAATATACTCTCAAACTTCATACTCTTATTCTGGAACCTGATACAATTTCTCAATCCAAAAACTCTGGATTCATAAAAAAAAAAAAAAAATCCCAACATGCCCTGAGTATTTCTTCTTCAACATTCTGAATTTCTTCATAATTTAAAAACAGACCTGTGCCTACAGACATTTTATTGCCATATGCAACATGTCACTGAGTAAAAGTAATTACTAAAAGTAATTACTAAAAATCATTATTTCAGTTTGTATAATTCCCAGAAATTCTAGATGAGGTAAGACTCATATGCTGCATAACAGTGCTTATTTCTCTATTAGGAAAACATTTAAGCATACACTTTTCATATATTGATGTCAGTTATCACAAACCTGTTTCCATTCTACCAAATTCTGTTGGGCTTTAAAACACAACAACAAAATGTGGACAGAACATGGACAACCTAGCGGGAATGACTTTGGGCACGAACAAACTCTCAAAATGCAAGGAATACTTGGGGACAGCTAATTGATGCAGGCTAAACTCAAGCCAGGGACTAACTGCTTATCAGCATAGCTGTTTGCATCCTATTGCAATCCCTGGCAATGATACAAGATGGCTTTTAATGTACTTCGGTAGATAAATCATCTGCCCTAATTAGTGTACAGCACATATAGACAAAAAAGTGTGAGATGCTTTTTGTGCTGCCCTGGTTACCTGGTTACTACTATTCTGTGAGCACCTCTCTTGGTCCATGGCCATTTGCTCTGATCCCTCATGGGCTTCTCTGGCAAAAGAATGTCTGTGTCTGCGAGACCAACCAATAAGGGAAATGGTCTGGAAGAATAATAGTCCCAGTAAAATAAAGGGGACTGTTTCTCAGCTAGATCAGATGCCAAATCTTTCCATTGTAAAGAAGAGATCTGTGAAGAGGGAAGGGAAATCCAGCAATATAACTTTGAAATCAGACATAACTGCACCCATAGAAAGAGAAAAGCAAATTTCTTGCCTACAGTCCACATAGAAGAAAACATTCCAGGAGTGATGGACACCGGTTTGTTTCTTTACTTTCAAGTTCTTTATCTATTTCTGTATTTTGGAAACTCTGATAAACTGAGATCCTTACAATCTCCTGACATTCCTTCTGAAGAAATGGAGGGTGTTAGTTTCCGTGAGTATTATAATTTCCACTTCAGCAAGTGAGATAACTGGAGATTTTACATCATAATAAGACTTAAGAGCGTGGCCAAAATCATTGTGTTATCAAAACCTGTATTGTACAATATGATCAATTGGTAAAACAGCGGCTTTTGAACAAATAACCTTTTTTTTTTTTGTTAAGAGATGATCTTGCAATTTGTTTTTACTCTTTTGTCAAGGTTATCATTATTTCCCTTTTCTACTCCATAACTAGATCTCTAATTCCCATTATAAGCCTGTCTAAATTAGACCATGATTTATGCAAAAAGTGCAAAGAAGTGACTTGCAGAACTCTCACAGGAAGATAAGACTTTTTACCATGAAGTTTCTCTTTAATGTCCTCAGCATTTTCTCTTTGCACTACTTTCTGATCATTAAAGTGCCACTTGGGAATCTGGGGATCAGCTGGTAGCATGAAGTTAAGTGTTTAAATTCCCAAGAATTTTAGATGCAATTTCTATTGAGGACATATTATGCTGAAAGTCATAGTCTGAAGAGCATTAAACAAAGAAAAACCTTTAAGCAACTGATGATTTGTCATTCTACATGTGTGGTGCACAAAGAGGCAAGCATTTATAGTAACAGCAGAGAAATGAATCATAGTTAGAATCAGAATACATGAACTGTTTGCTCAACTGATAATTAGTTGAGCTGTGTAAGCAGATATTAAAGGCATATGCAATAGATGAAATATTTTGTGATCATTAGTAACTGGAAAAGGTCGAGTTCTTCAGCTTTTTGTTTTCTGCAAGGCTATGTGATACACCCACAGTTCAGTAACTGACAAAAATCAAGAAAAGCAATTGTATGGAACTGTTGAAAAGCAAGGTCATGCAAGGTGGGACTAACTCCCTAAGTTTTAGTGTCTAGTCCTGCTGTAAGTCTCTGAAGAAGTCTAAAACATCCACTTGTGCTTGATGGATATTACAGAGGAACTACGGGAGCCTTGCACTCTGCTGAAATAGCAGCTCGGAGCCTGGGTGGCGTATGGAAGGGCACCCTCAAAACAACTTCACATCTGTTTTTACACAATTCATTCCTATTTGAATTGAGCCTTGGTAGGATATGGTGGAACATTTCTTCAAAGCATCAACACAAGAAATGAGGAAGAGAATGCTTTTCTAAAATAATGTTTGCTTCAATGCACTGTTATCATGTACTATAAAAACAGATAATGGTCCTGCTTACTGCTCCCCCCGATTTGCTCGCTTTTGTGCCCTTTGGGGTATCAGACACGTTACAGGTATCCCACATTCTCCTACTAGTCAAGCTATGNACTTTTGTATCAGAATCAGGCAGTATTTCCCTAAAATTAGTCAGCCTGCATAGCTTAATAGCAACATCTTAAGTACCGTATGATTGAGAATTAACAATAATCGTCATTTCGAATTCCATTACTGGGAAGAAAGTCTTGGATATTTCAGTTCAGGGAAGTATTTAGGATCTTCTAGATAATTTGCTTGTATGCAACCACTGAATTCTTTTGGTAGCCTGTGGAAAATACG
>VXAV01004303.1:138981-158218 GCA_013399715.1 Alectura lathami
CATTTGTTTTTCTTGCCATATTTTGAAATAGTTTAATTTTTGAGATACCATATTCTCAGTATCATTTTCTCGTAAAGATTTAGAACATGTTTAGACATTCTCCAATTTCAGAACTTAAAGCCATTTTATAAATATATGTAGTTTTATTATTTAAGTGAAGAAAATAGGAAAGTAATGTAAATTTATGAGTAAAAGCTGTTGGTAGAAATAAGCAAATTTTTGTTTAGGATTTTTAGGATGGAAATAATTTTATTAAAGAAGAAAAACAGTGGGAAGAGAAATCTCTGACCAGCAAAGCCCATGAATTACCAATAGGAAACTTTTAAAATATTTTGAGAGAAAAAAAAAAAAAGGGTATTCTAAATATAGGTCTGCTACTGATATTAGTCTATTACTAGGCAGGAATGGAAACCACAGTATAAAAACTGTATAAACTGGTGTTCTACCTTTTCCAACATACCAGGTAGTGCAGATGACTCTGTGTAGAGCTATTTTGTATGAAAACCAGGAAAAAATATAACAAAAAGTTGTAAAAAGCTTTAAGCAGCCTCAGTAAGCGGTAACAAAGAACTTAAATTTAGAATTTAAGAATTAGTAATGGTGCTTTAAAAATCAATAGTAGTATCTTCATAGAACAGCTGGAACATTAGTAATTTCAAAATCAAGTATTAGGGATAATTTTGTTCTGGCATTTAAAAAGGGTAATCGGGAAGACCCACATCATTATAAAGTCATTAGTTTCAATCTTAGATGAAATAATTGAAATAATTGAATGACTGATATGAGACTTGATTAATTTCAGATTGTTTTATATTTAATAACATTGGAGGAAAATAAATATTTTTGTTGTTGGTGTTTGTTTATTTTATTTGTATGGACAAAACAGCAACGTTCCTTTAATATGTCTGGAACTCATGTTTGTTAAAGTACACTTTTTATAACAAGAATTGGAAGAACTCCCAAATTAGCTTGTTTACATTGAAAAGATTAAAAATTGACTGTAAAATATGATCAAAAGGAACAGTTGCGATCCTGTTCTGGAATCTTGGTCCTTTCCTGCTAAACATTTTAATGTTTAAAAACAAAACAATACAGTTGTAATCGCTGCTCTACAGAAGTGTAGATTAAAACTTAACAGTGACCAATGTGCAAGACAAATCACTTATAAATTCTGATTTTGACAGCTTATTATTATTAGATCTCTTTTTGTGATGGAAATGTGTTGAATACACAGAAACACACATTAATAATTTCTTAATAACTCAAATGAAGAAGAATTCATAATTTGTTCCTAAATTCCTGTATTAAAATCTGCAACCAACTACTGTCCTCATATTAAAAGTGTGGCATTGGAAAATTCTGAGGAAATTGTTTAATGCTCAGGAAAATATATCACACTATAGAATATTTACATAAAGGCCATTTTATTTGTGTGCATGGTAAAAAGTCCAGTGGAATTTAAAGTAATATCATTTCCTCTTCTTTTTTCTCTTTCACAATTTACATCACTCTTACACTCTGATTATGCTCTGATATTTGATCTTCACAGAATTCACATAATGTTTTAGGGTAGAAGGGATCTCTAGAGGTCATATCATCCAACCCACCTGCTCAAGAGCCGCCTAGACACGTAATATTATTGTCAGGGACATTAAGATTGTCATTTTTCATATAAGAAAAGATGTAAGAATGGATTCATCATTACGTCTTTCTGAACACAATAGAACATGTGAACATATGGTTCAGTCAATAATATAAAAATAAATTTGGAGACCACAAAAAACAATTTTTAATCACTAAGAATGGCACTGACAAATCATTTTTCTTCGTCTCAATTAAAAATAACTCCAAGCGCAGATGAGGAGGGAGAAATATGTCACATAAGCAAATTGCCCGAGAATGCCAATAACAGTGTTCAATCGTGTTGTAGAGATCAATCACTACAAATTACCTCAGCAACAATCAATCATTTAAAATTTAACAATGTAGAGACTATAACTCCTACCTGTTGTTACACATAGACAATACACAGATGAGTCTCTGTGCACATTGTTCTGCACTGCTGGAAACTCAGTGAACTGCTGCTATCCATCTTCTACATGTCAGATAATTGCTATTTAGAAATAATACATAGCCTTCTGTTACCTTACTTCTTACTTACCTACTTACTCCCTTACTTACAAGGGCAGTGTCCCATGATTATAATCTCTCCTCCTCATCTCCTTACCATTAGGAGTCAAAGTGACACCTGATGTATCACATTATTTACATATATATCACATGGAAATAGAACATATTTTTCCAACTATCTCTGAATTTTCTTTCTGATAGAGATAGCATTATTAAAGTAATGTAAACTACAGGCAAATCTGGACATTTGTGTGTTGAGTGTATATGTAGTATTCATAGTACTAAACACATGCCCTTTCCCTTTTCCTAATACTCCCTCCAAAACATTCAAAGCTAAAGAAATGAAGTTTGGGGAATCTAAAACTGAACAATTTTGAAAATTTTGAGATATCATCTCAAAGTTGACGGCTACAATTTAAAGTTATATTCTATGACCCAAAACAAGCTTTCTGATACCTGTGTAACAAGAATTTAGAATGGAAAAATGCTTCAGAACATTTACATTAGCTATTCAGGCTTACACAAAAGAGGAGAAAAACAGTAAGTCAGAGGTATTAAGCATCACTCATCTGCAGATGAGTGCCTCCTTGTCTCCACTAAGCAGGGAAGTTAAGCACTACCAACACGTCTCTTTGTACTCTGCTTTCATCCCTGTAGTTTTTTGGTCACAAAATTGTGTAAAATCTCAAACTCTTTCTGTCACTTCAGAGGACTTGCCAGGGACTTCACTCAAGATTTCTAGGGATATAAAAAGAGGAAGCATGCGCAAATGCATATGGGAAGCATTCAAACATTGATTCACAGGCCACCACCTCTCTTTCTGAGAGGCCTGTGGGAAGAGCACTTGGTATTTTTTCTAAGCACATATCTACATGGATCATTTTAATCAGCAAACGTGCTTCTCACTGACCCTTTTTTGCCTACACTAAATAGACAATGGATGGATGCAACTTCTGGTCATTTACTACATCTGTCAAAAAAGTCCTTCAAAACAAATGAGCCTGAGTCTCAGTCTGCCATTGTCCAGGGACCCAGATTTCTTATATCTGAAATGGAAAAATCAGACAGAGTCAACTCCTGTCAACAATCTAGTACTTCTGAACACCAGCAAGGAATTTGAAAAGTTTTAAGCCAGGCTACTGCCCAACAACAGTTACAGAAATTTCTCAGAAGTTAGGATGATGGTGTTTCAGCTTTCTCTCATAATCCTGCATCTTGCCATACAGTTGACTGATCATAAATCCTAAAGGGTGTTGTGGTTCTGCAGGAAAGGCCAAACTGAGATAATTTTTTTTTTTTTTTTTATTATATGTATCCCTCTTTCCATTCTTTCTTCATCTTACTGGATTTTTACCCCTACAGTCGCCACTGGAAATCTAGCTTAATTATTAAACAAGGAAAATATCATGAAAATTAATGCTTCAATAAACAAAAGAATGAAATGAAATTTTCCAGTTACTTGTTCTCTGCTGTAGGGTAATAGCATTAACACAACAGGAAGTGTATTAGCTGGCTAATTAAGTCATCAGCAATGATTTTAACAATATTGGAACATAACATGAGAACAGTGGAGATAGAAGTGGGCAAGAAAATTACCAGAATTGATGGCATTAGAAAAGATGGCATTGAGTTCAAAAATAAAGCACTGTTCCACTGTTACTGCTCTGTAAAACATCATTTGTTATCAGAAGGTAAGGACGCACAGTTGTTTGGATTTATCTATAGCCATTCAGATTTCAGTCTGAATTACATGCTTATACTTTTTCAGTCATTTTCATCTTGATAAGACCAAGCAATCATCTTTAAAATATTTACTGCTAAGTTAGAACTGCCTTCAGTTCTATTGGTATTGGGCAGGCAAAAAGAATATGAACACATACAGATATATATCTCTAAACAACTTCTTTTGCCTCTATTTTTCCTTTGAAAAGGAAAAATGAAAACCAAATATCCAAACTAGAATTGTCTTCATGTCATTTCCTTTATTTGGAACATTCTTGCTTAGCAGATTAAGTATATGCAAATATATCTAATTAAGCACTGCCTTACCTCAGATGATTGTAAGTTCACTTTCATATTGCACTTACAAAATAAGTAATAACTGATGTTATTATATGGAGAATCTTATTAATGGCATCTTGTAGAACACAGATCAGTTCAGCTCAGAACTTATTCCTTCAGAGTCACAACTGACATCCTACCGTCTTCAGTTTTAATCTCTACTGGAATCACCAGTGAATTCAGTTAATGACGCCTAGACTGGGAACAGTAAAAATCCTTTAATATATATACACACAGTGGTAATAGAAGGAAAGAGCTAGACTACAGACCCTTAGAAATGAATAATTTCTCATCTTCCTCCTCATGTTTTCTCTTTTTTTTTTTTTTTTTTTTTTTTTTTCATCTATCTGACCAGCATTGTATTTCTGGTTTCTTCTCCTTAATTTATTAACATGAACTATTTCTTGCTATTCTTTTCTGTGATATGGAGTGGTAATAGGGATTAATTAACAATTTTCTATCTTAAACATAATAGACTTTCTGACATTTAATTAACGTGTTTGTAAATTGTTGTTCCTGCCACAAGTTTAGTACAACACAAAAACTAAATAAAAAGTGGATTCTAATAGAAAGGACACAAAGAAAAAATTAAATTTGGAAGAACTTTACCACTCTAACTCTAACTGCTGTATGTCATTCTAATCTTAAATCTATTGACGTTATGCAACTGCTATTTTTGAAATTATACAGCCTGCACCACAGAAAAAGTTTTATAACTTTTTTTTTTTTTTTTTTTTTTTTCCCCTCTGCTTTAATTGGTATTTTTACAAGATTGGTTGCTCAGATGTGGTTGTGACACCATGAAAATATCTTTCTGTTAAACCTAGCGGGGCAATGCTGTCTTGTTTAATCACTACACTAAGGGGTTCCTGATAGTTCTGTCTAATTTGTTGAGACATCTCAGTAACAGGATAGTATCTTGTCTCCAGGGAAGAAGAGTTAGCCCATTACAGAAACTTTTCATCATTGTTTTCCCTTATGTCAGCCTTTAGACAAATAGCCACACATGGCTGTTGCCTGAAAGGCAATAAAGCATGAGCCTGAATGCCGACATACTCAATGCATTTTTTAAACTAATTAATCTCTCATGTTTCTTCCCTCTTTCTTTGGTATCTTCTTTCACTTTGATTCTCCTGAACTGGCAGCTGGAGTAATATTTGTTGATACTTGTGAGGCTGTGAAACAACAGTACATGTCCCTTAAGCTGAACCATGTCAGAGCCACCCCTTCATCCAACATTGTGCGCTGGCTTAATTGGTAAAGGTCAACCAGCTTTGTCACACTACATTTTCATAGATCTTGAGGGATATAACAGCTCCAGCTAGTAATCCAGTGGGTCCTGGGCCAGTAAACTTTCAGTTTCTAGTGTAGCTTAGCACATTTTTTGAAAGAATTATTAATTTTTTTTTTTAAGATGATGGGAATGATATATCAACACTGATAATATTTAAAAAACTGTTTTTAAAAAAATTGAATTACAAGTTCCTTGAGCGAATTTGATGCAATTGGATCTGCAACACATTTATTACTTTTCAAACTATTTCTTAAAAGAAGAATGTAGACTGGGATTCTCCTCATTGGAAACACATTTTGCTGCAGTGGTACCCTATTGAAAATTCTATAACCCCCAAACTCTTAAATTTCATATCCTCAGATGCATGCATTGCCTTCAACAAGATTGAGGAAGGAAACACTACAAAGTGCTCCAGGGAAGTCAGCAGGAAAATTACTGATCATGTATTGAGTAATGAAAAGACCATAGAAGAAAGTAAGGCAAAGTTAATTGTGTTTGTTCATTCCATAATGAAAACTACAGGCATAGTCATCAATCAGTTGCAGAGATAAAGAATACAGATTGCTGTAATGAGACATGTCAGAGGCCAAAAACATTTGATTCAACTATAACCCACATAGGAATTAGTATTATTAGACAAGGAGATTTCAAAAGCATATAAATCAAATATATAAGAAAATCAAATCAAACATAAGAAGTTTGCAATTGCTGTGCAAGTCTACTTTTAACAATTTTGAAGTCATCTAGACCTGCGTCATTATCTCCATGTATCATTTGTGAAATGTGGGGCCTAACAATGGCAGTTTTGACTAAAGAACTACTGGACTTCAACTGGACCTGATGGGATGCACCCATGACCACTGAGGGAGCTGGCAGATGTGATTGCGAGGCCATGCTCTTTAATCTGTTCTCAACTGTGGCAAGTGAGAGAAGTGACCCAAAGCTAGAGGAAAGCAAATGTCACTCTTCTTTTCAAGAAAGGCAAGAAAGATATCCTGGGAAACTACAGGCCAGTCAGCCTCACCTCAGTCCTTGGGAAGCTGATGGAACAGCTCGTCCTGGAAACCATTTAATGGCACATGAAGGAGAAGAAAATCATCAGTGGTCAGCATGGATTCACCAAGCAGAAGTCATCCTTGCCCCACCTGATAATATTCTATAATGAAATGACCATGGACAAGGAGGGAGCATTGGATTGCAATAATGCCTTTGACACTGCCACCACAAAAACCTCATAGAGAAGCTGTTGACATATGGGCTGAATGAGCAGGCAGTGAGGTGGATGAAAAACTGGCTTAATGGCTGGACCCAGAAGGTAGTGGTCATTGGTGCAGAGTCTACTTGGAGGCCAGAAATGAGCAGAGAACCCTGGGGTCAATGTTGGATCCATATCTATTTACCATTTTCATTAACGATCTTGACAATGGGGCAGAGTACATCCTCAGTAAATTTGCAGTGGACATATAATTATGAGGACTGTCTAACTCACCAGATGGTTATGCAGCCATCCAGAGGGACCTTGAAAGGCTGCAGAGGTGGACTGACAAGAATTTCATGAAGTTCAACAAAGAGAAGTGCAAGGTCATGCACCAGGGGAGAAGAAACCTCAGGTACCAGGAGTTGCTGAGAGCCACCTAACTGGAAAGCAGTTAGGTGTCATGGTAGACACACAGCTGAACATGAGTCAGTAATGTTCCCTTGACACTAAGAAGGCTGATGGTATTTGTAGCTGCATTAGGAAAAGTGTCACCAGCAAGTAAATAAATGTGATCCTTCCCCTCTACTCAGCACTGGTGAGGCCACAAATGGAGTCCTATGTCCAGTTCTCATCCCCCACGTACAAGACAGATGTGTACGTAATGGAAAGAGTCCAACAGAAGGTTGTCAAGATGGTGAAGGGAATGGAGTGCCTCTCCTATGATGAAAGGCTAAGGGAGCTGGGGTTCTGTAGAAAAGGAGGTTCAGTGGGGATCTTATCGATGTTCATAAATACCTGAAAGGAAGGTGCAAAGAGAACAGAGACAATCTTTTTTTTCAGCAATGCCCGGTGCCAGCACAAGAGGCAATGGGTGCAACCTGGAACACAGGAGGTTCCCTCTGAACATCAGGCAGCACTTCTGTGCTGTGCAGGTGATGAAGCACTGACACAGGTTGCCCAGAGGCTGTGGAGTATCTTCCTTGAAGATCTTGTAAAGCCACCTGGACATGATCACGGGCACCCTGCTCTGGGTGTCCCTGTTGGAGCAGGGGCTGGACCAGATTGACCCAGAGGTCCCTTTCAACCTCGGTCATTCTGTGATTTTGTCTTTCTGTGACTGACTTATTTTCCTAAATGCAGCTGAGCTCCAGGTCAAAGGTGCTGTTTTAATGCAAACTCGGCATTAAGATTTCTTTTGCAGACTCTGAGCAGTGAGAAGTGATTTCTTTGTATACAATTCCGTAGTAGTTTTCTGTGTATTTCCAAAATACACACAAATAGGAGCTCAGTACAAGTTAAAAAACATTATTTGATGTGACTTCCTCCAATTAATGTGAGAACAAGAACAGCTATGTAGGAAATAGAAGAACTCATCAAAACCTTCTGGACGTTGGCATAAGTGCTTTGTTTTAGCAGCTTTCGACAGTGCAGACTGCCAGAAGATTCATGGGAAGTACTGTAGTGCCAATACCATTGACATTAATCACCTTAATAATTTCAAGTTGCACCAGTGGAGGTTTATTTTGGGAATTAGAAAGTATTTCTCCATAGAGAGGGTGCTTAATCATGGGAACAGACTGCCCAGGGAAGTGGTTGGGTCCCCAGTCCTGGAGATATCCAAGACAACAATGGATATTGATTGGACTAACGGATGTGGTTTATTGGTGGGATTTGGTAAGTTAACTAATGGATGGAACTGACAATCTTGAAGGTCTTTTTGAACCAATGGTCTGTAAAACTTTTCTCATGAAAAATGCAGTTTTATAACACAGGAGAGGAGGCATAAATGTTGCAGTCTATAACATAGTTTTAAGACTGGGAAAAATCAAATTTGTCCTATAGAAAGATATAAAAATATTCAATTTAACTTCTGTACAGATGTCATGTACTGCCTCCAGACAGCAATGTCCCTTTGAGGCAGAGTAGAACGTGCATCTGCTTTGCCATCTCACAGTGTGGCACATCCACACTTCATACTCTATTAGGCTGATAACTCAAAGCTTTGAATAAAAGCCTTAAAAAGCTCAGCTGAAAATATTAATTTTGAGGAAAACATGTAAATCTTGAGGAAATCTTCCATTCATTTTTAATCTTGCTGTGGTAAACCTTGTAATTAAGATGATTAACTGACTGAATGAAATCCTATATTTACACTCTTCAGAGTACTACAATGAAGAACTATAATCCTGTTTATGGAAAAAAAAAAGAAAAAGAAAAAGAAAAAAAAACAGCAGAAACCTTTTTAAATGGAGATATCAAACAAACTTGTTATTTAACCTGCTGGAAATTAATGAACCTCTCACTTAGCAAGGATACATAAGAGTTAATCATCTAGGAAAACCATTCAGAAGAAAAGGACAGTGGATGACGGAAGAGAAGAAGTAAATACAATGTTTATGGAGAAAAGAAAAAGAGAATCAAATGCAATATATATGGACGTCCAAGCTATCCACAATTAATATATTTCATAAGGGACATTAGGATTTGCAACTAAGTAAGAGTTAGTGGGAATGCTTCTGGAGTAGATACACTAAAATGATATAGGATTTCCAATGAAGTAAGAGGCAGCAACTTTTTTTTTTTTTTTCCTGGGATGGTGGTCTTGGAAAAGCAGGAGGTGAGAATCTACCAGTAGCTGTTTGCTATAAGGAGGCCGAACAGAATCTATTTTGTTGAATGTATTTTCCTTCACCATTGTGAAGGAGCAAGTAGCATCTCCTAAAAAACTCCCTCATTTTGCTGCTCCAAAAAAATCAAGGTATTATTCTCCCTATAATTCTCTCATTTGAGTCTACACGGCAAGTATTCTGAATATATTTCTACTGCTTTTTTTGCTTATTTCCTCTGTAAAATATTTGGAGAAAAATCTAAGGAACCTGCATGAATCATTTGTACATGTCATTAGTTTGTATATGTTTGCTCATTGATTGCATTACCCATGGATAATATATCAAAGCATTAATAAACAGAAATCAAGTCTGTATACATATGAAGCCTGTGTTGCTTTTCTTTCTGATGAAAGTCTAGTTAAAATAAATTAATGTAATATTTTTTCAGTTACTGGTGCTTTGTAAACACAATTAGGTATTTCTAGAATTATGTTCTATAAAAACAGAATGTGGGCACTATTCAATAAAAAGTATTTACTTCATCTATTTGAAAACAGGTTAATAAACCTATATCTCTTCTAATATAGTGTTCTTTCACTAAATCATGTCTTTTTTACTTTTTCCTCCCACAGTGATATTGTCATTTACTAAATGGGCTCAATCTTGAAATTCTTAAGCAAGTTTATATGCAATTATTGTCTTTAGAGATTGAAAAATTTTATTGATTTTATTGAAAGACAGATTTAGTATAAGTTTTTGGATAATTATTAGATTTTATTTGATATTATGTATTTCTCTCCTGGGATAGTAAGTGAAAATTATTTCTAAATGTGCAGGTGGATGTGCGTAAATCAATATAGCAGAGCTTGCGCTTCTCGTCTACAAAATAATTCTCTGTCAAAAATTTACCCATAACTCATAGTCCTGTTAATGTCAGATGTTCACACATTTCATACATGCCTTAAATCGTTTTTAGCATATCTTCTAGATTAGCTCAGTATTCAGTTAGAAGTTTGTCTCCCAAGATTTTTTAGGGGCCAACATTTCTTATGGCTACTTAGAAGAAAATATCATTTTGAAAATCAGACCCAGAAACTAAAATCTAGAAATGGAATACTTCCAGAAAATAACAGTTCTATTTTAGATGTTTCTGTAAACAAATCTTTGACATTCCTCTCCTCTGTACAAGGATTTGGGAGTTGGAAGGAAGAAGGGAAATATCATATTTGCTTTATTTCTGTAATGAGTTCAGACACTTCCCCTCTAAAATTTTACTCTTGTCCAAAATTCTTTTTCACAAGACGATTCTGACTTAGCAGTCATCTTTCTTTAATGTCTTCTACCCTACTACCTGTGCTTGTAAAGCCCCATCTGGAGTATTGTGTCCAGGCCTGGGGCTCCCAGTACAGAGGGGATGTGGAGTTGGAGCGGGTCCAGAGGAGGGCCACCAAAATGATCAGAGGGCTGGAGCACCTCTCCTATGAGGAAAGGTTGAGGGAGTTGGGATTGTTCAGCTTGGAAAAGAGAAGGCTCCGGGGAGACCTCATTGCTGCCTTCCAATACTTGAAAGGAGCTTACAGGCAGGAGGGGGACCGACTTTTTACACAGGGGGATAATGGTAGGACAAGGAGGATTGGGCTTAAACTGGAAGAGGGGAGGTTTAGGTTGGACATCAGGAAGAAATTCTTCCCTGAGAGAGTGGTGAGGCGCTGGAACAGGCTGCCCAGAGAAGTTGTGGCTGCCCCATCCCTGGCTGTGTTGAAGGCCAGGCTGGATGGGTTCCTGGGCAGTTTGATCTAGTGAGCTAGTGGCTGGCAGCCCTGTCCACGGCAGGGGGGTTGGAACTAGGCGATATTTGAGGTCCCTTCCAACCCAAGAAGAAAGTCAAGTCCTCTTCCTGTGTCTGTGAGCTTGTGCTTCATTTTGCATATCAATGCAATTTTTCAGCTTTCAGTGATTATTCTTTCATTTTATGAACTTTGGTGACAAATATATGCCAATAAGGGCTCCAAATATTTTTCTGGAAGGGACTTTTTGATGGCATAGCCTACCAGTGTTGAAGCAATATAAAACAAAGCAGCTGAACATTATGTTTGTAAGTAGAGGATTTTCCACAGCAGCAAAATTCTGACTCACTGGTGAAAATGAAATAAAATAGTTTTTCACAATCAAAGGTAATGCGTCTGTTGCAGTAGGACACTGCATTGAAATCTGGCTAAATGTAAGTTAAATAGCACAATTTTAGGGAAAATTTACAAACACTTCCATGGCATAAAAGCTGTATTCTGTGGAACGACCAATGTCAAAAGCTGTACAACAACTGCACTATTGTTGCCCATCTATCCTTACACTGTCAGTTTGTTTGGAGAAATGCAATTCAGCTCTTGTGTTGAAACATTTTTTGTCTACTTCTTCTTCCCCCCAGTTTATTTATCATAATCAGGTCTTAAAATCATGCAACCAATTCCATCACACAGTAGTGTCAAATTCAGAAATAGATTATAAAGGCAACAGGACAATGCATTCAGAAGACAGAAAAGTAGAGAGATGATCAGAAAATGGCAAGTGTTGATTACATTCCTAATTATAATACGGTAATAATAATTCTAGAATAACTATAAACAGAACACATCTCTCCAATAGAAACTCGGAGGAGATGTTCTTTTCTAGACCACTTCTCTCTGCACTGTGACTTTTTCCAGAACTCAGATCTGAAGTAAGGAAAAAATCCATTCAGTACAGACATCATTTCCCAAAGGAGGAAAAGTGTGGGCTATACTGCACCTAACTGCAAACATGATATTCTGTCTAGCACCATGTCTCCAGGTATTACATGTTACACAAATATGAAGATATTTAAATATGAAGACATACTTAGCTATCCGCAGACATTTCAGGAGTGCCAATCTGAAAGGCAAAACCATAATCTCTCTGTGGAATATCTACACTTTCATTTGGAAATTCACAGGCATTGAATGGGATTTATGATATTTCTGAATTCTAGCAAGTATGTTATTGTAATGGAAGTTAAACAGTACAGCAAGTGGAAGCAACAAAAATCATGGCTTTACTTCTGAAAAAAGAAGCCATTATGTATTCAAAAACTATATCTCAACACTGACATTTGGAACAATTTTTGAAGGCTTCTGAACTCTGAAAGAAACGGTCTGTGACCTCAAGCAGCATATTCACACTGGTAGCATGGAGACAATTGTTACACTGAGCTTTCATATTGGGAATAAGACATTCTTATAAGAGTTGCTATTCAGTGGCATTTGCAATATGAGCTTTCATTGCTTCTTAGGTACTCCAAAACTGTCAGCAGATCTGTGTATATTCCATCTTTAAGTTCCACAGTCAAATACATTTTCTATCAACAATGCCAAGCATCCTATAATGAGCATACTGTAAAGGATCAGTGTGTATTCAAGCTGCAGCCTACTGTACCTGGTGAATGAAGTGGAGGGGAGCACATCAGAACTACTCCTTGACCTTCACGTACAGAGACGGCACTTCTTGTCCGACCGCTAAAGTTCCCCAGATCTATTAAGAGAACACAGCATTTCAGCTACATATAAAAATTTTAAATTTTATGGTTAGTGTGACTTATACCTTATTTCTTCTAATAAGTAAAGGTGACTGTTCCTTTCTTTCATATCTTAATCTATAATGGGAGGGCCTCTAAAATTTAGTAAAATTTGCTCCCATCAAAAAAACCTCCATTTTGTATCAGCATTTGGTTGGTCTTTTTTTTAGTTCAGTTGGAAATGCTGTCAAATGAAAGTCATCAGAAAATAGTATTATTTAAGAAACAGACATTTAATAGTGTTTTTATTGCTTTTTATCATGTCCTGTCCCCCTCCCCCCACACACACACACATAGGAAGAAGTCATTTATGCACAGAGTAAAAATAAATGAAATGAAAGTGGAGAGAACACCTTGTCTATGCATGGCACATTGTAATTTATAGATGGCAATATCAGCTGAATTGGTGTTGTAAACAAATGTGGTCCATAGTTATATTCTTCTTAAATAGTTTTTTTCTGTTTTCTTCAATGTTGTAAACATAATCCACTTGCGGGTAAATATGTTTTTCCTCCATGGGTTTCCCTCCAGCAGGAGAATAAGGAATATTTCATTTTTCATATAAACACTTTCAAACGACAGTGTAGGATTCCGTTACGTAGCAGAACAGATATGACATCTCAGTTCTGACGTCACACTGATGCTTTCATCTATTCCTTAGTGACAGCGATGCCATGTAAAGCCTCCACTTACTCACAGTGGTTCTAGATGCATATCTAACTAATGTCAATCAAAGAGAAAATTGCTGATTTAATGGTATACAAAGATATCTTTGAAAAAGACACAGAAGCTTCAGTGGACACAAAATGATGTGCCTAAATATGATCAGAATGAGAATGAGCATTTCTCATGGTCCTATTGTACCTTTTTGCTTCTGAGTGCAAAACTACATGCTAGTATGAGGTAAAAAGCACCAAACAGTTTAAATAGGTTATGTAGAATTATTATTTTCTTAACTGCACTCTGTTCTCTGCTAAATGCTGGAACTAGACATCTTGATCCATGCCTACTGGAATATAAAATTGAAGTTCAATAAATTTCAAAATAATCTGAGCTGAATTTTGATGGATTTCATAATGGGGAATAGGTGCACTTTTTAAAGTGAAAAGATTAGTATAATCTTTCCAAACACCTATTTACATTTCTAAAAGATGTTTTCGTTATAGGGAGAAAAACATAAATTTAAAAAATATGTAAATGTGCACTGTCTTTGGCCAAAATGAGTAAGTGTTCTCATTTCATCCATATATATATTGTTTGAATAGGGAAATGTGGATGGGCTAGAGTAAGATTTTATCAAATAATAGGGCACAATTCCCAAACTATGTAAAATTTTACAAGGCAATGAAATATAACTTTGTATTTTAGAATAAGTCCTCAATGGGTTATAATAAAATATGTTGTCATTTCATTTCAAATGTCACTTAATGAATGTTACCTAATGATTCTGTGGTAATGTAGTTATAATTATTTTACGTTAGAAAGTAATGGGTTGGTTAGTCCTGCATAGCTGGTTGTTTTGGCTGGCAGCACAGATTGTAATGGAAAGGTTTCATAGCTAAGAAATGCCTGGTTATCACTGGCATTTGATTTTGGGTCTATAACTTTATGCAGGTTTATGTTCAGTTTTTTCTAAAAGCATATATGTCCACCCCTCTTGTTTTTGCTATCTGTTAACAATCTAACGGTTAGCTTTATTTAAATGCATAATTTAGGAATACAAGAATCTTTTAAAATGGCTTATTGCTGAGTCCTTGTAGAAAAAGTGTGAATCCTCAAAGATTTTTTTCAAGGTCAATTTTTCACGCAAGAAGAATATCACTGAATTTCCATAAAATTGTTCCTGTAGCCCTCCTTCTCAAGCAAATGTGATGAATCTTCTCTATATGGGTGCCTTAAAGCATACTGTTTGATTTACTCTTCGCTTTTTTTTTAGAGTCCCAGACCGTAAGCATGAACAAACACCTCACAAATTTTAAAGTGTTGCCAAAACCCGAATTGATGGGTCATGGCTTCAAAGTGTTTTGAGGATATGTTCTGAAACCGGTCTTGCTTTTCTCTGTGAGAAATACACAAGCCATTTCTCTAAGTGTTGTAATAGATATATACCTGAAAAGATATACCCCTTCAGTACCTGAAGGGGGCCTACAGGAGAGCTGGGGAGGGACTCTTTAGAAGGGCATGTAGTGATAGGACAAGGGGTAATGGCCACAAACTGTAAGAGGGGAGATTTAGGCTAGGTATTAGGAAGAAATTCTTCCCTGTGAGGGTGGTGAGACACTGGCACAGGCTGCCCAGAGTGGCTGTGGATGCCCCCTCCCTGGCAGTGTTCAAGGCCAGGCTGGGTGGGGCTCTGAGCAACCTGGTGTAGTGGGAGGTGTCCCTGCCCATGGCAGGGGGTTGGAACTAGATGATCTTTAAGGTCCCTTCCAACCTAAACCATTCTATGATTCTATGATATTATTGGGAGAAAAAACAAAACAAAACAAAACAAAACACCAATGTTTTACAATCTTCTGTCCTTGGAAAAAAGCATTAGCGCAATTAACTGAAACCTATACTGCAGATCTGCTATATACATTCTAAAAAGAGAAAAAAAAAAAAAAAATTCAGCAATATGGTACAGAGAATTTAATTTCTAAACAAACATAAATACTGTGAGTTCAGTACCAGTGTAAGAAAATATTCTCAACAATGTAAATAGATAGAGGAGGACAAGGGAGCAATCTCTACTTCTTCAAAACTCTTTAAGATTTGTTTTTGCTTACTATCTTGCTTATTTGCTTACTATTTGCTTACTAATTTGTTCTGGTTTAAAAATAATGAACTTTAGCCTTGATTTCAATTCCAAACTCTATTTGAAATAATTAATTATTTTTAATAAAGTTTGCAATTTTGGAAAATATTTTTCATTTTCGTGAAAAAATATATAATTTAAGTGTCTCTCCTGGAAGATAACGCTTTTAATTTCAATGTAGAATCCTACATCTCATGTATTTATATGTTTTCACTGTTGCCATTTAATTTTCACTTCCTTTGATACACAATCTGATAGCCTGTCAACGTAAAAAAAAAATGATAAATTTGTGACATCTAAATTGTAACTTCCATGGGCAGAAGTAAAAGTTTAAATTAATTTCATTTTTACTGCATTACATTTGTAAGCTTTGCTATTTTTTTCCTCAGATAAATTAATGTTATTTCCCAATATCTATAGACAATGTGAGGATTTTTTTTTCATTTCCTTCTTTGTAGTATGATGGATAAATACTCTTTTTCCTTTCCTTTCCTTTCCTTTCCTTTCCTTTCCTTTCCTTTCCTTTCCTTTCCTTTCCTTTCCTTTCCTTTCTCCAAATGAAAAACAAAGATCTTCTTTTTAGGGTGACAAGAAGAGGAATATGTGTCACTCAAATTTTACTTTTTTTTTTTCAAATCAGTTTATTTCAAACTAAAGAAGGAAGGAAATGATAAGCTTGAAATTTCAGGTTTTTCAGCTATGTACTTGTTCTGAAATGGATTTCTTGTTAACATGTAGTGAAAAAAAAAAAACAAAAAGGATTGACAGGTGCAAAAGCAGGGATTTAACTGTAAAACAAATAAATGTAGGAAAACTTCAAAGGAAGGAAAGGTGAAGGATCATGCCTGCAGTTTCCTTGCATTAAAATAATGTCTGGTATGGAAGAATGAAAGGAAAGTGACATTTTATACATGTGCTGTAAGCGTTATAAAAAAAAAAATAAAAGAGAGAGAGAGAGAGCATCATTAAAAAAAGATTTTTAAACTCTACCATTTCACTGTAAAAACTCTGGGAAAAAAAAAAAGTTATGGTTGTGGCAGCATACAGCTGAAGAGATATCAGTTCAGTATTCTTACTATAACATAAACCTCTAACTCTCTTTCAGACAGCCTCAAATGGAATGAGTTTATCCTTCATATTATGGTGATATACTTGATTGGTTGATAAGAAAGTGTCCTTTTTTTTTTTTTGTGGCCCGCAATAATTCATTTTATGCCATGACAGATTAGATTTATTTAACCTTATCGTAGTTCTTCTGGCAGAGATAACACTATATGTTTTCAAAACAGTCCAAGGAGTTAAAGCCACATGGCTTTCATATTCTTTAGCATGCTCACACACGGCACAGCCTTTGCCTCTTTGAAAATATATAGTCAGTCATAATTTCTAATCTGAAGATAGACACATATTTGTGAAGATAGAAACATATTTGACAAACATGCAAAGAATGTTGAAGATGAAGTGTGTGGGAGTGAATAACACAATCGTATTTACTGCTAAAAAAAATAAGCAATTCAGTCAGTCTTGTGCAGTGTCACACAGGGCTGGTCTCCACTATAGGAGGGAAAGAATACAGAAATTCCAGAGCTAAGGAAGATGCAAGACAGCAAATCCAATGTGTTTGGTGTAACACTTTCTGGATGTCCTTCTCCAGGTGTAACTATCACAGTACAGTCCTTGATCTTTGATGGAATATATAAGCTTTGGAAAAGCATTCAAATATCTGATCCAAAACATCTGATGGGTGGTATGGCTTTCTCTGCAGAGGCTACTCCCATTCTTCTGAAAGGAGCTGCATTATAAGCTTCTCTCAGCACACCTATGCACGTATTGATGTGTGTTATAGGAGAATGATGTTCACCCCAACAAGAGTATCTCTTTATGGAAGACACGATAGATAACAAAACAGTTCTGCAGAAGGTGAAAGGAGTAATGAAAGTAATGAGAATGATCTCAAGGAAGTCAAAGCAACAGAAAAGCTATGCAGAACTAGCGGTAAAATAAACAACTTAATAAAGAGGAGAAGGCCCAATAGCAAAGGGAATCTAGGAAGTATTTTTCCAGGAGTTATCATTGAATCATAGGATCATTAATGTTCAAAAAGACCTATAAGAGGAGAGTCAGTCACATTAAGACTAATATAACGGTTTCCAGTTCAGCTCCAGTATGGTGCTCTGCTCATCAGTTCATTGCAACTGATGGAAACAGGGAATAAAACAACAGGAGTAGGTTTTTGTGGCCCTGAAAACAGTTTGCTGATGGTTGCTATCAAATTAAGATCAGATTAAAAATGGAAAATCGGTCTTGTGTTTGTCAGTTACTGCTTGGTAACCTTGCATGGAAGATGTGAAAGGCTCTGTAGTTCATTATCAGTGACTGAAACCAGTCAATTCACTTTTAAAGTAGACTAATGTGGGGTAATGTCCTCTGCCAGTCCCATTCTTTGAGTTTAAACTATTTTATGTGCAAATTTATGATGGATTTTAAAAGGGACTTCATATGATATGTATTAAAATGTTTAAAGGCACATTCTGAAGATATCTTTAGATGAAAATAAAGTAGGCAATTTTCTTTCTAATATGGTAAAAATAGCTCTACACAAAGTAAAATTCTTCTGTCAGGCCAAGGACAAGTGTAATCATTCTGTTGGTACTTCAGAAAGAGTAGCCTTCTTTCCTTGTATGTTAAAGGCAGGGCTAAGGAAAGAACCTTGAGCTGGGTTTGAGCTGGGTATTCCTTTAAAAAGACATATTTCAAAATTCCATTATAACCTAAATCAAAAATATTTCTTAACTCTGTGCTCTAAGCAACGGGAAATATAGATATGCTTAGTAGCCTGTAAGTATAAGCAATAGAAGAATGCAATGTAAGTATTAAGAAGAAATGAGGTATGATTCTGTAAGGAACTTTTAAGTTGGATGGTTGGATGATATTCAATGGTCATAGAATATCAAGATGTGCAAAGGTATTACTCTGTCATTTTGTATTGACATACACCTATTGTCTAGGAATGCTAGTTTAAGAAGGTGGAGCTTTATTAATAGAGTCACTCCTCAGACCTAAGTGTAACTTTTAATATTGAAGATGACAGCTAGAAGTGTTAAAGGAAACTAAGGCAAAAAGATCTCTACTATGACAGAAACATGATCTAACCACACTTAATGAGAAAAATATAAATCTTGAACTTAGAAAAATCACATTATCATATGACTTTTAGATGACCAGGTATGGGCAAGATTCAAGAACTGCAGGATATATATTGTGCTGATTATTATTGGGCTGTTATTATTTATTACCAGAAAGCTTTTGACTTCTTCACAAATAATCAATCTGACACAACCTTAAAAAAAAAGCTTTTTTAATTTCCTTTAATGAAGTTACTGTGCAAGTACGTAGCAAGAGATAACAGAAAGACAGGGGGTATAAAGTAGCAATGATATATTCTAAACCAATTCAACAGACTGTGTCTCACTACATCTGCAGACTTAATGAAGAGTTTCAAGGAGTGATTTTATGTAAAACAAGGGAGTAATTATGTATATATTTTCTCAGGTAGTCCCAA
>VXAV01004303.1:160514-174544 GCA_013399715.1 Alectura lathami
TCAGTACTTCAGATTTTGTATGTCATAAAGAAAAAAGGTCATAATCTCCAGCAAATTATTTATCTGCTCTTCTCTACGAGCTGTAGTGCCCAATATGACCTACAAGTCAATTGTGAAAAGATAACTAATTGTCTGGATACATCTAAGAAGTAAATCTGGAAGACTTGGACATATAGCTCAACTGGAATTAACTGAAGAATCAACTGAATAGCTCAACTGGAAATTAGAATCACACAGTGTTTCCTAAGAAGCAGCTGGTTGTTACATATGACTCTAGATAATGTTTTTGAAATGATAGTTGGTATTGGAGAATGTTATTCTGCTTAATTTCAAGGTGATCTGAGTCACAGCAAATCTCATTTTAGGATGTGAGCATGTAATTGAACCGGTAAGAGTCACAGAAGATAAATACATTGTCACCGGTCAGCCGAGCTACTGTTAATACTATGTACTTTAACCTGTTCAATCTGTAAAGTAGAACACCTAAATTAAAATCCCCTATGAAGGTGATGGTTTGATCATTCATTTAATGATCTAATGCGTGGCCAAAGAACGGCAAAGTATTTATTTATCATGTCAGTAAAGTTAAATCTTTGTAAAAAGTTTCACAATTTCATGAGTTGTTTTTAGATTGGCTAAAGCTGTTTGAAATGTTCTCTGAAGAACATTTACCTCCCCCATATACCTCTTCTAGTATTCTAATGTTCTTCTTTTAGGTCATCTATTTTTGTATTCAGCCTCTCCTCTCTACATTTTTTTTTCTTGAGAGTAACTAATTTTATGAAAAACTTATCCTACCTCAGATATCTATAAAAAACTGAACTAATACACAGATGAATAAGTTGCACTATACAGACAATTAGTTAACAAAGTTGCACAAACAAGTGATCAGTCTTTCAGAAACGCACATCAGACAACAGTCCCTCAGTACTTCATTTGATCATTTAAATTCCTTTGTCATTTGTCATGAGTATATGTTATTGTCAGTTGATCAATAGAAATAAAAGTAAATTATGTTTCCTGAATTAAGTCAGTTAGATGCTCCACAATATGTATTGATTTCCTTAAGCAATCATTACTTCTCTTTTTAACTGACCTTTCTAGAGCAAGCAATTACCACCAAGTATGTCTCTGCTGGCACAGACTTCTGATATTGAAACTAAGTGCAATCAAGCCTGGGAAAACTGTTAGTTTGGAAGTTATGAATAATATGGTAGTATTAGCACTGCAGCAAAGAAGAATCACAGGGCAGCTTCTCTTCTCATATGGACTTCTGCCCACACAGAATATGAGAGAGAATCAAATATTTGTTAGACCGTGCTACCCAAGTCTGCAGGCATACCTAAGAGCAGTAGCATGGAAATCTTAAAAAAAAAAAATCCAGAAAGGCAGGTATTGCTATATAAGTCAACTGAATTTGTTCACAGGACATGTCTGGGTGTTCTATCATGGAACTATACATCCTCCTAGAATTATTCAAATTCATTATGCAATACTTGTAAGTCTTAAAGCCATGATTGACCAGAAACAAGTACTACATTTAGATAAAATCTTGTCACAAGAGAGCACTTGGTTCCATGATACAGATATTAAGTAATGTGGGCAAAATCATTCACTGAGAGTTTTTTTTTTTTAATTCACGCTAGAGAATTTTTAGTTTTGAGTGCATAAATTCTCCATGTAATAGGAAAAATTCTGTTATCAAACCTGTTAGGAACCTGTTAGGAACTGACTTTGTAATGTTAATTTTTTGATGCTACTATAAAGCATCTGTAACAGTTATTCAGAGAGAGTTTGACATGAAAGAGGACACATGAAAATGTTAAAAAGAAATTGAGCCATTTCAAATATATGCTGTGCATTTGGTAGAATAGACCAAATACATAATATAATTTTTCCAGCAAGGAAAGAATGCAATTTTATGTAGTGGATACACTTTATGAAAAAACTGAATGTTCATTTCACCAAAACAAAAGCGGTCATGTATTGAAAATAATGTCTGGATTTTATATTGCACTGAGAAATATTGGACCTCATAATTAGAGGATGTGAAATGAAAAATATGAAAGTGACTGGTCAAATTTTAATATGGATGACGCAAAGCATGAACTGGATATTAGTGAATATTGAAGGAAAAATAATTTTAAAAAAATCCACAGATGAAGTACTTACAGAATGCTAGTTTTTGTAGAAATATTATCAGATAATCACTGAATGGCTTACAACATGCAGATTATTAACCTAAAGAGGTACTGAAATAATTGCTCCTGAATATAAGGCATTAGTGCATAAAGGACCTGACACAACCAAAGAACCTTACTAACAAAAAGTAATGGGTCAAATTCTGCATGTGTGAATCTGCAATATTTCAGCAGGAATATCATTCATATCTGTCAGTTTTGACCTAGTTACTGCTATATTTTGCAAAAGTCGTTTGTTTCTACTACTCCACTGAAAATTATAGCTGTTTACAAAAAAAGAACTGTGTTTTTCCTGTCTGAAAATCAGGTCCTTCAAAAACTTCTCTGTCACATAAGTGTGATATGTTTTCCTGACACAATACTTGTAAAGAGAGGGTGACAAATCTGAAAGGTTTTATAGTAAAAGTTATGGGATTAATTTGCATTACAGAAAACATCTCACAGAAATAAATACCTAAGCCTAACAAAAAATATTCTGAATTGTTAAAGATGAGAAGAGGAAAATTTATAATTTCCTTTATTTTTGTAAGACTGAGCTTCTGAATTAATCTCCTAGAGAGTCTAGATGATTCTTCAAATAATTGTTTAAATTCACTTTTAGGAATGGTCCCCTTGAACTCAGTGGTTTTACTCAACTGAATTAAATGGAGGTGTAAATCTTTGGTTATGTTGGACAATGATTTTTTAATATAGATTTCACAAATATTTTTTTTTCTACCAAATTATAACAAACTAATAGATACTCTTAAAAAAACAAGGAAGCAATAATATTGAAATGTATGGGAAAGAATTGGAAAATTATACAAGATTAATGATTGAAGAAACCTCATTGGAAGGACTGATGACTGAGGAGAATGTACTTAAATATTTGAGGAGAATTGCATCCAGGTTATCAATGTAATTTAATATAAAGAATTTTGCTTAACTCATTGTAACCCATTTTACATGTTTCAAAGTCCATGGAGATGAAACTGGATTTTTATCAGTTTAATTGCAAATTACTGACAATAACAACTACTGTGGTAGCATACATTCATTTAATCCAAGTCAATTACTACTAAATATTACATTTCCAGTTAAGAATACAAGCATGAATTGCATGTTAAAATTAACAATGATTAAGCTCATTTCAAGTAAAAAAGTTGTGTTAGAATATTTATGCTCACTAATACAGATAAATGTATATCATAAATGCTCATGGTCTACAAAATATGACTCAAATGCAACCAAAATTAAAATGAACAGTACTGTGACTAAATAATGGTAGCTAGTCAATGAGGAACTCAATGTCCGATTCTACTTTGAGGTAAAAGGAGGAGTTAATACTGAGAATTCTTTTGTACTGATTTTTACACAATTGATTTTGAATGTAATAGAACATTTTAAATTGTTATTCCTAACCTTTGTAATTATTATTTGTTTAGAATAAAGATAGTTCTCTTTTTCTCACATTTTATCACAAAAGCCATGTTTGTGTGCTGAAGTTTATTCTTGGTGTGAGATTCAGTTTTCTGATAACTACATCTCAGCCAGTCATACTAATTTTCCATAAAGACAATGCAAAGAAATAAACACTTCAAAGGCCTGATTCATTTGACCTATGTCAACATGACATAAATGAATTGCATGCTAGGAATTCAATAAATTAAATGAGGAATCCAAGCAATTATATCAGATTCAGCTGCCTCTAAGTGTAGATATCTGACAGTACAGGAAAATGAATAAAGTGTTTTTAGAGGCACTTTACTATTTCCTTGATCTCCAAATTGCTTTCTGAACATCTCAGTGTCTACAGTGCTATGATATAACTGCGCAGAGGTTGTCAGAGGATTCCTCTGATCAAATACATGTAAGAAAAATAATAAAAAGCAAATTTTAAATCCCTTAACTGTGTTGGACCTTTCTTAATAAAAGATGAAGTGACAGTTTTTAACTCTTATCGATACTGCACTGTCCTTGTTTTTTAGATGCTACATAGGAAATTAGGATATAAGTATAGTATTTTTCCAAGCATTTCCAAAGTAAAGGCAAAATTCAATCTTTAGCCTTTGTTATTGGAAACAGTAGAACAGTACTGTTAACATACTGTTCCCAAAGGACCAAGTAGATAGCTTTACATTTAAAACAACCTGGATCACTGAGTCACAGAATTGCAGTTAGTTAAAGTTGGAAGGAACCTCTGGAGGCCATCTGGCCCAACCTCTGCTCTCGCAGGGACACCCAGAGCAGGGTGCCCAGGACCGTGTCAGGCAGCTCTGGAAGATCTTCAAGGAGTAGGTCTTGGGACCAGTGATCTTCAACACCTTTATCAATGACATAGTGGGATTGAGTGCACCCTCATCAAGTTAGCTGATGACAACAAGCTGAGTGATGCAGTTGAAACAATAAGGGGAAGGGATGCCATCCAGGAGGACCTGGACAGGTTAAAAGGTGGGCCCATGAGAACCTAATGAGGTTCAACGAGGCTAAGTGCAACGTGTTGCACTTGGGTCAGGGCAATCCCAGGTATGTGTATGGTCTGGTAGAAGAACCATTGAGAGTAGCCCTGCAGAGAAGGACTTGGTGGTCCTGGTGGATGAGAACCTGGACATGAGCCAGCAGTGTGCTCTTGCAGTCTGGAGGACCATCTGTATCCTGGGCTGCATTAAAAGAGGGGTGGCCAGCAGGGTGAGGAAGGTGATTGTCCCTCTCTACTCTGCCATCATGAGAGCCCACCTGCAGTACTGCATCCAGGCCTGAGGCCCCCAGCACAAGAAAGATGTGGGGCTCTTGGAGTGTGTCCAGAGGAGAGCCATAATCTTTGTGATCATCTTGATCAGAGGGCTGGAGAACCTCTTCCATGAAGAAAGGCTGAGGGAGCTGGGCTTGTTTAGCTTGGAGAAGGCTCCAAGGAGACTTCATTGTGGGCTTCCAGTACTTGAAGAGAGCTAATAAACAGGAGGGAGACTGAATTTTTATGCAGGTAGACAGTGATGGGACAAGGAGGAATAATTTTAACCTAAGAGAGTGGAGATTTATGTTAGATATTAGGAGGAAATTTTTCACTCAGAGAGTGGTGAGTCACTGGCACAGGCTGTCCAGAGAAGTTGTGGATGCCCCATTCCTGGAGTTGTTCAAGGCCATGTTGGATGGGGCTCTGGGCAGCCTGGTCTAGTTATTAGCAACCCTGTCCACAGCAAGTGTGTCGAAACTAGATGATCTTTAAGGTCCTTTTCAATCCAGGCCATTCTATGATTTGATGATTCTATGATTCCAGATATTTAGATGGAACTTCTTGTGTTCTAGTTTGTGCCCATTACCTCTTGTCCTGTCCTCTCCATTTACAGACATAGAACCTCACTGAGCCTTCTCTTCTCCAGGCTGAAGAACTCCAGCTCTATTAGCCTTTCCTCATAGGAGAGGTTCTCCAGCTCATGACTGGCAATACAATCACCTCTCATTGAACAGAAATCAGTTCTTTCAAAAAGTTAATTAAGAAAATGATTCATATTAATATAACACAAGGTAGGTTAAATCCGTGAGTAGGGAAAACACTACAGCTGCACTGAAAATAAATCACACCCATTTATGCTAAATTATTTTGACTTTGTTTTCTTTAGCTCAGACACGACTTAGGCCCATTGTATTCCAGTTAACGGTTGTGTTCTTGGCTATTAGGATTACTGGGAAAATAAACATAATTCCAGAATAATTTACTCTACGTTTTTTCTTAATTGTCATTCTCTCTTATATTACTGCAGTGAAGTTCTCTAGATGACTTGTAAACCTTTCCTGAAGCATTTTTTAAGCAAAGACACTGATTGGTCAGTCTTGTTAGATCTTACAGAGACTGCCTTTTAGTAGAGATGACATAAACACTCATGGCACAGTGCCCGTAGTGAAGGTATGTCCCATACATCAGCTATGAATGGGAGATAATTCTGCTTGCCTCCAGCAGACTGCTCAATAGCTGTTGAGTAAAACAGCTGTTGTCCTGCCTTTTTGTTATATAATGTGAAATGTAATGCCCAGAATAATCAATTTTATGTAATCTGTAAAAAAAAAAAAAAAAAAAGGAAAAAAGGAAAAAAAGTGTTTAAATATATTTTGATTAAAAGCAATTGTCTATTGCTCATCTAGTCTCATCCTAAGCATTCACCGTAATGTATCTCAGGTAAGAAAAATCTTTGTGAAGGTTCACAGCTCCTACTATATCCTCTTTTGCGTTTTCATATGTAAATAAGAAAAAGCAAAATGGTCCATGTTTCCAAATATGCATATATATGTTTTTGAGAATACATTCCAAGAGTACTGTAGACTGTCAGTCTACTGCAGTCAATTACATCAATAATGAGAAAATGCATACAGCATTATGAGAAGAGCAGTAATTCGCTTTGCAGTGCTTAGGTGCTTGGCACATCATCTTTATTTGACAATGGCTTATCATTCAGAAAGCACAGATTCAAACAGCCTTTCAGAAGTTGTCATTCAGATTGAATCTGAGTTCTTCCTTATCTGATTACCACAGAATCACAGATTGGCTGAGGTTGGAAGGGACCTCTGGAGGCCATCTTGTATAATCTCCTTGCTCAAGCAGGGATAGCTAGAGCAGGACCACGTCTGGCATCTTTGGAAGATCAAGGAGGAGACTCCACAGCCTCTCTGGGCAGCCTGTGCCAGTGCTCTGTCATCTGCACAAAAGTGCTTCCTGGTGTTCAGTGGGAACCTCCTGTGTTCCAGTTTGAGCCCATTGCCTCTACTCCTAGCACTGGGCACCACTGAAAAGTTCCATCCACTTTGCACCCTCCCTTCAGGTATTTATGGACATTGATGAGATCCCCCTGAACCTACCCTTTTCTAGGCTGAAAAGTGCCAGCTCTCTCAGCTTCTCCTCACAGGAGAGGTACTCCAGTCCCTTCACCATCTTGGCGGCCCTCAGTTGAACCCTTTGCACTATGTCCATTTCTCTCTTGTACTCAGAGTCCCAGAACTGGACACATGACTTCAGGTGCTGCTTACCAATGCATAGTAGAGGGGAAAGATCATCTTGCCAAGAATACCATTAGCCTTCTTAGTGGCAAGGGTGCTTTGCTGACTCATGTTCAAGCTGATGTCCTCCAGGACTCCCAGGTTCTTTTCTGCAGAGCTGCTTTCCAGTTGGGTGCCCCCTAGAATGTTCTGGTGCCCAGGTTTGTTCCTTTCAGGTGCAGGACTTTGCATGTCTCCTTGTTGAACTTCAAGAAATTGTTGTCAGCCCAAATCTCCAGCATATCAAGGTCCCTCTGGGTGTCAGTATGACAATCTGGTGTACCTGTCACTTCCTCCAGTTTTCTGTCACCTGTGAGCTTACCGAGGGTGCACTGTATCTCATCATGTAGATTGTTAATGTTGATGTTAAATATGAATGGATCCAGTGCTGACCCCTGGGTTACTCCACTCATTTCTGGCCTCCAGGTAGACTTTGCACCACTGACCACTACCTTCTGGGTCCAGCCATTCAGACAATTTTCAATATACCTTACTGGAACAGCATCAAAAGCATTACTGAACATCAGAATGACAGTATCCACTGTACCCATCTTATCCATCAGGTCGATCATTTCATTATAGTAACTTATCAGGTTGTCAGGCATAAATTTCCCTTGGTGAATTCATGCTGACTACACCTGATGACTTTCTTCTCCTTCATGTGCCTGGAAATGGTTTTCAGGATGAGCTGTTCCATCAGCTTCCCAGGGATTGAGGTGAGTGTCATGGATTCCAGTGAATATATAAATGCATTTTTTGACTCTTTGTATTATTTTACCAGTAGAGGAGGGATTAGAAAGCTGGGAGGGGACAGAGTTAGGACATCTGACTGAAATTTACCAGTGGGGTGTTCCATATCATGTAAATCATGATGGTCTTCTTCCCTATTTTCTGGTGAGCACAGGGACTTGCTGCTCTCAGCCCTTTTCTTCTGCACTGGGCTTGTGTGTGGATGAGAAATAGCCTTCTCTTATACCACCAGTAACAATTATCAGTATTATTACCGTTTTATCCCTTTTATATTTTATTATCTCTTATTTCTTAGTTATTTTAATAAAATAGTTTCTTTATGTCAACCTGCGAGTTCTGCTTTTTTTTCCTTCACTTCTCTCCTCTGTCCTGCTGGGTGGGAAGGATGAGTGACCAGCTGTTTGAGGCCTAGCTACCTGCTGTGGGTTAAACCACANTAAGTGAATGACTGTTGGGAGCTAGCTACCTGCTGAGGTGAGGCTCGCAACAGTGAGGCTAATGGAGTTCTCCACATCCTATTTCTTGCCCTTCTTGAAAGGAGGAGTGACATTTGCTTTCCTCCAGATTTGGGACACTTCTCCCACTTGCCACATCTGAGCCAGCTCTCTCAGTACTCTTGGTTGCATCCCAGCAGGGCCCATGGACTTGCAAATTTCCAGTTTCTTGAAGTATTCCCTAACCTTATCTTCCATGACAAGTACATCTTCCTTGCTCCCAACATTCAGTCTGGCCTCTGGGACCTGGGATTCCTGAAGATCAGGCTTACTGGTAAAGATGTAGGCAAAGAAGGCATTCAGTACCTCAGCTTTTTCACTGTCCCAGGTAACCAAGTCTCCTTTTTCATCCAGCAGAGGGCCCAAATCTTCCTTACTCTTCCTTTTTTTACTGAAGTACTTGTAGAAATCCTTGTTGTTGCCTGTGATGTCCTTGGCCACACTCAATTCTGTTTGAGCTTTAGCTTTTCTAACATGATCCCTGGCTGCTCAGACAATATCTCTGTATTTCTCCTAGATGGCCACCTGTCCTTGCTTCTGCATACTCTAACTTACAGTAAAAAAACTTGCCCACACTTTCTTTTTAATCAAGAAGGTATAGCCATTCTTACCATTTGAATCACAGAAAGAGTATGAAATCATGCAATTACATGCAATTTACAATTCTTAATGTATGTCACTTTTGAAAGAACAAATACAATTGATCTAGTTCCTCTTTATGTTCTCCTATCCTCAGACTTTGCCTGTAGCCTTAATCTGTTCTTTCATAAGTCAAAAATTGTTTGTGCAAGAGCAGATGGCCCTGAATCTTGATCCAGAACATATGAACATATGGTCTGGTACTGAGCAGGAAAGGATGTGCTGTCTCTAGATGACAGACATCAGTACCTGACAGGGGAATATCGGAAGGAATCTGACTGCTTTTCTTTTGAGCCGAGATGTGGGACTAGGCATCCTTTAATATCTCCACTGGTAGGCGCAGCATTTGTGTTGGATCCACGGAGGGAGTGGTGGAGCTGCTTTCATCGTTTGCACCCTACAAAGAATTTTCTAGTTGATGAAGTCAGAGCTTTCATTGCAATTTGACTTCAAATGCTGCTATGCCACATAATCAGATGACACAAGTCGAGATTTGTAGTTGTTTCTTTTCTCTTCCATTGTATAAGCTTGTAAAGTTGTCTTTCATTTTTCCATGGCACATGTAAAAATACTTATTTAAAACTCAAGTTGATATTTCCTGAGGACACTTTATCTCTTCTACCCATTAACCGTACATTCAGCCAAATTCTGGGAAGATTAATAGATGGCTTGTCATTTACTCTGTCATATCAACAAGATCACATTACCGGGGGATAAATCCTTTACTCTTCTCATAGTTTATTTTGACTTTTTCCCCTAAACAAATATCAGTTGCTGAAATTCCCAAACTGACAGTAAAAACCCCTTAGTAAACTGACAGTAAAAATTCCTTAGTAATAATTTCACAAATCTAAAGCTAGATGTTTAATGTTCTATTTTATGTTATTCCCATATTGAAAGACTGAAGTCATCCTTAAATGATTATGGCTAAATAATTTTCTATATTTAAATAAATATAAAGGGATAAATCTTTTTATTCAAGGTTTTCTGTGTAATTCAATTTGGTGTCAAAATGCTTTCGGTCAACCCTGTCTCTCAGAACATGGAAATACTCGTCTTTGTCAAATGAGTAAACTTAAAATATTGAGATTAGCAGCCTTACCCTGCAATAAATAGACATGTAGGATTTATTAGAAGATCAAAGTCAAAGTCATTTAATTGATGGAGCTATATATAAAGCTAGAGATCAGGCAGATCACAAGATCATAGGATCATAGCATAATTCAGTATGGTGGAGACCACAGAAGGTTGCTAGTCCAGTCTTGTGTTTGAATATTTTGTTCATTCAGCTACAGTATCAGATCATGTTGCTTGGAGCTTTACCCACTTGGATCTTGAAAACCTCCAAGGATTTACATTGCATAGCCTCTGTGGGGAAACCTGTGATACTGTATGATTGTCCTTGTGGGGAAAATGTTAATCCTTATAACTTTTGCTCCAATTTACACCCATTCTCTCTTCCAGCTGCCAATCACTACTTTGAAAAGCCTGGATCCATCTTCATGATAACCTCCTTGTAGACACTGGGGGCTGCCTTTATGTCCCTCGAAACTGTCTCTGTTCCACACTGAACAATCTCAGCTCTACCAGCCTCTTCTCACAGGGCTAGTGTCCATCCCCCATCATCTTGGTGGGTATACCCTGAACTCTGTTCAGTTTATCAAAGATTTTTTTTTCTACTGATGGACCCAAACTGGATTCACAATCAATTCACAGTCCAATGATTGCTGAGCACACAGGAATACATTATTTCCTGGATGTCTTGGCTTTCCCCTGTTCCTGAAGCCCACAATGCTGTTGGCCTTTTTTGTTGTCAGTAATCCTGAACCGAATGCCCGGTTTTGCTGCCCAGCAGGACCTCCAGAGCCCTTCCATGTGTTTTTGCCATGGATTATTCCTCCCCAGCTAGAAACTTTGCATTTGTCCTAGTGAGTTTCATCAGGTTCTTGCAACTTCACCTGGATGGCAGCACCGTCCTCAAGCATATCAACCGGTTGTCTCTATTTGGTGTTATCTGGAAATTTGATGAGAGTGCACTCCTATCACTTTCTCCTTTATGCAGATAAAGACGCTAAATAGGATGTGTTAAACAGAGTTATACATGCCATGAAGAATATCTCTAAAAATCTCTGACTGTCCTTAAATGACAATTGTACACTGAATTCTCTGTGAAAATACTCATGGATCTTATCAGTAGGAATTGTTATTTGCTAAGTGTGTGTGTTCTTAATTTTCATCTATTAAACTTTATCCTATTACAGCTTTAATTATTTAAGTTTTAAGAACCTTTAAAGTAATTTTAGAGTTATTATTGAAATAATTGAAATAGATGTTTCCATTACTCAATATTTATATAAAGCCTGGAATTTAAGTGCTATGACAGACCCAGTCAGAAACACTCAGTTTCACTGAAATGGAGTTAAGCAAATATACCTCACACGTAGATCAGTTTCCTTATATCTTTGTTATTTAAACAGGCAATGCACAGAGGCACAGGAAGTCACTGTGGAATATAAATTTTTTCCAAAAATCGAATGGTTTCTAAAGCACAGTGAACAAGATAGATAAAAATATATTTAATGAAACGTGGTGGTGATAAAATAAGGTACAGTTAATTGATCTCTTGAAACTATGAATGAAATGGGTTGAATTTATCCTTTATACCATTCCATTGGCTTGATGGAGTCTCACAAAAGTTAAATTTAGCAACTGTATATTCAGATGTGAACTGAACGATATGTTATTGATTATTTTGTGACTCTAATTTTGTGTCATGATTATGAATTACTGAATTACTGAATTACTGAACAGCAGCAAAATAATATAAACACCAATATGAGAATAATGTATGTATATTCATAATGCTTATAATGGGAAAAACATTTTCACCACAAAACACCTTCTGGGTTTCAGATATGAGTGCCAGTTAGACAGGTTACTGTGATGAGACTCAAATTATCCCCAGAACCTGAAGTCTGTACAGAGTTGAGCACTGTTCTTAAACTCCCCTAACATGATCCCGTTTTTTCAGAGTGTGCAATGTAAAGGAACAAGTAAGACTACAACATATACATTTATTCAGGAGACTTAAAAGGTGTGATACAGGCATCCTGACTGGAAAACAGTTTTATGTTTTCCACAGGGTAGGAGTACACAGACAGTAAGATCATAAACCCATTCAGTGAAGTAACTTGCTTCTATATTCGAGAATGTCTCTCACCAAAAGCACTGCTTAAAATAGGTGGGTATGTAAATATATGAAATCAGCATTAGTACTACAGATAAAAATGGCTCAGGAGCTTCTGCTCTGTGCAGTATGTACCTCTGTGAGACACAGAAACTGCTGGTGTTGACCCATTCCCAGAAATGAAGAAGAACTTTACTTTGCACAGAGGCATGGCTCCAGCTTCTCTCTGCACATAAAAGAACCCTCCATACCTGCATATCTTTATGTACAGAAACAACTTATCACCAAAAAGCATCTCCTGTCCACCTCAGAAGGAGGAATTATATCCTTATTTTTCACTAACTTTTATCACTGTATGTATATGCACAATTAGCAGAGGGATCTCAAGCCATTTAAATCTCATGAAAGAAAACCATGACAGTTTATATAAAATCCAGCTCTTTTGCATTATAATGTTGTTTTGGAGTAAAATAAGTGTGGATAACCAAATCTGAGTCACATGTATAAAGCCTACTTTTCATAAGAATTTGAATTCATATTGTTGGAACAGAAATCTGACTTGGTCAAGAAACACAGTTTTTCCTCCATAAAGCTGCCATAGAGTCATTTTGGTTGGAAGGGACCTCTGGAAATCATTTGTAGCTCTCTGCTAAAGACAGGACCTATTTCGATCAGACTGCCTTTTCTGATCAAGTTTTGAATCTCTCCAAGGAGAGATTTTTGCCAGAAAAGTAGAGTTAACAAACTGCCTCCAGGGGTCAGACAATTTAGGACTAAAATATAGGGAAAATAAAAATATGTTACTAATAATTTTGTTTACATTAATGGCTACGTAGTTCATATCTAAATGTCTGATTTTTTTTTTTTTTTTTTAATATGATCANCCTGATGTTTTCACAGGCTTCATAATAGGCTGCATCTGCCCTCGTCCGTGTTTTATTTTTTTTTTTTTTTTTTTAATATGATCAGACATGGCAAGGTTAGTACAGTGATTGCCACAGAGAATAAATCAGGTATCTTGTGTCTAGCTGACTGGAGAAGAGAGAATGCATGAAAGTAAATTTCAAAGATCCCAGGAGTGAAAAGATGCTATGTCAAAGTCAAGCAGCTAATCAGACTATATACCCTAAGGTATACTAATAAATCAAGTTGTCATGAGTGCTTCTAATGAAGGACCATTTGTGAAAGTTTTACCTTTACTGTTCTCAGCTGCTATTCAGCAACTGAATAATTCTCATGTTGCTACCAATATAATATGCATAATAGTCAGCAATTCAGAATGCAATTTTTAAACATCTCTGGATGCATTAAGCGATAAATAGAGAAATGACAATTGTAAATATCTACTGGAACTCCTTTGTCACATGAACTGTAGGATATCTTTAGATTAACTGCTGTTTAAAATAGACATCTCTACCAGAAAATAAGTAAATAAATAAAAAGATATAGATATTTAGTCTGCTTCCCTAGCCAAGTTCTTCCAGCAGTTAATTTTTCTCCTTGTGAAGCTAAAGTTTACCCATAATCTAAAAGCTTTGCTTTAAGTTTCAAAGGATGAATTTTGTTATTGCTTCTCCTGCTAGATTGTGGATCCACTGTGATTGTATTCTCATTGTATGTGTATCACCTTCCTTTTGTTGAGCTAAGAAAAACAAATTCCAATTTTTTTTTTGTCAAGACACTGGTTTTCTACTCACTCATAGAATCATAAAATCATAGAATCATAGAATCACAGAATCATAGAATGGCCTG
>VXAV01004304.1:11969-29497 GCA_013399715.1 Alectura lathami
ACAATTTTTGGTTTTTTGGGTTTTAAGAAAAAAAAAAAAAAAAAGACTGCTTTATTTTCCCCCTTGTTTAAAGGTCCCTACAGCTAGAAGTTTTGCTAGAAATGTCATCCTGATTTCTTGAAACTGGTCGTAAGTTGCTACCTTTCTTTTAGATTCTCTGGATGTTTGTGTATGTTCAGTGTTTTCATATATAGAGGGAAATGTACTTAAACAGGTGGTGATGCTTTTTAGCATACAATTTTTGGTAACAATTTTCTGAACAGTGAGGTTGTAAACCACACATATTCGTAAGACTTGGTAGTGTGCAGAACCAGGGTCCGCTTTCCAAAATGCTCCCCTTGTTCCTTTACCATCGTGTGAACACCTGTAACGTAGTTAACCTTACAGTAATGCTCAGACAGGAAAATGCTTTTGTTTCAACTCTTTTTTTGGGTCTTTTCCTGAGCCCAGTAGAGTATTCAGTTACCAACAGCTGATTCCCCAATCAATAGTGGTTTTTTTTGTTGTTGTTGTTTTTAATTTTTTTTTTATTTTTAAGAAGTCTAGTGAATATATGGGCACAACTGTCCAATTCTGCTCAGTAATGAGAACTTCTTCATGTCTGGTGTGCATGTGAGATAGTTTGGGATTTTGCTTACATGCATAAGCTGGGATGTAATGGAATCCCAGGGCTCTGGGGAATTCATCTGTGGGCTGTGGAAACTGAGCCCTGAAGCATGGTCTTGCAGGTGCAGCATGGAGATGTGAACGAGTATTTGATAAGCCTTCATGGAAATAGTAAATTCTATAGATAAGCCCTCAGTACCTCAGCATAATTTACCAGGGTTTGTTTTTCTTTCTGGATTTACAGAGATATGAAAAATGCTGTAATTGGAAACAACAAACAAAAAGCCAACTTGATTGTTTTGGGAGCAGTTCCAAGGTATGTCCTTTGCTACTCTCCTTTTCACTAATTCACAACAGGTCTGGAATAATAGTCCTTAGATCACAGGCACTTTTTTTTGATATTATTTTGATTGTAGTTGACTGCATACTTTTTAAAATGTTACTGACAGACTTGAAATATCGGTTAAACTCATGTATTACGGAGCAGGCTGTGAGTAATGCTTTTAATTTAGAATTTCGCAGAGTTCCTTGAAGTAGTCTTGGTGATTTTTTTTTTTATTATTATAATTTTTTTTTATCAAACATTATCAGTTTAGGAATGAAGCCTATTTTTCAATACTGGTAATATTAATGATGGATGGAAGTGGTTGTATCTTAATCCTGTTCTTCAGCCAATTGCCTGGTGAGTTGACAAGTGAAAATGTGTAAGGTTTTACAAGTCTACTGTAAAAAGGTTAATAAACATCTGAGATATTTTGGTTCTGTTCTCCACCTGCTTCAAAGGATTTTAAACCACTGATCATGCCTTATTGCTGAATTACTGCCTCAGCTGATACTAACATTTCCTGGATCCTGATTTCAACAGTACAGATTTAACAGGTAACTAGCTACTGGATTGCTCACTAAGGCTTTCATTTCACTCCTCTTCTCCAGCTTTCTATCAGCTACAGTTTGCAGTGCTGGAGAAGGAAAACACTGAACATTGCATTACTTGTGCTAGCAGTGTGGGACCTACTTGTGATCCTGTTGCTTAAATGGCAACTTGGTCCCAAACCCTCCTGCTTGAGGCAGCTTCCTCTAGCTTGTCAAAAAATGCTTTTTACTTTTAGTTTTTGAAGATGATATCTTCTTTTCACTTACAGACTGAGATTTGTGTCAAGGCTAGCCCTTTAAATTCTCTAGGGGTTGGCTGTGGGGAAACCCACCCCACTCTCCAGAACCTGGTGGATTGTCTCCTGCTTTGACCCAAAGTCAGCGGGCAAAGAGAAGACTTCACATGGCATGTAAAGCTCGAAGGGCGTTTGCTGAAGCTTGTGCAAAGTTTAAAGACTTTTTTTTTTTTCCTGCAACAGGCCCTGAGGGATTCTTCTGACTACTACTTATTCTTGTGGATCCCATTTTAAAAACAGGATCTCTGACTTCTAGAATCTGCCTTTTCTTACATTTTGTAGGACTTCGTGTTCCTTTAGTGATTGCACTTTCTCCTTTTGTGCCCAATAATGCACACTTGTTCTGTGCCCAATAATGGAAATGGAGAAGTTTTTTTCCCTTCTGACTGTCCAAGTAAATTATATGGTTAATTTAATGCAAAGAAGGAACTGTGCTTGGAAAATCTTTGAAGGTAAATGGTCATGCTTGTTTTCACTTCACTACAAGTTATCCTCAAATGCAAGGCTTTTCAGCCTAGGCGTATGTAGAAGAACATAAATTGAATAGGTATTGTGAGGAAAAGACAGTTCTTGTAGGCAAAATCTGGCAACATTATCCACGCACAGGTGCCTTTCTGAAGGCTGTAGAATTTCCTCAGGGTGTTGCAGACAGGCTTAGATTACAGACCATTTGTATTGGAGATCTCCTGCCTTCTCTGACAAGGTTGTAGGAATTTATTGGCTTTTTTGGTGTGCCTTCTGATTCATGAAATGGCTACTGAAACTGTAAGAGTACAAGAACCTTTTGAATTCCTGTCTTCAAAGTAGTCAAACCTTTCCCCAGTAAGAGTAGGTGCAAGGTGAAACTTGTGTTCGTTGCTGTAGGTCTCCTCTGCAAAGTTAGCCATCGGCATTCTTTTCTCAGTGTTAGATTGCAGTCTCTCAGGGGAAGTTGGTTCTTTTCTGTAATGGCATGGGGATTGATAGAATTCTGCTGCTTCATCCTGTGGTTCAACTTCTTGTTGACACATTTCTTTTTATCTTCTCTGCTTCCTCAAGTGTTCCTCCAGCAAGTTTTCATGTGATCAGAAGAGAGCATTTAGATCCAGGGAGGCCCTTCATGTTTCTGTCACTTGGTGCAAAAGAAAACAGTGTTCACCTACTAGAACAGATCTATATGAGGTTCAGAAACAAGCCAGGGAAGTATCTTTTGTTTGAGATTGGAGCAAATACTGGTGGTTTGTACAAATAATACCTACTTCAATGTATTAAACTGCCACTTGGTTGGGAAGAAATGTGAAGTCATTCAACGATGTCCACACATGAAGAAAATGCTGGAGAAGAACAGCTGAATCACTTTCATTGTAGGTCAGTAGCCTTCTTTGTCCATGAGCTTAGCGCTTACTGGTGTCATCTTTACGGAAGGAGATTGATGTACACGTTAAAGGACGTTTTCTTTGTACCTTTGAAGGTCAGTCTGACCTATGTTCACTGCCAGACCATTTGCTCTGAAGAGAGTGCTAAGAAAAACAAAGGCTGTCAGAGTTTTTGTTTGGGGTTGTCCTTGAATTCAGGTACTCACTCTAGGAGTCCTTTTAATTAGTGACTTGTAATGCAACTCTTAATGGACAGCCATCGTTTAACTAGCAGTGCAAGTGTTTGCTTGACAGGACGTGTTAACACTGGACTGAGTATTTGGCTGTAAATCCATCATTAGCTAGTATGTAAGGTAATGCTCCTTTGTGAGTGAGGAATGTGGTTGCAATGGAAGCCTTGATTCCTTAGGTCATAACTTTATATGCTGAAATCATGTGTGAAAGATACACTCATGTAAATGTGTCTTGGTTCATGTGGTCATGCAGATCTCTGTAATTACTGGCTGGTTAGGATTAGGCACAGCAGAACTGCACCCAGCGCTGTCCCAGAGTGGTATTAGGCAGAGGTTCTCTAAGCCACCTTTGAAGGAATGCAGTGATCCCTGGATCCGGTATTGGATTGGGGTGAAGAAGGGACAGCACAGTAATGGATGAGGAGTTGCTGTGTGTAGGTTTGATGTTACCTTTTGTTCAGTGTGCATTGGGCAGTAAACACATTGAACTATTTCAGAGAGCAGACAGCCTTCAGTTTTCAAAGCGGTCCAAGGCTGGGATGCTAGACAGATGTTGACCAAGTTCAGCAGTAATTTGTTGGATCTTTCCCAGTTTCTGATCTTACAGTGGCAACTCACACACACATACACGTTTTTTTGTTGGAGAAGTTCTGGTATCTGTAAAGTGTGTTGGTGATCCCGTCTTGGAGCACAGACGGCGACTAGAGGAACTGTCCGCATCCCCCGCAGTTCTGGTCCCCATCTAACTGGCTGCTGGCCCTGCAAAAGTTGTATGGCGTTCAGATCAGCCCGCACTGTGTGACCACTGTGGGTGCTGTCAGTGGGAGGTGTACTAGTTACCAGCAGTGCACATCGATTGGCACCTTCCTGCTCCCTGGTGTGTTACCAGCTTGCTTCCAGGAGTTCAGGCGCTACGTTTGGACAGTTACTAGGACTGTCATACACATGAATGAGGTATTTTGTCCGAACTTCATAGGCGTCCTTGCCAGGGCAGGGCACAATTGTTTCCTGTTGGCTTGGTCTGTTCTTGGCTGCACTTCATATGGGGGATTTGTGTGTCATGTACCCTGCTTTGTGCACTGGGGTGAAGGAGCGTCGTGTGTGATGCTGGTATTTGTAAAGCCTCCCCTGCACTAGGGTGGTGAAAGGGGTGGAGGAGAGGCCCTAACAGGTCTGCTGTTGTGTCCCTGCCTTTGTCTTCAAAGCAAGTCAGGAGTCAGGGCCTATCTGCATAATTACACATCTCTGTCTGAGGAATAACCCTCGCTGTGAGGGTCATGTTTAACTGGAACAAGGTGTTCTGGCTGCGGCGAGGTCCATGTGAATAAAGGCAAATATCCCTGGGCAGCAGGACTGTATTAGAGCTGGTTTTGTTTAAAAGCTGTGTGGCCTTTTCTCTGCCCTTTGTATTGAAAAGGACATTGTGAATGAGTTATATGTCTAATGGCATCCTTTTAAGTTGTGCTTTTTGATTAGAATTTTAAGTTTCATTAAAAAACAAACAAACAAACAAAAAGAAAATCCACAACAATTAGCTTTGTGATACCTCACAGAATCTGTTCCTAAGGAGCTGTAAGAATTATATCTGTAAAAAGCATTCAGATTCTTGACATCCTTTCATGTGTAGGTAGTGCATGATGGCCGGGTGGTATCAAATGGAGTGGGAATGCAGTATAGCTATTTTACATGCAACAAAGAACTTCAGGACTTAACGTGGAGTAGCAAGAGTTATTTTTGAATGGAACTGATCATTAGGGTAAGAAGAACTTGAGCCCTGTCCTTAATTTCTCTTATATGAAAAATGTTTTTTTCTTTAGTTCAGACTGCATATGCCTCAGTAGGTATTACAGTTCTCCAGCATCAGATTTAGTTGTTGGCAAAAATCAAATTGGATGGAAATTAAGTAATATTGTATGATTTTTTTTTTCTATATAAAAGTAAAAGAAGATGTCTGAACAATACAAGAAATTACGGGGACTTTAAGCTGGCACTTCTTTTTCCTAAAGGAGAAACTTTTTTTGCGGCTTACTTCCCTACTGCTTCCAACCTGGTAATACATAGCCCTCTAGAAGGGTGTTCGTAGTCTGTGTCAGTTAAGTGTTTGTGTCACCAAAGTAATAATTCACCAGAGATGATAAACAGTCACTTGAATTAAAAGATCTTAAGACACAAGGTACTGTAACTTGAACAGTTGCTCTGAACTGTTTTTCCACGTGCCTGCATGTAGGGTTTGATGAAGTGCTGAAAGTGTTCTGTCAGGTACCACTGGCTGAATTTCCCAGGTATTTTAAGAACTTTGGAGAGTTTTGTGACAACTTGTAAGTGGGACAGAATGTCAGAGGGAGTAAGTTTCTTTTATTTTTAGCTAGCTGTGTGAGGTCTTTGTCAGACCAGATTGAGGTCCAAATCACGCAGGTGTCCTGCGGTGCACGGCTCCGTTGCAACAGACACATCTCAATAATCTTCTGAAGCTCTCAGGCTCTACAGAGGCGGATGGTGATGGTTCTGGCAGAGCCTTGTTCCAGTATTCCTCATGTTCAGTGCGAGCCGAATGACTGGCTGCTTTCTGCAGCTGGTTCTGATGAGCCTTATGCCAGCACCCAGTGGATGAGACAAGTACCCTAGTAATTTTTTTTTTAATCTCCAAAATCCAAATTGTGGGGAGAAAAGGGAATGTTCCGTGTAGGAACTGTTTTTCTACCTCTTTACCCTTTTAATCTTAAAACATGGAAGCAATGTATTACAAATGTCTTCGCTGAATGTGTCTGTGCCAAGCCCTGGAAACAGCAAGCTGGTCTGCAATTGTTTCTTGTGACAATAACGGGATGTGGTGTTTGCCTGTGATGTTTAACAGTAATTTTCTGGTGCATAGCTTCATCTTTACCAATTATAGCTTCTCTGCACTTGAAATTTTTTGTAATTCTATAGTTTGACATTTAAATCACTGATTTTCAGTGTTAGATGGTGTCAGATCTCTTTTAAATAGGCAACAGAAAATGTTATAACATGGATGTCTAGTTCTGCGGAAAACATAAGCTGATATAGAGAAGGATATTATTAATATTTCAAAAACAATATATTGAAAAATCGAAACTTAAATGTTCAGCTTCACTAATTTTAAAGCTTAGTTAAGAATTTCTATTTTAAACACATGGAGCATATATTATAGTCAGTGTGTTTCATTTTTGCGTAGCTGTAACGCCTGCTCGAGGTGGGATCTGTTAATGGGTGAGAAAACAGCAATTACCCTTGGAACTGAGCAGCCTTCAGAATAGAGGGTGCTTTTGGATTTTGTAAAACTTTCTTTAGGAAGTAACAGAAGTAGATGTTTTAGGATGTGACTAATCAATTCTGGTTACAAGGAATAGTTAGTTATTAAAGCCCCTAAAAATCCAAGAATGTTACTGGGGTTACAGAGCTTTTTTTCAGGACATTATTACTGAAAATGGGAGGAAATATTTTCATATTTCTATACTGAGGTCTAGGTTACTTGTAGTCTCTTTTTACCACCCCCATTCCCTCCCAGAGGAGATATGCATCTGCTGTCTGATCAGCAGATGCATATTTACCAACAGTTGCATCAGAGGAGTGTCCTAGTATTCCCCAGGCAACTCCCTGTCTTGTTGAATGGCTTCTTGATGTTAGAAAATGAGCAGGGGAAAGGCTCGCTTTTTTTCTGGTCTTTAAGATCTTGTAATAATAATTGTAAAATGTATTTTTTTTATAAACTACTAATACCTGAAGCTGAATCGTTCTGGCAATAGGCTTTTCTTTTTATTCTCTCCTCCCTGTACTGAGATGAAGGTTTACACATAGGCTGTTGCTGATTTCTGCTCTTGGCAGGTCTGGGTTGGTTGGTGTCAGCCCCTTTCCCAGGTGCCCAACTATTTGAAGGCAAACTTGTCAGAAAGTGCTACATATCATGCAAGATGCATAGTTGTTTCAAGCAGTGAGTTACAAATAGAATATTTTGAAAACTATGTAGCAACATATTTTTGAAGTGTATATGTGTGAGCTAAGAAGTGTCAAAGTCAAGTGGTAAAAGCAAAGCAGCTGTACAGGTTACTGCAGTGAGTTGACTCGCTTCTGATCCGCTCCTGGCGCCTTCTGTAGTAGGGGGTTTTTCTTTGTAGTTTGAGAATATCAGAGTTAGAACAGTAGATGGGATTGCCCTGTCCATGTGGTAGTGCAGTGTTCAGAAAACGCTTATCGCCTCTTCAAGGAGGGAGTTCAGCCAAGATCATTCAGTGCATTTGTACATGTGTAGTTTTAGAAACGCTTCATTGCCTCAAGTTTTCTTTTGTTGTTGTTGTTTTTTTTTTTTTTTTTCCAGAAGCCAATCAGATAGTTACTGTTAGTTTGCCCCAGTGATGTGTGGGACAGCTGATAATCTGGGCCTTTTGTACAGGCTTCATCCCATCACATCTCACTGCAGTGAAAAGCTTGCGGCTGATCAGCCCCACTGAGCCACCTGGGACCAAAGTAGGTCAGCCAAGGTGACTGCTAGCTGCCACCTGTAAAACAGGAGAAGGATTATATAAATCAGGGGACAATATGAATGTCATACGTATCATGTCATACATATCAATAGTCGGCAATCAATGAATTGATACAAATTGCAGATAGGTTTATCTAAGAAATTCAGAGAAGTTCGTGAACATCAGAAGTAAGTGATCTTTCAGGTAAAAGAGTAGGGACAAGGGACCTCTGTGCCTTTATGTGTGTCACATCTGTGGAAGGAGTAGATTATGAAAGCAAGTGATTCTGGAAATGTATGTCATTCTGAATTTGTGCCAGTCTGATTGTTTGAATCTGAACGAATTTGGAAGGATAAAAGGTATCCATGCTTCTGGGCTTGATTGCATCACACAGGTTAATTTCGGTCTGAAGGAAGGGATTATTTTTTTTTATCTGCTTTGTATGGGTTCACGTTTCAGAGCTTTTTTTTTTTTTTTTTCCACCATCAGATTAGCCACATCTGAAAAAGGATGCACTTGTGCCTTCGGTGATACTAGAATTCCTTTCTGGTTGATGTCTAACCTGCGTTTACAGCAAAGCAGGTTCCTTTATGAGTGCAAATCTGCTAGTTTTCCATTCAGAATAATTGTTAGGGAAAGCTGGAAGATTGTTTTGCTGTTCTCCAGGAGCTTGTTACGTGACCTGCTTCCTGGCATAGCTTGAATTTTACATAATGAATGTCCTGCTTCTGGGTGTTGAAGGGACCTTTGATCTTGTACCTTTCTTCTTTTAACAAGCTGTGGTTATGTCTCTTGGCCCTTCAGACTTCAATCTTAAGGGATTATAAGAAGCTATTTTTGACTTATGTAAGTGGGAAGCATGAGGAGTGTGTGTTAAAGGTCTTCTTCTGGGTTACTGTCCGTTGTGGGGCTGTTTGCGTGCCCCTAAGCAGCCCTTCCCAGTCCCATGTTCCTGAATTGCATTTAGCTGCTGTGCTTCTGGTTAATTCTGCACTTGCCTCCGATTCAGTCAGCTTTGGGGGGATTTTCTTCAGATTTTGGGGTCTGTTAATCACAGTAGCTACTTCCTTCTCCTTCAGCAATGGGATCACTCTCTTTGCTCTCCGGGGAGACTCCAGTATACTGCCCGCTTTTGGAAAAGATCCTTTCAAACTAGTCAGAGTAGTGCACTACTAAATTGAGAGCGTTTCCATCTTAGTTCAGTAAATCAAGGAAAGTGGCTGCGGATCTTGCACTGCAGAGAGAGTTGTATCTCCGTGTTCAAGTCATCCTACCTGGTCTGTTCTGGTTTTGCTGAGGCTTGTAATGGGGGAACCCTTTGTTAAAGGTTGTCATCTTGAGCTTATAAGCAGTGTCAGTCTTAAAGAGATCATCTTTTGTGCTGACGTGAGGTAGGAGTCTGGTTCCTCTCTGGGTTTTTTGTGTGACTCAAATTTAAACCAAAAGTGTTTGGTGACCTCTGCTGTGAGTCAGGTGCTACCGATCTCATCTAATACATTTGAAAATATCTCCTAGCTATCTTGACACTTTATGAAGAATCTGGGGTGACTGAGACCCAAAGATGTGCATCCTTCATGTTCATGTGTGATAATTTCTCAGTTTTCAAAGCTCAGATCACTCTCAGTGCCCATGTCAGTGCTCAGTGATGGAGTTACTTTGCAGCTGTGACCCAGGAGGCACTGCCAAAGACAACAGCCATCACAGCAGTGGTAGTCATGTCCCTAGTTGTTAGGGGAGATGTATGAGGTTCCCTTTCCCACTGACGTCAAACCACAGGCTCATTTTCTTTAATTGAAATTTGGGGTCTTCCTGGTAACCTGAAAGACATCATCCTGGATATCAGTACGGTGGCATTAGGTTTTTAGACAGAGCCATGTGGTATCTTTGTACCATAACAGCAACTGACACCTGGGTAGGAACATACAGTGTGGAAATACTCTTATCGCAACAGTGTTCATCGTACCCATTTGTTTGGGCTCCATCCTGCTGCTGGGGTCCTTATCCTCTTTACATCGCAGGATTTGTATTACTTTTTTTATTTGTAAGTTTTGTTCCATTTGAATTTTCTTCTAAAAGTAATTCTGTTTTCAGGTTGCTGTACTTGCTTCAGCAAGAAACCTCCAGCACAGAACTGAGGACAGAATGTGCAGTGGTCTTGGGAAGCCTTGCAATGGGTACGGAGAATAATGTCAAGTCCCTACTAGACTGCCATATTATTCCAGCCTTATTGCAAGGTACTTTTTGTTTGTTGTAAATTAGTTGTCAATTGTTAGTAAGTTATTCAGAAGTACTCAAAAAAGCAAAGATAATTAAACTGAAAATTAGGTTTTATCGTTATAGGATTACTGTCACCAGATTTGAAGTTTATTGAAGCTTGCCTACGATGTCTCCGTACCATTTTCATCAGTCCTGTAACTCCAGAGGATCTTCTATACACAGTAAGTCCTAAGCAGATTATTCTGTCCTTTTAATTATGATGCTGTTCTGGATGTTAAAGTTTATAGAGTTAGGACCTTCCTAAGATTAACAGAAAGTGGTAAGAACCTGTTTTAATGGGTTAAATGCGTCAAATCACAGAGGAATTCTGAGAATGTTGTCAGTCTTTTTTAACTTCAGGAAGGAGACACTTAGAAGTTACAGGGACTTGTTAGGTCTTCTGAAGATTTTAACATGTTTTTCTTAGGATCAAGGCTGGCCCATTAGCTACTCTTGGTTTCTTATGGAAATCTGCTCTTCTGGCTGGCATATGCCCCAAACCCAGTACCTGCTTAGTTTACACACCACTGCAGGCTTTCTTTGTCGGCGAGAATCAGGTGGACGCTTTGTGATGGTTATGGCCACCAGGGCCACTAAAGCATATTTGAGGATTTAACATCCAGTGTTGCCCTGCTACCAAACCAACTCCCTATAGGCCTTTTGGACTCTGCGCTTGAGCAGCAATCTATGTTTGTGCATGTGCCATGTGTAAAGGCAGAAAATCAGATGGAACTACTGCGAAACCAGACCCTAATCATACTGGTTGGAGTAGTTTGTCCTTTGTTTTTCCTATGTACATAAGCGTGCAGGTTGCTTTTTTTTTTTTTCTTTTTAAGACTCTGAAATGGCAAATGAGTCTGTACCATGTTGATTCCTTCCAGTCACTAAGAAACAAACAATTGAAACAGAAGTTGCTTTTGTTCTCAGTGTGTTTCTTAGCTCTGTCTTTTTGTTTTCTTCTGAGAGGAGCAAGGCTGAATTGTAGGCAGCAAAATTTCTGAAAGTCAGTCTGCTAAATTCACAGTTTATAAACCCTAAAAATAAACATTGCAAAACTTTGCTTTATCTCAAATACAGATACAAATAGAAAAGAATTATGGATGTTTGTTTTGCTCACATAGAAAAGCATTACTGGAAATTTTCCAAATAGTTGGAAAATAAAATTTTAGAAAAAGCTGTATGTCTCTGAAGCTATAATCATTATAACAATTGGGCTATAACATAAAAGTAACTAATAAAACTCATAATACAATAATAACATAAAAGTAGCTAATGAGCATAAAGATTTTGCTCTAATTTTAATCCATCTCTTCCCTGGTAAGAGTGCTGCAGCCTGTCAGTGGTTCTTCTTTTCCACATTAAAATGGTCGGTATTGCTTTTAACGTCTTCCCTGACTGAGAGGTACAGGCAAAGCTACCAGAGAGCTTCAGAGTGCTGTCATTGTGTTAGTGCCACAGAGCTTAAGAAATAACTGGATGTGTTTTCAGGAAGCGGCTTCAGTGTGATGGTTTTCTGTTGCTGTGAGTTACTTGGAGTTCTCTGTCATTAGTGCCATACGGTGTAATAGTGTCTGCAGTGTTATCAACCAGGGAAATTAACAAGGGAAATGAGTAAGGTATTACCCTACACGAATCAGTGTACTGTGAATCAGTGACTGCCACAGAATTCCACATTTGCAGTCAGTATAAGGTTTTTTCTTTTTCCCTTGTATTTATTGCTTCCTCATGGAGTAAAGATCCTGGAGACAAAAGCAGAAGGTTTTATATCGAACTTGTATTGACTTTTTTTCCCCTTTTGTGAGGGTGCCCCTCAGAACTGTCATTTGTGCCTTCAGTATCTTCTGCACTGCTTCAGCGGTCTCGTCTTGTGTCTGTGCGGGTTTCAATGGAATCGAGAACTCTAGTGTTTTGATCTGACACACTTTCTATTGGGAGTGTGGAGTGTGGGAGTACTCTTTTAAGTAAGAAACTGTTAACAAACTATAGTGAAATAGTCTTAATACTTTTTTTCTTTTCTGATTTGTTTCCAGGATGCTACAGTTATCTCCCACCTCATGGCACTGCTCAGTAGGTCTCGATATACACAAGAATACATATGTCAGATCTTCTCACACTGCTGCAAAGTAAGAAAGAGAATACACGTTCTCTGTGAGACTTCTTGTGTTCCTGGCACATAGGAAGCTGTCTATCCTGCCTTTTTTAGCAGGCGCATTAGGACAGTAGTGGCTGAACTGCTGTTGCCCTGGATTTACTTTCACATTTATTGGGGCTGACAGACGTTTCTCTACAGTAAAACAAAATATGCACATAAGTAATTTTTGGGGTGTCTGTGTATAAACATCTTTGGCTACTGAACTAAGTCAACAGCCTAGGCAAGTATCAATCCTCACTGTTATCAGTATCAATGTAGGAAAGCTTTTTTTTTTTTTTCCTCTGGAAATCTCAGGCATGAGCATCTCTTTGCAGAGGGCTTACATCTTCTTTCAATCCAACTGTTTTAAACCCAGAGAGTGGTTTCCAAGAGGTGTTGCAGGTTGAGGGGAAGAACAATGAATATTCTTTCTAGTTGAGCTGTACCAGGTGCAGGTTTATTCACATATGTGTTCATTCCTGTTGTGTAATGCAGTTCTAATAAAGGAAAACTTGTAACTTATAAACGGCAACAGCCCCACCCCAAACACAGTTTTGTTCTCCTGCCTTCTAGTCTTAAGGCACCCTGCTTTTCTGCATCCCATCCCCTGCACCCCTAGTTTCCCCATACAATTTCTCTTTTATATTATTGTTTCTTTTGGTAGTTACTGTATCTGTTGGTTACACGGTAACTGTTTCAGTTCAGTGTAGAAAATCAGAATTGTTTAGCATTATTCCCTTTTAACAGTTTATAACTTGAAGATCATAGATAGTATTTACCTGACAGACTGACAAATAAAAATGTTCCAAGGCTTATGAATTTTGAAGTATTTACCACCAAAAATGTCTTACCACTTAAAAATGATACTTCTGGAGCTGTGAATTGTTTGTTTTTCTCTACCTTAACTATTATACATGTCCAATTCCATTTCTTCTGCTAAATGATAGTAAGGACTGAAGACCGTAGAGTGATCTAAAAATTTAACTCTGCTGCCAATATTTATGGCATTGTTTCAAGCAAGCACAGATAAAATCCTACACTGGACAGCAGAAGTTCAGATCTTAGTTAATACTGGAAAAGGAGTTTGGTATTTCAAGAAAAACACACCAGTGGCTCTCCTGCCTGCCTGCAGGAAAACTATCATGTGAGGTGTTTTGGTTGATTGTGTCTTGACCTGCCAGGAACTAGGAGCAGGTAAATCATGCCTGTCTAATGACAAACACAGGTGCCTTGTGTTTAAATGACCCTTGAAAGCCTCTGTAATAGGCGGAGTAACTTGAACAGTTGAAAAACTGGGCCATGTTGGCACATGAGAGAAATAGCACTGGGCTGGTTATACATGGAGGTCTAGAAGTCTGGCTCTCCAGGTGACGTGCTGGCTGTGTGAAAACTGCGGAGTACCTTCAGGTAACCAACCCAACCTGAAAACAATAATTGTTGCATTTTTCCAAATGAGCTGTTTCCTTTTAACTCTGCCAACTCCAGCTGAATTACATCTCAAATGTGCAGTTAACAAAGCAGAATCCCAGTTGCATAGTGAGAGGAGAATGAGAAAGGTCTTACAAACTCACCATGCTCTTTTCAACACCTGTTCCACCCTTGTCTCTGATAAAACTTGTGGTGAATGTTCTGAAAAATCCAAGTTTTTGGAAACAAAAAGTCGATATGGTGAACAGATGAAAACATGCACAGGAAAAGCAAAGTAATGAGTACAAATAAGAGGGTATGTAACAGCATTTAGAGAATAAATATCTAGCTGCATGGCAAAGAAAAGTATTTGTGGTTGAGTAAACAGATTGAGAAGTGTTAAATTGATCAAGAACTCATTTCTCTCTTGTCCTGGCAAATGTAACTCATGACTGTAACTCTAAAATGTCCTTTTCTTTCTTACCTTGATTAATTCTTGGATTTCAGATCTGGTAACTGAGATGAAAAATCAGTTGCTGTTTTCTCAGACATAATAAAATACATCGAACACAGCAAAGCAAAAAATTGGGGAATTTGTGATTGAAGTGGAATGTACATTCTCATTAAGAAGTACTAAATACTTCTGAAAGTTTCAATATTCAGAATGTTTTTAATGAAAACTCCATCTTCTCCCCCTAAAAAGACAGGAAATTATTTCCGAGATTATATAAATTACTATAAGGTTTATTATTTAGGTAAGGCTTAGCATATATTGTATTTGCTTTTTATTTTTCACCTCATGTTAGTAGATTTATGCATTAAATGATGACATACCACAGCTCCTGTCCTCTTTGTTTCTGCATACTCTTCTCTACTTAGATTTTGTGCTCTGATTTCTCCCTTCCTGGCCAGAGTCTTGTTTGGCTGGGCTGCTCAGGTTTCTTGTTTCTTGACTGCTCAAATTTCACTGGAAAAGTTCAGACCTGTTCTCCTTAGCTAGGAAATCCTTAATCTAGGTTCCTAACATATTGCTGTTGTTTTCTGCTTCAACTTCATGCTTCTATTGCTCTTCGTTGCACTTTGAGAGTTAAAATTGAGTGGTGGAAGATGTTGACTCTGGAAAAGAGCCATCCTAAGCAAAGGAAGTGTTGGTTTACGGGGGGAGTGGGTGCAGTTCTCAGCAGACATAGCTGTGACTATCAGCGTATAATCATAACCAAGTACGCTGAAATCGCGTTGATGTGCAAGGCGTGCTGAAATGCCGGTCAAAACTTACTTTTAAAGATTCTCTCTGTCACAGTTGATTTGTTTCCAGAGAAAGTGACGTGAGTACGTAAGCTTTACTGTTCTAATGGCCAAATTGGAAAGCCAAGGTATGCGTTTGGAAACAAACAGTTGTATGAATAGTTTGAAAAGGTAGTGTTGGAAAATTATTTTTGGATGTGGTGACATCTATGCATAAATAATACATTCACCACCAGCTGAAAATTAAAATCTTGTGTCTGGGAAAGAGCCAGGATAAAGCCTGTAATCAAGGCAGTTTCCTCCTAAGCCCGTTCTGAGAATGTTTTCTTATGTGATCCTAGGCCTGGTGCTGGATCCCTGAACCAAGGTACATTTGCATTTTGGTATCTGCTTTTAACATTTCATTATGGAATGAATTGTTAGACTGTCCTATCCTACTGCTTTCTTGAAAATCAGCATTTTGTGATGGAAAATAATGCAAAAAATGTGATTTCACTCTGAACTATTGCATTTCTCAATCATATTTGGAGAAAAAGATCCCTGAAATGGAACTGGCTGCTGGAACCCTGATAGAATACCCAGAGAGAAACCAAGCCGAAAGGCCTTGCTGTGAAATTGGTGATGGAGATGGCTGGAGTTAGAAAGAAATTATGCATTATAATCTGAAGATTTCATGTGCTTATTTTTAGCTGTCTCTGAGTTAGCACTCAACCTGACTGTGCATTAGGCAGGCAGAATTGGTGTGTGCAAACACAGTGTGCACAGGCTGGATGTCTTCATCAACTTCAGCACTGTCACCTCTGTACTTGCACTGGTCCTGTTTGCACAGTTTGCCATCTGCATCTCGTTCAGAAATCACTAATACCCATGAATTGCTGGAACAACCTAGGTCAATATGATTTTCTTATTTAACTTCAACTTCATTCATATTTTTCACATATTTTAATGTCTGTTCTTCAGCTTCAACACTGGCATAGCTGCGGCTTTAAATCATTGCCTCAGCCACTTCTGTGTGCCAATGTAAGTTGTTTTCCTACTTCAACCATGCTATTTTAATTGCGCTTTTTTTTTTGGTAGAAAGCTCTTGGTGGCAGTAGCAGCTGAAGCATCTCTTAAAGCACCAGATATGTTGCATCTAAAAGTGGTTTTCATGCTTTTTTTCTCAGAGTAAGGGATGTTCCAAAATGATATTTTGAATGTAGAAAGAATCTGATTTCAGCTGAACCTCAGAAGTGAAAATGTCACTTATGCTTGTTAGGCTGTACAGATGTGCCCATAAACCCAGCTGGGTTTGACAGAAAATGGAGTGAAGGTGTTTTCTTCACTTGCAGATTAGTCAAGAAAATGTATCCAGGTATGATTAGTGCTGTGACATTCCAAAAGCTGAATTTAAATTGTACACAGCCCATGATTAATGCAAAGATGGCTAGAGACATGGATCTACTGCTCAAGAGGTATTTGTAAGTCGCCCAGGAGGCGACTGAGAGTTGCAGGCCCCATTGGCGTTTCCTGGTTTGCTTGACATCATTGAGCCTTGTCATGCTGCAGAATTTCTGAGCCCTTTCTACTGCAGAATTCAGTACTTGTGTCTAATTCCAAGTGCTTTTTATATCTTGAGAAAATATTGATCTATCAGCCATTGTTGACTCAGGTCTTGAAGTCAAGAAATGGGTGATGGCTGTCTAGATTTACGGCTAAATATGCTTGAAACTAAAACGATCTGTAGGAGGAAAATGTGAATCTGTTCGCAGGGCACTGTCACATTCTGTCTGGAAACAGTTTTAGAATTAATTCCATCTCTGAGGTTAGAATTGTTGAAAATGCTTAGTATTAGCCTTGAAATACACATCAGTGACTGGAGATCTTTTGTATGATCGGTGAAGAAAATCAGGAGCTTTCTATTGTTTCCAATATGAAGAATAGATACAGGCTACTAGTGTAACCATGTTTCTTGGTTTATGAAAAATAATTCTGTTTCCTGTTGATTGAGTGAAAATTATTACCAAAAAAGGACCAAAACTGTAAACTAAGAGTTGAACTTCCTTCTTTAAAAAAAATAAAAAGTTGGTGTGCCAACAGATAACAGAATACATGCTAGTAAATCTACCTTTGAATACTTAAAAATGAAGGTAATGGGAATCTTTGAGATGTTCTTAAAAAAATAAAAATAAAAAAATACGGTTTTTGTTTTCCTTTGTAGGGTCCAGATCACCAGACAATCTTGTTTAACCATGGAGCAGTTCAGAATATCGCACATCTGTTAGTCTCCACCTCCTACAAAGTAAGGCATTAAAANTTCTATGATTCTGTGATTCTATGATTTCCTTTTCAGTGACATCTCTTATGGTAAATCTGGTGAATTACCGTGATTTTATTTCCCCTTCAACCTTTTTCTTTGTTCTGTTCAGAACATAGAAAACCAACCGTTTGCTGAACGCTAACTGATGCAAAGCAATTAAACAGAAGAAGAGCAGAGGTGAGCTGTCCTAAACAGAAGTCATACTTGCGAAAACATGAAGTTTGTTGGTCTTTGCAGTTGTCTATCCTCAGACTCCTGTGTTTCTAGGGCTTTTAGAGGAGGGTAGGATGGGCCTAAACCTAAACTGCAATAGTTGCAAATGCTTTCTTCAGTGACAGGGTGTTTTTTT
>VXAV01004304.1:36742-57934 GCA_013399715.1 Alectura lathami
GTTTAATACAGCTCCATCATAAGAGTTTCATAACATTTTCCAAAGGCAGCAGTAAAATACCGGACTGGGGCACCTGTCATGCTTCTCAGTTGCAGAGCTTACGAGGCTTACCTTCAGGAACCAGTCTATGTGATGTGACTGGTTTCAATTCCAAAGCCAGTTTATGGAAAATGTTAAGTACAGAAGTGGTTCTGTTAAGCAGAAAAACCTGTGGATGTCATCTATTATTTCACATGATCTGTGGATGTTATCTGCACTTGCAAGAGCATGGACAAACAGAGGAAATGCACCTTGGAGGCTTACTTTCATAGGTGTTTTAAGCACTGGCTTTTCTCCAGTGTTCCATACACGCTCCAAAGCACTGGCAGATCAGTCAGTCTCAGAATCAAGGTTCTTGATATTCTGTGTGGGGAAGTATCACTTGTCTATTCCCTTTTACTCTCAGTGAGCCTTTAGAAAGTACCCAGAAGAACTGGATTACAGAGCCTTTGTTTTTCTCTGAAACTGTCCCAAGAAATAGACACTCTTGTCAGGCTTTTATAGGATGGAATTGATTCTGCATATACAGCAGCCTTGAAGTCTGTATAAAAAAAAAAAAAAAAGGCAAATTAAATATTAAAAAAAAACTGTTAGTTGCAGCATAAACTTACATAAGCAGAAGGAAGTGTGGCAGTTGACTGGGGAGTAATGAACGATGGCTGTAGCATCAAAAACGTGTTAAGGTTCCAAACGTGAGTGGAGCAATTATAAATATTATGACGTTGCTGTAAGTGTTCAGAGAGTCTCTAAAAATAGTCAGCTGGAAAGCCAGGGTGCTTACTTGGAGGGGAAGAAAAAACCCTTTTGAACTACACCCTATAAGGTAAAAACTAGATGAGTGAGGACTGCAGAACAGATTACTTATCATTGTTAAAATACTTAAACCTATGTTCTGCTCTAATGTATCTGCACCAGAGACAATTCTTTGTCTAGCTTATTTTTTGATAGTTCTTTTATTTCTGCAAGTTGCTGCTTAGTATTAGCATTTTTCTGGCATTTCGTGTAGCCTTTGGATTTTGGATTGTGTGGAGTCCTTCGCGAAGTTTTGAAGGCAGTCAGAATCAGAGTAGCTCTGGAAGGGACATCGGGGTTTATCTAGTTGGCCCTGGATGACTGCTAACAGGGTGAATTAAACCGCCTCTCTGTGCAATCTGTTCCAATGTTCACCTTGTGAATATTTTTTTCCTATATCCAGTTAGAACCTCACCTGTTTCAGTTTGATTATTGTCTCTCCTCTTGCTGTGTGCCTCCATGAAGAGCCCAGCTTCATGTTCCTTGTAATCTCCTTGAGAGGAAGGCCTCTCCTTAGGTCTCCATCTGCTCTCCCAGGTCTGCTCTCCTGAAGCTAAGGCTCTGTATGTGCACTGCTCCTTGCCTTTCTCACTCCCTGCAGGAATTTGAATGCCACTATTCTCCCTACAGCTAGTGCTCCCATTTGTTTATCATACTTCCAAGCAGTTTTTCCTGATTTGTGAGCGGTGTATGGCAGTGGTGCATCACCCCGATTCACCTGTCTAGCACCTGTGTCGTTACCTTCCAGAAACCCACAGACTGTTTGCATCATGGTGTGTTGCCTTTACAGCAGGAGTTGGAAGTTAACATTCCCCTTAAGCTCTAGGTCCTGTGATTTAAAGATGGGCTTCAGTTCCTGGTTTTGCTTCTCTTTATAAGACTTCCTTTGATTCTGTCCCACTCTTCTCTTCTGGCTTGTTCCTGTAAATTTCTGTTGGGTAAATTGGACTAGTTTTTGCCTTAATATGGTCTGGATAGAGCAGTAACAGAAGTGTTTTGGCCTGAAATTGCTGTAAGCAGGTATTGTTTATTTAAGATGACTTATCTGAAACTCAGCAATGAAATAAACCATATTCTTAACTTCAGTTATTGCATTCAGTTGGTGAATGAACCAGCAGTTCCTTGGTATTTCTGGCTGCTTTTGGTGTGGTGGACAAAACCCCCGGAAGCAGGCACTAGTTTACAGCAATTAAGGAAATACCCCCTGTCATTTCTTAGTGTCTATATTTGATATTCGTTCTTTATTTAAATAGCTTGACCATGACTTGAAGCATGCCCACGAACTGCGCCAGGCTGCTTTCAAGCTGTATGCTTCCCTCGGAGCAAACGATGAAGATATTCGAAAAAAGGTGAGCCTGTGAAATTGTTAGCCATCAGGCAAAGCCAGAGCTAAAGGGCAGTGCAAAAACTTGGATGTGTGTTTTGCCCCTTCCGCCCCTTTTTCTTCCTTTTGGTATAAGTTGAAACATGAAGGTTTGCTTTCTGTTATTTTATAACAAACTTTTACATTGCACTTGCATGAGATTTGAGAAAATTTATGTTTTTCAGAAAGAAAATAAGAGTAAAGTTAGTTTATTTAAAAATAAAATCTTTCCACATGTTGTGGTCCTTGCTACCTGTAACAGAATGCAATAGATCAGTTGGAAGGGACCTACAAAGATCCAAGTGCATGTGGGTCTTTAAACATTTCTGAAACCCATGGTTTGAGGGTCACTGCTGTTATGCATCCTATTTTAAAACAAACATTTGCTGAGAAATAAGCCCTGGAAAGTTTAATCATGTTGTGAAACCAAGTCACAATTTGTCCATGAGCCTGAAGTGACCAAGGGGGTTGTGCTGTTGAAATATGCCTTTGGTGTGAAGGAGAACAGACTGTACTCCAGCAACAAAGAAAAGATTGGGTGATTGGAGTAGTCATGTAGTTAAGTTAACATGTGGAGAGAAATTACACAATGAATGATGAAAAGCAGTATTTTATTTTTTTGGTGTATTTGTAATGAAATTAGGTGTGGAGTTGCTGTGCCAAACAAAATGGCAGGTATGAGAGCCATGAGAATTCTCTGATTTTATTTCCTCACTAAAGGGGAAAAACAGAAGGAAGAAAGATACAGTAGACACGGAGGAGGTGGGAAAGCATGCTACTGAAACAATGACAAGCAGTGGGGAGTCATTCAGGATCTCCAGAATTCAAAGCCATAAGTTTCTCTGTCACAGGATTAAGTCCTTTAGTTAATAGCAAGGATCCTTTCCTTTACATACCAAAGTTTGTTTTTAATAAGTGGTGGGTGTGCACAGGACAAAGTTCATTTATCATACAGAAGCAGTCTTTCACCCTGGTATTAACTCCCTTTTATCCAGGTCTTCAATGCTTGTGCCGGCCATGTCTAAATACGGAAGATGCATGCCCGTGCCTTTTCCAGATGGCTTTACAACATGTCTCTAAGCTGTAGTTTGTGTGTATTGTGTGCACTCATGTATATGCTGTCTTTCATTTTAGTATGACATTAAGAGTAGTACATATGTATATAACCCTCTTTTTTTCTTAATGATTACTAAAGACATTCTGAAAGCAGTAGTGGAATGAAGAGCATAGATGATGAGTAGATGGATGAATCGTATGCAGATGCGCACTTTGTTCCACTTAATCTAGGACCATGCAGTGGCTTGCCATTTCTTAGCTCTGGTTTTTGTATGTGATATTCAAAATATTGCAGACAAAAAAAAAAAAGAGCAAGCCAACAACCCCATAAATGTTCATACTATTTTATTCATATATCAATTACTTTTTGCTCCAGATCATTGAGACTGAAAATATGATGGACCGTATTGTTAACGGCTTGTCTGAATCTAGTATCAAGGTGCGATTAGCTGCAGTCAGGTAGGATGCTTTTCTCATTCATAAAAACCATTTTTTTTTTTGTTCAAAGTCTGATGTTGCACTTGCTAGAACTTCTACTACTTTTTCAAAAGCTGAAGTTAACCTGAAACCCTTTCTACTGTCAGAAAACTTAAAGGGGAAAAAAAAATATTCTGTACTAGCACAGTATTTTCTTTTTGCTGTTTACAGGCTATTAATCACCACATTGTAGACATCATTAAGTACAAAAGCAATTTGTATATATATGTGTAGAAGCCTATGTATACCTCTATGTGTGTATACTTTTTCCACAGTTAAGATTTCTTTTCTGTTAAAGGTGTTTGCACAGTTTGTCCCGTTCTGTACAGCAGCTCAGGACAAGTTTTCAGGATCATGCTGTATGGAAACCTTTAATGAAGGTAAGTAAAGTCAAGTTGCACCCACTCAAGTGTTCAAACCTTCTCCTATAAGAGTCATAAATCAACAAAAAACTAAGCAGTAGCAAAGGGTGCTGTGGTCCATGCTTGGCTTCTTTCTTTTAATCTTTTTTCTTCCTTTTTTTTTTTTTTTTTTTTTTTTTTTTTNTTTTTTTCCTTTTTTTTTTTTTTTTTTTTTTTTATCAATTGGTAAAGCTAAATTATTCCTAATGTTTAGTCAGGTAGGACACTAGGGCTCTATCTCCCTTTGTTTCAGGCTTAGACTACATGGAGCTGCTCAGAAGTGGTCCATAAGTGCTACAAGAGAATTTGGATCTGTTTCTCTATAGTACCTTCCAGATCTCATTACAGATAGTAAAACTGAAGCTGATGAACTCAATGAGACTTTTAAAAATATTTTTTTCATAAAATGCGATTATCCATGACATAAAAATGGACCAAAATGCATATATATATATATATGTTTCTTATCCTGTTGCTCCATGCCCTTCTAAAGAGCCCCTCCCCAGTTCTCCTGCAGGCCCCCTTCAGGTACTGGAAGGCCGCTATCAGGTCCCCCCGGAGCCTTCTCTTCTCCAGGCTGAACAACCCCAACTCTCTCAGCCTGCCTTCATAGGGGAGGTGCTCCAGCCCTCTGGTCATCTTTGTGGCCCTCCTCTGGACCTCCTCCAACAGCTCAATGTCTTTCTTGTGTTGGGGGCCCCAGAACTGGATGCAGCACTCCAGGTAGGGTCTCACGAGAGCAGAGTAGTAGAGGGGCAGGATCACCTCCCTTGCCCTGCTGGTCACACTTCTCTTGATGCAGCCCAGGAGGGGGTTGGCCTTCTGGGCTGCAGGGGCACATCATCGGCTGATGTTGAGTTTTCCATCAACCAACAGCCCCAAATCCTTTTCAGAGCTGCTCTCCAGCCGTTCTCTGCCCAACCTGTATTTGTGCTTGGGATTGCCCCAACCCAGGTGCAGGACCTTGCACTCGGCCTTGTGAACTTCATGAGGTTGGCATGGGCCCATCTCTGCAGCCTGTCCAGGTCCCTCTGGATGGCATCTTTTCCCTCTAGCATGTCAACAGCACCACACAGCTTGGTATCGAGTGCACCCTCAGCAAGTTTGCGGACAGTCCCACTGTCCATGTCCCCAACAAAGATGTGAAACAGAACTGGTCTCAGTACTGATCTCTGAGGGACGCCACTCGTCACCAGTCTCCATATCAACATTGAGCCGTTGACTGCGACTCTCTGGGTGTGACCATCCATCCCGTTCCTTATCCAGCAAGGGTCCATCCATCAAACCTGTGCTTTTCCAATTTAGCAACCAGGATGTCATGCGGGACAGTGTCAAATGCTTTGCACAAGTCCAGGTAGATTATGTCATTTGCTCTTCCCCTATCCACTGATACTGTTACTCCATCATAAAAGGCCACCAGATTTGTCAGGCACGATTTGCCCTTGGTGAAGCCATGCTGGTTGCCACCAATTATGCCATCTTCATTTTCCGTGTGCCTTAGTAGATCCTTCAGGAGGATCCACTCCATGATCTTGCCAGGCACAGAATTGAGACTGACTGGCCTGTAGTTTGCCAGATCTTCCTTTTTTCCCTTTCTGAAAATGGGGGTGATGTTTCCCCTTTTCCAGTCAGTGGGAACTTCACCAGACTGCCATGGCCTTTCAAATACGATGGACAGTGGCTTGGTAACTTCATCCGCCAGTTCCCTCAGGACCTGTGGATGGATCCCATCAGGTCCCATGGAGTTGTGCACCTTCACGTTCTTTAGATGGTCTCGAACCTGATCTTCGCTTACAGGGGGAGGATCTTCCTTCTCACAGCTCTCACCTTTGCTTTCTGCAACTTGGGCGGTGTGGTTAGAGCCCTTGCCTGTGAAGACTGAGGCAAAGAAGTCCTTGAGCACCTCATCTTTCTCCATATCACTCATGACCAGGTCTCCAGCCTCCTTCCGTAGAGGACCCACATCTTCCCTGGCCTTCCTTTTATCATTGATGTAGCTGTAGAAATTCCTGTTCCCCTTTATGTCCCTGGCTAGACTTAATTCTGTCTGGGCTTTGGCTTTCCTAACCTGATCCCTGGCTGCCTGGACAACCTCTTTGTATTCCTCCCAGCTAGCCTGTTCTTGTTTCCACTCCCTATAGACTTTTCTTTTACGGCCAGGTAAGTCCAGGAGCTCCTTGTTCATCCATGGAGGCCTCCTGGCATTCTTGCCCACCTTTTTCTTTCTTGGGGTGCACTGCTCCTGGGCTTGAAGAAGATGGTGCTTGAATATTGACCAGCTCTCCTGGGCCCCTCTTCCCTCCAGGGCTTTGTCCTGTGACACTCTGCTAAGCAGATCCCTGAAGAGGCCAAAGTCCCCTCTCTTAAAGTTCAGAGCAGCAAGCTTGCCTCGCACCCTCTTTGACTCCCTAAGGATCCCAAACTCTACCATTTCGTGATCACTGCAGCCCAGGCTGCCCTTGAGCTTCACATTACTCACCAGCCCCTCCTCGTTGGTAAGAACAAGGGTCAGCACGGCACCTTTCCTTGGGGGTTCCTCTATCACTTGAAAGAGGAAGTTGTCATCAGTGCAATCCAGGAACCTCCTTGATTGCTGGTGCCCTGCTGTGTTGTCCTCCCAACAGATATCAGGGTGGTCGAAGTCCCCCATGAGGACCATGGCTTATGAATTTGAAGCTGCTCCTTTCTGTCTGTAGAGGGCTTCATCCACTCGGTTGTCCTGGTCAGGTGGCCTGTAGCAGAACCCCTCTATGAGGTCCCCTTTCCCTGCCTTCTGTTCAACCCTGACCCATAAGCACTCTGTCAGCTCCTCATCCCTCCCCAGGTGGAGCTCCATGGCTCCAACTGGTCATTGACATAGAGGGCAACACCCCCTGCCCTTCTCCCTTGCCTGTCTTTCCTAAAGAAGTTATACCCATGTATTCCTACGCTCCAGTCATGAGAGCCATCCCACCATGTCTCGGTGATGCAATGATGTCATAGACATGAATGTCTAAGAGGTTGCAAAGGGCCCAGCATGGAAACATCAAAATGTCTAGAAATGCCAAACACAAATGACAGAATTTCTTGAAAAAGCACCTCTGGTACAGGAGAGCCATGTGGAAAAAATCCTGCAGGCACAGCTGCTGGCTGTTGCTCATTTTGATTTGAATTAAATAAACTGAAGTCAGGAACTTTTGTATGTTCATTCTGAAATGCCAGGAATTATTCTTAAGCAAAGATTAAAAGTAATTTTAAATAAAGATAAATCAATTTTCAATGTTGGTTAATAATAACTACAGAAGTTCCTTCTCTTCCATAGCTTTTATAGCTGTATAAGCCATTGAAGAAGAATGTTTACATCTACAGGACTTGTATATATGCACTGCTCTGCAAACTTCTGTAAATGCAGTATTTGGTAATATTTGGTGCTCTGAAACAGAAGGTGGTATAGACTAACCTCACCTGTGCCCCTTTCCTTGCTGGAGGAGCAGTTGCATCCTCATTCAGCTGGCTGTTTTTTTTCAGAACGTGCTAGGGAGGTGTTCCATTTAAGCTTGGAATATAATGGTCCCTCCTGAGATCCACGCATACATAAGAGAGTTTAGCTTGTTCCAGGTTGCTCACTTGCCCAAAAGGAAAAGTATGAGGAAATTTACTGTGTTGTGCTTCCTCGAGGTAGGGAAGTTTTGAGGGAATCCTTCTGGAGCTTCCTCTTCTCCCCTGTAAAGCATGGCCCAGAGGTGTTCTGCGGGTCACTGCCTGTTCTCTGTTGAAAGAATGGCCACTGAGCTGACACATCCATGCTTTGTTCCCATTGCTTTCTTTGAAATCTGACATGAAAGCTCTCAAATCTGGGTTCCCTGTGAAATACTTTTACCTTGCTCCAGCTTGTCATGTAATGTGAAGTGTCACATTGAGTTGAATGAGCACTGTCTGAATCTGCACTGCTAGCAGCAAAGCATCTCCTGATGTATAGCATATCAAAGTGCAGCACAACTACAGGCATTCCGCTCCACAATGAGCCCTGCCTTGTCCCGCTGGTTGACAGATTCTTCACTCTCCCCTTCATGGCTGCAGGTTTTACAGAATGCTCCCAATGAAATTCTGGTAGTAGCATCTTCCACGCTATGCAATCTTCTTCTGGAATTCTCTCCAAGCAAAGAGGTTAGTGTTTGTCTGTTACTCTAATCTCTGGATAAAGCCTACATTATGCAGTGGTTCCATAACTATGAAGAGTATCTTTGTTGGTAGCAACTGCTTGTAAATCATTATAGAGCTGTAATGTTAGGCAGACTGTAATCACTGATAGCTTGCTAATAAAAATAAGTGTTTACAGTGACAGTTAAATATTGTTGAATAGTTAAATGTAGTCTTTAAAGGAAAAAAGTAAAGACATTAAAATTTTTGATTTTTACTTGTAAAAACAGTGATCATCTAAAATAAATGTATGAGCACCAAGAAAACTAACTTTCATTGGTGATATAATCTGTTGTCCTACAAAATTACTTCTGTGACCTTGAAAATGCTGGCATAGATCAACCTTGTACTTTCATTTTACTTGACTAGAAGATACAGGGTGTCTGTTGTGAGTTCTGCAACACTCATGTTTCATACAAGTCATGCACACATATCAATACTCAGTAAAATGGAACCATTTCCCAAGTCTGAAACACTTCTAAATTACAGAAATTATTTGCAAGGTTGTGGTGTATGCAGGCTTCTATGGGGCAGTTTGGATTACCTTGTTTTGATCAATTGATCTTGATGTTTTAGCCATTTCTGAGACACGAAAAAATAACTAAAATGACACCAATGACAGTTCACTGGTCCTTGGGCTTTCTTGTTCAAACTGCTAGTCACAGTCAGCTTGGTGTTTCTACTTCAAATTGGATTTAAATACTGAATTTTCTGTCACATGGTTCATGTAAAAGAGTTGTTGCCTAAACAAAATACTGCTTATGCAAAATGAAGGAGTTTTTAGAAATGTTAGATTTGGAAGCATCTATAAATCGTCTGATTTTTTTATTTGATATATTGCATTTTTTTCTTCATAGTATTTTCAAAATTGTATGTAAACTACCAGATACTTAAACAAACCAGGTCTGTGTTCTTCCCTGTGAAAGAGCTGACTCAAAAAACAAACAAACAAACAAACAAAAAAAAAAAACTATTTTGGAATGACTCCCTTCTGCTGTGCCTGTGGAGAATTCCCTGGGAGCCAACCAGCTACCAAACCCATGGAGAACTCCTGGTTCCCTAGCACTCACTGCAGTGTACAAGCACCTGGGACCAGGTGAACTTCGGCACAGACTGCTGTCTGGTTGTTACAGACTTGGGTTGGAAGGGACCCCAAAGTGTCCCCTGCCATGGGCAGGGACACCTCCCAGCAGGCCAGGCTGCCCAGGGCCCACCCAGCCTGGCCTTGAGCCACCCCCAGGGAAGGGGCACCCGCTGCTCTGGGCAGCCTGGGCCAGGGCCTCACCGCCTCTGGGTAAAGAATTTCCTCCTTTAATAGAAACCTTCTAATGCTTATGGATATAGGACACAGCTTGCTCAGTTCATCAGGGTGGACTCAGCATGTTCTACGTTGAAGAGTAAGATGCAAGCAAGACTTGTTACGTTTACTTTTGTATGTACATCTAATTATTCTGAGTAGTGTTGTAAAAGGTTGTTGTTTTTTTTTTTTTTTTCCCCCCCTACCTGTTTGTTTCAGCCTATTTTAGAATCAGGAGCCATAGAACTTCTATGTAGTTTAACACAGAGTGAAAACCTTGCCTTGCGGGTGAATGGCATTTGGGCTTTAATGGTAAGTAAAACACTGATGAAATACTGCTTGCAATTGCACTTGTTAAAGAGGACGTTAATGTGACCTAAGGAACTTGAGTTGTTACTAAAAATAACTTCAGTGAAATCTGTTTTCTCTCTAATTAAAGAGGGAAAACAGTATCAGCCTGGAAGGCTTCAGCAGTTAGCGATGAATAAAAACCCTTCAAGCTGGGTACAGATTTGGTCGTCAGGATCATTCAGGGAACTGTCTGAGCAGTGTCAGTAGTGTGCTGGCTGTAAATAGAGGTGGGTGTTAAGCATGTCAGCACAGTCAGCCATAAGTGTGTGTGGATATTAATTTGCTGCATAACTATAAATTCACTCATAGGAGGAATTTTTGGTTCTTAAGTTGTAACATTTTCAGGATTAATTTAGCAAGGATATAGGCTTGTAGGTCATAGTCTACTAGGAGCAAAAACTCAAGTCTAAGAGTAAGGAAAAAAAAAAAAAACGATTTTTTTTGTCTTTTCCAGAATATGGCATTTCAAGCTGAACAGAAGATCAAGTCAGACATCTTACGAGGCCTGAGCACAGAGCAGTTATTCCAGTTACTTTCAGATTCCGATGTCAATGTTCTGATGAAAACTTTGGGGCTGCTCAGGAATCTTCTTTCTACTCGCCCAGTAAGTAGAGCTGCTTCTAATCAAACATGCAGACAGTACAAACTAATTCTTAATCTTTTCGGTGAAGCAAAGATTTTGGCTGAGAATACAAGGCATTTTTCTGTTTGAGTGCTGTCTGATAGATTGCTAAAACTGAGGCCTCTGCTTTGCATTTATCCAAATATCTGTAAACAAATGTTCAAACCAGTGTCAGAAAAAGCTGGAACGAATTCTGTACATCCACTGAAACCTGGTAATTATTATCAAGTACAGAACTAGACAGTTACATTTAATCTTCAATTCCATCACGTTTAGCTTTTCACGGGAATATTTTCTTAGAAGTCTTTCTGTGAAACTTGACCAGAACAACAATAAGAGAGTTGCACTTGTGAGGCAATGTGTGGAGAGGTATTTATATTAAGGATACCCATGTTTCTTCTTTCTTGAGGCCTGAAATGTGTTCTTACCCAACTATATAGTGAGTACTGGCTTTCTGAATTTGACTGTGGGACTGTGCACTTACAAAATGCATACGTTCATTGTACACACTGAAATAAAATGGTTTGAAAATGTACGCCCCTGAATTGTTTTTGACAGGGAGAAAGAGATATTGGTGGAGGAAAAGAAAGGGGGTAATCCCCTGTGAAGAACAAGGGGAAAACATGCAGCAAACATTTGGCAAGCCAGCATTTTTGTGGGGGGGAAAAATACCACGAAGCCTCTACTGTGCATTTATCGCATATTGTGTTTCTGCCATAAAAAGGTCACTGCAAAAAATCTTCTAATATTTGTACTCATTGAGTCAGTAAGCTTCATAGAGAATTTGCTCTGTCTTCACGTGGTAATTTTAATGTGGAAAGAACAGCCAGTCATTCATTAAATTCACCCTGAGCTCTGACAGCAGTCTCGTTATCGTAGGGTGTCATTCAGCTGAAGCTGTCCCAGTTTCACCTACTGCCTGTAACACTTGGGAGCGAGAGCCAACCGTTCTCATTCTGTACCCAAAACTTACTCCAGAACAGCTCATCCAGCAGCTCTTGAAGCAGGTTTCATTGCTAGCAATTTTAAGAAGTCCTACAAGAGTCCCTGTCGTTATGAAATTCCGCCTTAAAAAACTGTAGTGTGTGCTGTGCCCTGGTGGTCTCCGGTGGCTGTTCACCATCACTCTTGAGTTCTGGCATCAGTTCATCCAGTAGATTAGTTTCACATTTTTCTGTACCTCCTCACGACCGATTATATTCTAGTATAGGTGTTTGTAGTCCCTCATCAAATGAGCTTTACCTGTAAGGCTCTAGCCTTGAGACAGTTTTCTTAGACTGTAAGTAATTTATGCACCTTGATTTTCAGCATCCTTTAAGGTATCAGACCTGGTTACAATGTTTCCAGTAAGTGTAGCAAAAGTTCCAGATGGGGAAAAAAAGAAACAAACCACCTCTTAGCCCTCTTTGATATGGTCTAGTTATCAGAGGAGGAGAGAAGGTGGTTCATCCTGAGTGCAGCATCATACTGAGAGCTTCTGTCCAGCAGGATCCAGTCATCAGACTGGGCCAAACAGGAAGCCCGTGTCTTCTGTACAGGTTTCAGTGAAATCAGACCCAAGGCCCATATGATGCTCTCTCACACAAGGCCAGACTTCATTTGAAGACGAGTATTACAAAGTGTTTCTGCTGCGATGGATTCTCGGTTTTGGGAGACCTCTAGGGTCTTTGTGCAATGTTGCTACTCTTTACTTAAAGTAATTCAAGTAGGAATGACACTTTTTGTCTGGAAAATTATGCTGACTGTATTTTATTGCTTTGGCAGCACATAGACCACATAATGAGCACTCATGGGAAGCAAATTATGCAAGCAGTGACCCTCATTTTGGAAGGGGAGCACAATATAGAAGTCAAAGAGCAGGTACACTTTTTTTTATTTCATGTTTTCTTGGCAGAATACGATTTAAGAAACAACTGAAAATGCTTGCTCTTCTCAATGTGTCTCTTTTTGGGGATTATAATGTGCTGAGATCTGTCACTTCAATAATTTTAGTACCTACAAGAATGTTTCTCCTCAGTGTGCTATTACAAACACGTCTGAATTGAATTCAGAATGTTTTTTAGATTGTACAAACAGGAGAATGCTGCACACGACAGCACAAGAATTGAATCCAAGGCAGCAGCATGGCAGAAAGGGGACAGTAGGAACAAGGGAAGAGAAAGAAGCCAGTATTTCACACTGGGGAAAGCTTCATGGTTATTTGCTCCTACAGCAGCTGTTGGACCAGTCGACAATAAAGAACAGTGTCACTGCCTGCCCTGCTGGCAGTGGTACATGTTGTGCTGGGAGACATGACACCGCAGCTGGTTCTGGGTGCCTGTGGGGCCAGCAGAGATCACAGGAGAGGAGGCAGTAGCAGGGAAAGAGTATGTTGGTATGGCCCAGGAAACGGTGGGGAAAGGCATGCCCTGAAAAGGTCCAGCTTGAAGAAGAACAATATGCAAGAGGGAAGGGAGTTGGAGAGAGGAGATGACCGACAGAGAAAAGTGTCTCTGGTTTTAGAACAGCATGAGGGTGCCAGCTCACAGGGATACTTGCTGTGGGGATGCTACAGCAGAAGTAAGAGGGCAGGTGGCAGAATTTGGCTGATTAACAGTTACGAAAGATGAGACAAAACCAGGGTTCTCTCTGTCTTCCTCATACAGGGTGTGTGGTGATGAGTAATGGGGGCATTGAGAAGCTATGCGAGATTCCAGAGTGTTCCTTTGGCTTAGGATGGGTATTGGTAGCAAACAGCATGGCAAATGGCTTTTAAAATATAGCTGAATCTAGACTGATCTAAATGTCTGCTCAGTGAAGAATGGGCTGAAGGCAAAGTGGTCTTTTGTGGCCATTTAAGAGCAAAATTAGCCAAAAATACCACCCCTGCCCAGACACACATACAAGGATGCTAAATGTGTGGCAAGTTCAGTGAAACCATGGTTGTGAAACAGCTGGGAGTTAACCAGCTCTTTCTTTCCAAATAGTTCTTGATAAAGCTCTAGTGGGTGAAATGGCCTTCATTGCAGCAGAGGATTATTTTGCTTGCCAAGCCTCTGAGAATTATTTTGCAGGAGAAAAAGTGCACCTGAGAAATACTCTTGGAAAAGGGCTGTTGGACTAGAGTTGAACATGGTATTTACGTTTTGGGGCCTTTGTGTACAGAGCTCTTTGCTTGCCCCGGTGAGGAGATGGTGGTGTTTCTGTTTCAGAATGAACTCGCACGCACAACACTGCCTGTTTGCACACAGCAGCCCCTCTGTTAGCAGGATGGTGCTCATCGCTGACGGGCTCACTGGTATGCAGTCAGCAGCTTTGGCAATGATAAACCTCTGCAACTGCTGACATGGATGCAGCTTAGATAAAGGCATCACACGTTCAGATCGTTCTCCAGTGCCCTCCTGCAGTCACCCCTACATGCACAGAAAACACAGCTGAGTTCTTCCACAGCTCTTGTGGGAAGAGTTTGCGGAGCATCTCCCTGTGCCTGCTGAGAACCTGCCTCTGCAAGTCTTAATGCCTTGTGCGTGTAGTGCAAACATGGGATTAGTTGTTCAGAGGGTTTTTGTAGGATGGCTTTTCTAATTTGCAAGGAATAGCCACATGCTTTAGTAGTTTACTTGAGGTACCTCAAGGTAAGATGTGTGATTAGACGTGTTGGAGGAGGGAAAAAAAAAAGTATTAATCTGATAGATCAGCAGATAGTCCTCTGTTTTTCCTTTTACTGACCTGAAAAACTAGATGGATGTTTTTTTTTTTTAGCTGCTGATACAGAACAGATTGCTTTATTTTCCAATATATCCTGTCTTTTCTATACACTGCATTTATCCATGAGACACTTGTATTTTACTCAATGAAATGAATTAATGAATGTTGCTTTTCGTTTTAAAATGGCAATAACTGTTTTTTTTTTTTTTTTTTTTTTTACATCANTTGCTGCCTTGGCATTGGCCCCAAATGTAAGCAAGCTGGAAATTCCAGATTAAAGATATTAAAACTAATTAAAGGAATTGTTTGTTACAAGTTCAAAGCTGTCAGAAAAACTGTATAAATCATGGGATGTGATCTGCAGCCAATTAACTTCAGTTTTTCTCCCTTTCAGACATTATGTATACTTGCCAATATAGCGGATGGAACAACAGCAAAAGAACTGATTATGACCAATGATGACATTCTGCAGAAAATCAAATACTACATGGTATGGGGGAATTTCTCTTCAATGTTTTATTTTGATCTTTTGCCAAAATGAAAGATGAAACTTCAGCATTTATTCATGTAAACTGTTGTTCATTATCATGCAGTTAACTCTTGTGTACCCAGTTCTTTTTAAGAAATTCTGCTGTGCAGCCCTGCATGGCAGAGGTGCGCTGAGAATCTGATGAAGATGAAGATCCAGTAGTTATTTCCCATAATAATGTTACACTGACTTAAGCAATACCTTTAACAACTCTACATGGAAAATGTTTATTGGCCTTAAAGAAGGGACATCTTGTTAGAGCCCTTAAGAAGTGCTTAGAAGGAATTGATTAAAAGCTACTGAAGTGTCTTATATTACAGTGCTGTCTTTGACAGAAGTCATAGATAAAGAATTTGTCCCAACTTCTCTACCTCATTTGTTACTAAATGAATGCCAAAACATATGAGAAATTCTGAATCATTCTAAATTTGAGTTCTATTTTTTCTATATGTAGAGTCATTCGAATGCTAAACTTCAGCTTGCTGCCATGTTCTGTATATCTAATCTCATATGGAACGAAGAAGAAGGTAAGAAAGCCTCATTATTAATACCCTGATCGAAAGGCTAATATTACATGGCAGTAATTATGTGCAGCGCACAGTGTGATGGGATCCAAAGCGTAAAGGGAGACTTCTATATAGGTATAGTATCAAAGAAGTGAGTGTGGTCAGGAGGACATTGAAGGCAATGCAGAGAGCTGTTCTGGGGCAGGAAGGGGGGACACAATAAGGTCATGTCAATGAGGAGGAACTGATGAGTGTCACAGTGGAGGAGGTTTCTGCAAAATCTGAAGACAGTTGGAGTGAAAGAGTCCTGGTAAGAGAGCTTCCAAGTCTAAGGAGATTGTGGGAACTCGTCGTTGGAGGGAGCAGGTTCACTGGAGAGGGTAAATGGCAATGGATCAGAGAAGGGACTTGTTGGAAAGATTTTTCCTAGCATGGATGATTTGGACATGTTGAGCAGTGAGAGTCTAAAAGCAGCAGATGAACTTGTTGGTGGAAGTGGAAGGAGCAGGGAATGAGAGTCATAGCCCAGAGCGATGGAAGGTAGCTGGCAGGGAGCTGAAGGATGCTGCACCAAAAAATGGGGCTTTGTTGTAAGTAGTGGAGAGGGCGAATGGAGGCAGCAGAGCGGAGCTGGAAGGAATGGCACGGCAAGGACACACGGGAGGTGGTGTGCTTTGAGGCATGGTGGGGCTGGGTGGAGGCCTTTGTGGGGTGGGTGATTTACAGATCTTCAAATTCACCATGCTGCTCTTCAGCAAAGCAGCTGTTGTCTCTAGGGTATTTTTTTTTTTTTTTCTACGTGTGATGTATGCCATGCCTCTCAGGTCACAGAATTTCATTCAGCATGCAACAGGCTCCTGTTGGTTTTCTGCTCACAGACATTGCACAGTGCTACAACTTGGACACAAAGATACACCTGCAATTAAATGTTCTCCGTATGCAAATCAGAATGATGAGAGTAAAGAAGCTTGACTTCAGTTGCTTGCTTTATGATAAAATGTGTTCAGGTTTTTCCCTTTAGAATTTTTTTACTTTAACCACATGCATGCTAAAATACAAAAAAAAAAAAAAAAAAAAGCTAGAACTCCTGTTCGAAGTAGCCACAGCTGAGGGAGTTTTTCATTGCGGTATTGCAGCTGAACTGTGTTCCACACCCCCCTCCTGAAGCTGTTTTCTGCTGCGGCTCCTTTCTTCTCTGCTGCACACATTTATTTTCGGTGGTATCCCAGCAATACGGTCTATTGTTGCAGGTTCGCAAGAACGCCAAGATAAACTACGAGACATGGGAATAGTAGATATCCTGCATAAATTGAGTCAGTCATCGGATCCTAATCTGTGTGACAAGTGAGTATAAAAAAATAAATCCAGAAACTAGATGAGAGGGACATCTTTGCTTTCTGTTACGTGATCTTGTTCTGGGATGCTGAGCATGATAGCGTGGTTGGGAGGTGTGGGGTCCAAGGAAAAGCAAAACGTTTCACTTCAGGTCCTAATAAACACTGAATTAGCTGAAATGTTTATGGAACAGTAAGCACAGATTTTTGGGAGGTATTCTTAACAAAAACGTTGTGTAATCATATCAGTTGATCATAGCAATTGCAATCCTATGCTGACTGCTGCTTTTCTCCCTCTCACCTCATTGTATGTTTTTGGAATAATGTGCTTCTAGTGTGTTCTGAGTTACTGACATGTGACAGGCTCATTTCTCAGCTAAAGACCTGCTTTTCACGTTGCGTCTGTGTTACAGAAAGATAATTGCTTTTCACCAAGAGGAGGGGGATTATTTTGTTTAAAAATGGAAGGTTCGATATACATCTTAATCCCCACCACACCTGGCGGTTGCTCAGATGATGCTGAGCATCTAGTAGGCAAGATTAGATCATTTTACTCTTTGGTGCAGGGTAGATTCTTGAGTTAGAGCCCACACCGAGCATTTCTGCGCCAGAAACCAGATCCTTCCAAACCAAAGGAGCAAGCTGCTCGTCTTCCTTTCACCTCACTTGTTCATCCTCCCTCTCTCGCTGATGCAGCGCGTAGCCTTGTACGTCAAGCCCTTGGTGATAAAGGCGAAGCCCAACAATTAACAAGTTGTTCTTCTCTTGCAGGGCAAAGACAGCACTCCAGCAGTATCTTGCATGATCAAAGACTCGTTGAATCTATGGACACCCCTCATGTCTACTTAAGGAATAGCAGGAAATGTTCCTGACTCCTTATATTTGCACAAGTCACCTTGGGCTGCATTTTTCTCAGGTGCAGGGAGCTGCTTTGCAGAAACAGTTCAAATGATCAGGTCTCCAGTGCACTTGAGAATTTTTTTGAGGTAGTTTCTTTACTCAGAGGACTCTTGGGGGGTTGTTTTGGTTTTTGTTTTTTTTTTTCCTGAGCTACCGGACTTTGGAATAGAACAATCAGTCATCATTTTCCTTTTGGGCCTACAATTTCTGCTTTTGCTGCAGCCTGTGTGTGTGGATGTGTGTGGGTGTGTTTGAGTGCGTGCGTGTGCTTGGATGAATGTGTGGGGGTGTGATACCTCAATTTTGTTTTTCCTTTTTTTTTGTGTGTGAAAATCTTTTTCTACAGGTTTTCAAGGGTTAACCATTTGTTTGCTGTACGAATACTTCAATGAATTATATACAGTTTGAATGAAATGTTATTTAAAAAAAAAAAAAACAAACTGTTGTATCCCATAAAGTTTATTTTGAATTTTGAACAGATGAATGTTTTTAAGTAAAATATATGCATTTCTGAACTTCAGCTTAACTTACATTATACTTCCTTTTTAAAGAGGGAAATAGGAGACAATAGATCCCAAATTATAAGCAGCACGTTCTGTACTGACAAGATCCAGGAGTTAGCGTTTTACTGCCATACAAGGTCGCTTGGTACTGATGAAATGCTCAAACCAGTGGAATGGGTCGGCTGGATTGTTTTAAGTTCCTGTACATCTTTAGAAGAAAGGCTCATACTTCGGAGTTAGCATGACTGCTGACTTCTCTGGAAAGGAGCAGGTGGCTGTAATATCAGCGGGCATAAGCTATTGCTTTAGAAGCCAAGAATTTTCTCGGATAATTGCTGGAGGATTAGTTTATTTCACTGGTGATAAGTATCGGCTGATGCCTGGTATCAGCAGAGTGAACAGCATGTTGCAAAGGCTACACTTTCAAGAGACCAGAAGGACTTGGCAAGCAGTGATTAAGGGGTTGCTTTTGTTTTGCATCCTTTGCCTTCAGGCATAGTTCAGCAGGTTATAAATTGTTTCCATTAATGGGTGCATTAGGTTGGGAAAGGGATGGAAAATTTGTTACTAGTTCTTTTTTTTGGTTTTGCTCAGTCATGTTGCTATAAACTTTGTGTGTATGTGAAGAAATACACACCTGCATGGTTTTGGATACCTGGGTAATAAGTGATGGGATTTTACTACATTCAGAAGATTGTCTACAAATTCCTGAAATGGTGCCTGTAAGTGTGGAGTAAAATTGTAGGTACATGTGAAGAAGACTGCTAGGTGAGACCCCCCCAGGGCTTCAGGAGTCAAACGTGCATAGGAACACACAGAGCAGCAAGGAGCTCTCCTTCGTGCAGTTCAGGGTTCTTGTTTTCTTCCCGTGTCTACTGTCTGATTTCAGTTTAGACCCTAGATTTAGTAGTCAGAATCTCCAAACACTGTACGTAACACTAACAGGCACGCTACAGATTGCAGCCGATGTCTTAAAACCAAATTATTCTTGTTACGTTGAGCTTCAGGAAGGCTGCAGCAAGAAGAGAGGTCTGTAACTTTGCTAACCAATTTTGCTAAACATCTTACTCTGTTTTCTTATCAGAAGGCCGAATTGTGATAGCCTTACATTTTTCTCGAGGTAACTACTTGTGTCAGAAAATGTGACCACAGTTTGGCCTGGCATTTAAACGTGCTGTGTATCGGATAACTGTTACCACTTGGTTGCAGAGGAGAATATATACATTTTTGTGTAATTTCTTCCACTCTTGAAAGACAAATAAAAGTGAGCACCTGACACTTTTTCCTCAGGCATTGCAGTAAGTGACTGGCAGGGTGTTTTTTTTTTTGTTTTTGTTTTTTTTTTATGTCCTTCTGCATTTTTTTTGGTGATGGACTTTGGGGGCTGGGCAAGAATGAAAGCGAAAGTATGTGAGAACTTGATAAATGCCAGTACCTCAGAAATGAAGTCTTACTTATAAAATTCAATCAAATATATTTTTGCTTGACCTGAGAAGAAGTTCTGAGGCATGTATTGCACATGTAAATCTTTACAGTGTGCATCTGGCTTCTAAATTCGCACTCCAAGTTATGTACATTTAGGAACTCAAGTTCTTACATATCTTTTTCCCCTTCTCCCCCAATTCACATTTCACATTTGAAAGCAAGCCTGAGTTTGATTCTATAAAACTTCGGTGCCTAAAAGTGTTCAGAAGAAAGGTGAGTAAGTGTCTGTGTACATCTTTGGAGGTTGTTTCCTAAAATTCTACCGGAAAAGCTAAAAAACAATGCTCAGACAATCTCGTTGCTGCATGAAAACAATTGATGTTTTCCACAGGTGTTGAGAGGGCGAACTGTTGAATGAGAGCATTTTTACATTCAGTTAAGCTTTGTGAATATTTTTTGATGTTGCTATAGGTATGTACAAAAAGAAGAAAATGAATACTGTAAATAAAAAGAACTTTACCAGAACATCTAGGTTTCTTCTGAGCTTCATGGAAAAATCAGAGCTTTCTGTGCCATTTCCTCGCAGCCCCGCAGTCGCTAGCCTGAGACCTACAGTGAGAACAAACTCGCTGGGCAGATCTTTACCTGCTTTGTTTGGGTGGTGGTATCTTGTTGAGTTAGCTTGCAGAACCAAAGCAAGCCAAGTTTGTCTGGACGTGATGCAGATCACCAGATTTCTGCTGTTCTTGTGCCGTTTCTCTTCCAGAAAACCAACTGTAATCAATTTCGTGTCTGTTCGGAGGGTCCAGTGATGGTATCTATTCTCTCAAAGGTTACATGTGTCCAGGATCAGTTCTGCAGGGAGTTTTGCGTGCTAGTGATCAGACACCTGGTGTGCTCGGCTTACCAGGAGTAGTCTCTCCCTCTCAAAGTCAAACGAGACTTACAATTTGCCTGTTGTTCCTATCGCAGATTCACATCGTGGTAGCGAAAGCAGCTACATGATGTGCTGAAAAGCATTTTGTGTCAGTGTGTTCTTAAAGTCAAACATCTTAAAATTTATTTTTACAGATTTTAGCCACGTGGTAGCTGCTGCCCCTCCATCAGCTTCTCCTGAAGTAGTGACGCAGCAGGTGGAAGAATAATTGAGGTGCACAAGATTAAATTCTTGAAGACTAGATAAGTCAGTTTACTAAGAGGACAATCTAGTAATCCTGAAAATGTAAGCACGTGATAGGTATGAACATGTCAAAGTTCAGCTGTGCTCAAAATCACCAGGAGCTCGCTGGAGGCCAATTTCTACAAGCGGACAGCTGCTGGGGGCACCCTGGGGTGCTGCAGGCCTGGATGCCAGCGAGCGCTGTGCTCCCGTCGCAAATAAGGAGGTGAACTGAACGGCGGAGGGGAGGCAGAGGGGCTCCCGGTGCGGCTGCCCGGAGGGAACGGACGGGAGCGGAGGGAGCCGAGCTCGGCGCTCCGCCCGGCGTTGCCGGCGCTGCCATGGCAGCGCTGGGGAGCTGCCAGNCGGTGCGGGTGCCGCTAGGAGCCGCCGGCTGCGCGTTGAGCACGGGGCTGCCGCTCGGAGGAGCCGCTGTTGGTGAGGAAGGATGGCTGCAAAGAGAAAGCAGGCGGTGCTTCAGGTCGGTGGGAGCCAGCTGGGGTGGGAGCGCCTCTGAAAACAACTCCTATACCCGCAGAGGATGGAAAAAAAAAAAAAAAAAAAAAAAAAAA
>VXAV01004304.1:65720-101421 GCA_013399715.1 Alectura lathami
GCAGCCTCCCGCGGGGATGGCAGCCCCGGCGGCACCCGGTTTTTGGTCGCTTCGGTGCGTTGAAGCGTGCCCCAGAACGGAAGAATTGCTCGCGGCTTGCCGAGAGCAGGTTTCGGGGGCAACTTCCAGTGCGTTTAAGCCTTAGGGAAGAGATCACGCGTATACGATTGTGTAAAACGCGGATAACGGAAGGCGACTCGAGAATTTAACGTCACCTCGGCTCCCGGGGTTGCTGCCTCGGAGCTCAGCGTGTGTCAGCCGGTGGGGACGGGCCCGGGGGAGGCACAGCCGGCCGCGGCCACGCAGGCAGGCAGGGCGCAAGGGCTGGGGCTGGTTTTTCTGCTGCAGCAGCTGCTCCGGGCAGCCTGGGCCAGGGCCTCACCACCTCTGGGTAAAGAGTTCCCTCCTCACATCTGACCTAAATCTCCCCCCTTTCAGTTTAAAACCAGTCCCCCTTGCCCTGCCACTGTCAGACTGTGAATGTGTAGCATATGCGGTGTCTTTGTGTGCGGAGGCAGATTGGAAGGAGTGCCATGCATAGCTGCTGTTTTTCTTTAATGAGAAAAAGTTTGGAAGGTGGAGTAGGCAACCTAAACTCGGTGTATGGTTTCTGACGTCCAGATTGATGACAAAGAATTCGACATTCCTCAAGTTGATACCCCTCCAACGCTGGAAAGCATCTTGAATGAGGTGAGTGGCCTATGGGATGCGTAGCCAGCTTCAGCACGGGCATGAGATGAGGCACACCCTGTGTTCCTTTTGGCCTTTCTGGTATTTTCTTCATTAACAGTTCAGCTAAACTGAAGGTGTTCAGCTGTGGAGTTGGACTGAATCACCTGGAGACTGTACTGTCCATTAAAGCACCTGCTCTGATCTGTGTTTGGCATTAGGTGGAGTTTTGTTTTTGCACTTTCTGGCTCTGCACTTCAAGAACAACATGATCTGTACTCAATTTAGAATACAGAGGGGAGAATGGCCATTTAAAAATAATATAAAAAACAATTCTGGGCAAATCTTGAGGAAAGGGAGATCACCAGCAGAAGGCAGCCCTGGAGCAGAGCAGTCAGCCCTCCTGCCAGCTGCATTCTGTCTCGCTGAGGCTCCCAGGCTCATAGCAGCCAGCAGCACTGGTAAAGCTTTAGCCACTGTTTGGTGAAGTGCAGGAGGAGTAGATGGTAACAGTTCTAGGCCTTCTCTTGGCCATTGGAGGTGTCTGAGAATGGCTTAGTTAAAGGTCTGTTACAGGTTTGGTACAGTAGATCATAGCTGGGGAAGAAAGATTTGTTAAAAACTTTCTGTGCGATTAGTGAGGATTCTGGAGACTGTTCTTCCACAGTACCCACAGTATCAGTTCAGTAAAATAATAGCTCTGTTTTTCTTACTGTCCCCTGCTTCTCATTTTCTGCTTTATTCATGCCTTTTTGCTAATGTTTGGGTTAGAGTGTTGTGCATTTTGAGCATTTTGAACAGCTATGGTGATTCTCTTCCTACAGACTGATGATGAAGAAGAGTCCTTCGTTTTGGAAGATCCCTTTCTCTTGAACGTGGATAACACGGATACACACTCCTATGACACATCTTCTGTAGCGAGCTCTGACAGCGGGGACCGAACACACCTGAAAAGGTACTACAGGCCTGATGCCCTGGGAGGTTAGATGAATTTGGAAGGAGCACTGCTTATATCCATTAAAAACATCCGTTTTGGGGTGGGTAGGAGGACACTCCAAAGCTAGGAACAGTTGGAACTTCCTACAGCAACCTTTTGCTACCTCCCCAAGCGTTTTTGTGAGCACACGATTTGTCCATTTCCTGGGCAGAAACCCTTTCATTGCCCACGTAGATTTTGTCTCCTGCTGTTGTGTCCTAGCACTGAAGTCCCTGGGGGATGCTGCAGGGACTTTGGCAAAGCTGCTTTTGCAGCGCTGTTCCTGCAGAATCACGTAGGCAAAGGTGGGATTTGTTTTTACGCTGAGCGTTAGCTTGGTAGGGCAGGAAGTGTATTTTATGGCAATGGAGTATTAAAATTTCTCTGGGTTTTAATGACATCTTTAGAACACTGAACCATGCTGACTCTAAAGAAAATCTTTCAAAGATGTGTCTGATGACTTCCAGAGCCTGCAAGCAGCTGGTGGTATTTTTAAAAAGTAAGCAAACTGCTGTTGCTCCTGTACACAGAATATTGATCTTGACATCTAAGAGCAGCCTGGAATGTGACAGTGAGCTGTAATCCTGCTGACCTGGCTCATTAAGTACTCAGATGAGGGCTTCCTCCTGAGCCACTCCCATGGCCTTCTCTTGGCCTTGGTTGCTTTGCCTTCTCCCACATTATGATCGCTCCTTGAGCGATGGTATTGGATATAAACACTCAAGTGAGACGCTTTATGGGGTGGCATGTGGTGCTGTAGTGCTTCACTGTCCTTTCTTTTTCAAATAAAACGGTTTGTACTGAGTGCAATGTAATCTGAAGGAACTTGAATATTTTCCAGCACAGAGAAGGCAGAAAAACCTGGAATCGTTGGTGTCATGTTTGTTGGAAGCTGCTGACCGTGGTTATGGGTCCTTGGCCATCATATAAGCTGTTAACTGCATGTTTCATCAGCCTACCTAGGAGCCACACTGATATGCCTCTGGAGAGATAAAAACCACACCTTTCTATGTTAGTTTTGGAGTTTGGAAAATTTGACTTTCCTGTGGTGTGTGCTTGGCCAAAAAAAAAATTCAGTTTTTCCTGGGGAATTTCCCTCTTCTGTGTGTGCTGCAGCATACCACAGCTCTTTAGAAGGTACTTTGCCCTGAATGTTACACGTCGAGCATACATCTGGCTTTCCCAGGGGTCCATATCCTGTTAACGAGCCTTTTTCAGCTGTGTTTTTTCCTTAGATGTTCACCTTTAGAGGCTGAAGCTTCTTTGCTCTCTGGAAGCTGAATTAAAGAGCAGAAGAGTTGCTTTCAGGCTTTATTAGTAAATGCTAAATTTTGCAGATGAATGCTTGAAAATTTACTTGAAGGCCTTCTCGTTTCCCTAGGAGATGAGTTTAAAACAAGTTTTTATGCAGGCACAGCAGTACATTGTAGCCTTTGCTCATTATTTCATGTCCATTGATTCTGGTCATGTCGGCTTCAGCAACAAGAGTAGAAACTGCGTGGTTATGGGTGCATGCAGAATTTACCTGCTGGTTTAGCCGTGGGTCAGACAAAGTTCCAAACACCCTGCTGTAATGTGTTTGCTTCCTTTCTTATTTCCTTAGGAAGAAAAAACTCCCAGATTCTCTCTCTCTCCATGGATCAGTTATACGACTCTCGCTTCTGAAAGGAATTTCTGCCCAAATTGTATCTGCAGCAGTAAGTGTCTTTTTCTCCTGGTAGTGTTCATTAAGTAAACTTCCACCTGTTGTGGTGGGATGTGGGTGATCTCCCCTCCCTGCTATTAGTTCTGGATAGTGTTAACATGTTTAGCACAGAAACTACTACTGGTAATCTCCAACTAGGCATGAATCAGTTGCTAGCTGACTTCCTGCAGCAGTCCCCCTTAACAGTGGTTTGTGTTGCTAGCTGTCAAAGCTGGTGGGAAATATTGTAGAATGATGGCAGTGCTACTGTAGCTTAAAGACACTAGAAGCAGATTTGCTTAAAGCCTGCAGCAGGCACAGAGCACACTCACCCCAGGCTTGCACGTTTCTGGTCTGTGACTGCACATCAGGCCTGTCTGCAGAGATCAGAGTGAGGGCAGTGATACATAAAGCACGCCAGGTAGGCTTGTCAGCCTGGAATACTGGTGACTCATCTGTGAGTGTCCGCAGTGGCTGTGTGACTGGAGTCTGGGCGCTGGTGTGCTCGGCCAGTTGCTGCTTGTGTTGATGCAGGTGCAGATGAGCCACCTGGATGGGAAGCTAGCAAGGTGTGGTTGGGAAGGAAGTTGTTTTGCATTGGATATCAGTCCTGCATACGCAGAGAATACTGAAGATCGTCATTCAGATGAGACTTGTTTTGAGAATAACTTCCATTTAGAGTTTCAGGGTATTCTACTTCCTCTCCATTTCTGTGCGCTTTCTCATCCCTTCTGGGTATTTCTAGCCAGGGGTTCCCTGCTCTTTCTGCCCTGATGGGAGTGTTAAAATGTAACTTGTGTTGATTTTAGCCTGTGCTTTAGCTTGGACTGTTAGATATGCACACAGAGCTGGGAGTTCTGCCTCTTACTCAAAAGTTGTCCTGTTTTTCTAGGACAAGGTGGATGCTGGCTTGCCTACTGCAATAGTAAGTACACAAACAGTTTGCAAGTGCTGTGTAGTTAGTCTTCATGTGAGTTTGGTACACTTTAAGCAGTAATTTGATACAGCTGATAAATGGATCTTGATATTCTTATCCTTGCTAAGAATCCTCAGATATATGAGGGGCAGGAGAAACAGCGTGGAAGGTCTAGCTTCTGGAAGCGGAGTTCAACCTTTCCTAACTGCTCAGCTGCCCCTCTGCTGGCCAGGCCCTGTGCTCTTCCCTTTTTCATGTCATCACCAGGGCTTGTTAGCTGAGCACCTCACCTTTCTCCGTAATGTGAGTGTTCATTTGTTGAACACCTTGAACTTCCCTACCTATTTCTTCTTTGCCACACATTGCTTTGACTCCTAACAGTGTTTTGAAGACGTTTAAACTGAACTGCTCGTAATGCGATGAGTTCAAAATCTCTATGACTCAGATATAACTGAAATATGGTCCTAAAATTTCACCAAAAACCTGTCTGGCAGTCCTGTTTAGCAATTTGCACTGAACTCCTTGCAGTCAGGCACACTAATGAAAGCACATCAGAAGTAAAGCTGCCTATAGTTAGAGACAGGTTTTGAGGAGGTGACGCTTACAGCAAGTATTTATTTCTGCCTCTATGAAATTCATTTTAATACTTCCTGAAGAAAACAAACGATCATTTGCTCACTTTGGCTGCAGTAGCAGTAGTCCACAAGAAATGGAACTTTCTGATTAAGAAGAAAAAGGAAAGTAATGGAGACACCTCTAGGTCTGAGGGCTGCAGAGCAAGACTGAAAGCTTGTTTGTGGCTGAGGCGCATGTAGGATGAAAAATAATTCTTTTGTTGTATCTTTCTTGTAGGAAATGTCTGTTGCTTGTGTATTTAAAAAAAAAAAAAAAAAAAAGGTTATACATAGAACTTTCTGAAACCTTCCCCCTCTTGTAAACCTTGCATGAGTGCAGCGAGACTTGAAGTGGTGGATTTGTGAGTGACGTTTCTCATCTTCTGGTCTTTCTGCATGACTTTTTCAGGCAGCATCAAATCTGATAGCAGTGGGGACTTCTCATGGGTTAGCACTGATTTTTGGTAAGTGAAGAATAAAACTTTGAGGTTTTTGCATTTTAATGATCTTCACAAATTAACAAACAACCAAAACAAACAAAAGAACCAGTCCCCAAATAGCTAAAATTAGAACTGCAGAGTTGATGTCTTTTAATTTATTTTGTGCTAAATGTGGTTTTACTTCAGTAAAGAAATAAAGCACAAGTAATATTTAATTTGGCCATATTTGTATAGTGCTTACCTCTATTTTCTGCAGATTGGCACATTAATATCAGGAAATTGATCTCCTTGAGAGTTGTCTAAAGAACCTTTCCTGTGATTGTGTGTAAATTACTCTGCTTCAATGTGGAAGAAACCAGAATCACTGTACAATCATTTTATACGGTATTAATCTTCTCCCCTCTGACATAATACCTGCCAGGATTAGGAGAATTAAAATGTGTTCCTCGAGAAGGGAAACTTGTGGCCCAAGGCTACCTGCAGACTGGCATCATTGGTTTCTCCTTCCCTGACCTTCCCCTGCGCCTGTCACCTCTTTGTCCCTTCTTTCTGTAACTCTTATCACCAAGCTGTCTTAAAAATAAATACGTTCTGAGCTTGTGCTCTGACTAGTCAGCTTAGCAGCTGGGAGAGAACCGCTCCTGAAGCGCTCCCATCCACATCTAGTTTGTGTGCATTGATGTCTGTACAGCACCAAATTCTTAATGATTTCAGAAATTTCATTATCCTTACTTTTCTCTCAAAGGTGGCTGAAATTATTCAAGAGACCAAAAGTTGCAGGGGATAGGGTGCAGCAGAACGATGGGAAGGACTGTGACAGCGTCTCACATCCTTGGGAATCTAGACTTTAAACCATTTGCTGTTTTGCTTAATTAAGTGTAGCAATAATTGCAGGATGTACCTTGTCTAACTAACCTCTTATCTGCTGGGGTCAACACATGATCTCGCTGAGTTTTTAGTGGTAGATCTTTGTGTTTTCTCTAAAACTTGTCCAGTATGTGGAGCTACTACAAAAGACATCTTGACTGGTTTTCCCACTGCTCTTTGTATGCAGACACTTAAGGAAGTTAGCGAGCTTTTGATCAGAAGTTGTCGTAATAAAGAGAGATTTGTAGCATTTTACGCTCCAGAAAGGGCTCCAGGAGTCTCCGTAGGCATGTGAAGAGGGAGGGTCCTTCTTTGTTTTGACTATTTCTGTGTCAAATCCTATTTATAAAGATTGATCACTGAAGATCTGAGATGCTTAATATGCGGTAGGATTTCAGTTCACGTGTTTCACAGGATTGTTCAGTTCAATGCCAGTGTGTAAAAGAAGCTTTTTCCCTGTTACACTGTTGGTTAGTTCTCGGACAGACATTTACTGTCACCTTGGCCTGATCTTTGCATTGCTATATACTTCTTAGTTTCTAAAGGTTGTTTTGTGGCCTTTAGAAAAGGTGGCACAATGCCATCTGTTTTTCCTGATTGAAAGGTCCTTGGCTTTTACTAAGATATGTGTTAATGCTTTAAGAATTTCTCTACATGCTTGCAACAGACACTTAAAGCTTTCTGATCTGTGGAAGCATATAAAGTTACTGTTTGTACAACCACACTGTGGGCTTTGTTATTGTAAGGACATTCAGCAGGTTGAGGAAAATGTTTATTCCCCTCTGTTCAGGGCTTGTGAGACCACATCTGTTTTGTTCTACTGTGTCCAGTTTGGGGCTCCTCAGCACAAGAAGGGCATTGGTGTACTGGAGTGAGCGCAGCATCAGCATGGTCACCAGCATGGTCAGAGGTGTGAGGCGCGTGATGTGTGAGGAGAGACTGAGAGAGCTGGGTTTCTGCTGCGTGGAGAGGAAGCAGCTGCTGTCTTCTACTGCGTAATGGAAAGGAGCAGAGAGGGAGAAGTGGGCCTTTCTCAGGGGTTCCTGGTGTTAGGATGAGAGGCAGTGGGCTCAAGTTGCAACAGGGGACGATCTGATTAATTTTTTTTTTTTTTTTTCCTGCGAGGGTGATTAATTGGAATAGGGTTTGAGAGAGGTTGCAGAGTCACCTTCCTTGGGATATACAGAGCAGAACAAGGCCCTGAGCTGACTGATCTCATCTGCCGGACTGCCCCGGCTACCTTGCAACCTGAGTTGTTCTGTAAGTTTGCTGTAATTAAAGGGTGATGAGGGATGCGTGAAGATCCAGCTCTTCAGGAAAAGTCAGGAATGATTCCTGCATGCTTCTGTTTCCTTCTTGTCTTTACTATGATGCAGTCAAGGTTTATAAGCTCATTTTCTTCAGTGACTGCACACTTTTTAAACTGCTTCGTTTTAAAACACTGGCTATATTGCAGTATCCTCTCAGGTACTTGAACAAATCAAAAGGCAAAATGTTACCGCAGAAAAAACATTGTCAGCAAAATCTGAAGGTTCTCTGTCTTTTTGAAGATGATCGCATATGCTGTTCTTTGCTTCACTCCTTTCTTTTGTATTGATTTCTGGCTTTTTCTTTCCTGTTTTGGCCCTTTCTGTGTGGACTGAAAAGGAAAAGGTACAGTAACGCTGCACTGTGCACGTACCCTGCATGAGCAACTCCTGTCCCGCCCAGTTTGCATGTTGATGTGCTAGGTTACTCTGTGCCAGAATTTAAGATGCCAGATAAGCACCAAGTGAGCCAGTGCAGTATCAGTCAGCGGGCAGTACTGCTGGCCAGCCCAGAAACTGGTTATTGCACGTGTGTGTGCTGAGCACTGCCAAATTCTCTGGGCAAGAGCAGCAGTGGAACAGGTAAATGTGCCGTGTTTCGTGTGTCAGGCAGGCTGTGTCTGAGGCTGCGTGTAAAGGCATTGTTTCAGGGCAGGGCAAAGAGGGGCTCTTCCGTGAGATCACCATCCATCTGTTTCTGCCTGAGCACTGTTGGTGGGAATCAGATCAGGACCTGATTCAGAAAGCCACGAGCCAGAAACTCTGGGAAACCCGTGTGAGCAGACAGCAGCTTCTGAGCAACCTGCTCATACCAGCTGTGCAGCTTCTGGAGAGGCAGCCACAGGTGGGGTGACTTAATCCCTGCTCTGAGTAATCAAGTTAATTAGCTCAGGTGGGGGCAGGTGGTGACAAGGTGGCTTCAACACACCCTGGTTTAGGGAATGGCTGTTGTGTTATGGAGGGGACGGTGTCTAGAGCCTGTTCCTTTGGCTCACCATCTGCTGTCCTCCTGATCCCAGGCCCAAGAGGGATACTCCCTTGGAGAGCTTTGCTGGTACTCTGCCTAAGGAGGATGGGAAGAAGGCATCTCATCCTGGAATTTTTAGTATTTGAGTAACAGGAAATCAAGCCTTTCAAACGCAGAGAAAGTATGGTTTAAAGAAAAAATCTGGTTAAAAACCTGATTGTCTGAGAAGTAATCAGTTCTGGAGTGCTATGCTTGTTCCTGTATGCTGGAGGGTGGCTTATTTAGCATTCAAAAGCCTGTTATTCTTTTTACTTGTAGAGCTGTTTTAAAGTGCCATCGAGTTTGGGCTCCAGAGTTTGAGAGCAACACCAATAGTTTCTGCCGGACATTTTTCAGAGGAAGAACTGCTTTACTTAAACTTCAAAACTGAAAATATTTTCTGCACAGTTAATAGCCACCTTTATTTCAAGTGTGTGGAAAATGCTTTTTAATCCTAAATGTGCTTTAATTCAAGGCTGTTTGCATTAGTCTGGAACACGGTCAGATCAGCTTTTATAATCTTTTGCCTCCGTCTGTCTTTGTTACTTCACCAGTTCCTTGGTAGGAGCTCACTGATTCAGACATCTTGCTTTGTGTTGGAAGCAGTTTCATTTATCTGATGTGCAGTTAGGTTTTAAAAATACCTGAGTCCTCCCTGAGTGGCATCTTTTGACTGGCTGGAAACAAGAGCAAGTGCTGGCATGCGTTTCTTGGGGGTTAGCTTTCCAGGTGATCATTTTGCAACTCTGAAAATGCTTATTGGGCAAACAATGGGAGGGGAACTTGACTCATACAAAACATTTCATCTGGAGGTGGGCGTCTGTTTATTTTGAATTGATGTTGTGGTGGAAGGAAGAAGAAAATGGATTTGGACATCCATGTTGTACTTGTAAAGATGCAAAGCTGGACTGAAAGTAGCAGCAATTCTGAAGCTGCTGCCATTTTCAGAAATAATGCTGTCGAAGATTCTCCTTTTACATGTTTTACAGGAAACAATTTATTGATCGACTTACTAAGTATGAGATACGTTGACTTACTGACAGGGTCTCTGCCGTTAAGCTGAACTGCAAGGAAAAAGAATTCAATTCACCTTTAATAGCAAGAGCTGCGGTATTCACTTGTTTAAACAGTTTTATGGTTAGGAGATGGTCTCTTTGTAACTGACCTCTTGGAAAGGAATGATTTCTTTGGGACGTGAAGGGCTCTGCATTGTGCTTGAGTGGCAGATGTGATGAGTTGCATCTTGCTTTTCTGATTTCTTGCTTTAGTGATACTGAAGCAGTTCTGGCTCCGTGTTCCTCGTGTATTGAATGAGGGCAGCAGTTCGTGGTACAGTCGCTTGAGTTGCAGGCATCCTTTGTTTAATTAAACGAGGGCAATGAGACTTACAAAACTTAGATCTCTGAGCAGTGACTTGTGTGACTGTCAGAGCTTTCAGAGCTGCTTCAGTACATGTGTGTTCAGCCAGTCTGAACCCTCGTGCTCTCCTTGGCTATGAGAGGACTTTAAACTGAGCATCATGTTAATGTCAAAAGCGAGCGAAAAGCAGTGTTCTACACTGATGAGCTACCTGTAGTTTAACTGAGTGTCTCTTACAGCAAGCAGTACGTTTGTGAAATATTTTGGAGCACAAACAAGCAAATGCCCGTTCGCCTTTGAAAGTGCAGCTCCTTTGTTCTGTGTTTGGCACGAGCCAGACTGCAAAGGAAGAAAGGAGAGCTGCTCCCTTCTTCGTGCAGCACCAGCTGTTGTTCTGGGAGGCACAACAGAGCAGAAGAGCAGGAAGCACAGGTGGGCTCTGCTGGAGCTGCCTGGGCTGCTGGCCACCTGATGAGCAATGATTTCGCTGAAAGGGTCAACTGAAGGCCCCTGCCTTTTTTCCTCCCACAGATTTCAAGAGCGGAGTTCTTGAAAAATGCACAGGAACCTGGATGTCTCTGAGCACCTATAGCATGATGTCCTCTTGACTGCTGCTCTCATCGTGTTCTAGATCAAAACTGACATTTTTTTCCCATGATATCTGAGCGTTCCTTGTATGTTGGCAAGACAGAGCATGACCTTTCTGTCTCTCCCACAGGCCCTATCTCATTTAACGCACAGGGTGTGTTTTTAACACCCTCCCTGTCCCTACCCCCCCTCTACCACTGTCCAGATTTTTCAGGAAGAGGAATTTTTTTACTTTATTTTAGGTCACTGTTTAATAGAACAGTCAACTTTATCAAGGTAGATGCAGGAAATCAAGGAATAAAGTAGAAGAAGTATTTCAGCTTGGCCCCAGCCTATTTCCTCAAACAGTGCTTTGGAATAATCCCTTAGTTCAGGTGCTCTTATTGCTAGTGCTTTCTTTGTCCCTCCTACTAATATCTCTTCATGCCGGCAGAATTTGAAAGGTGACTCCTGCTGTGTACCCAGCCATCAATCTGTCTGTGCTGCAGGAACACATCACTTGGTACTGGGGAGGAAAGGAGAAGTACTTCCATGCTCTGTTTCACATCTAGCACATCGCTAACGGTGCTGCAGCTTGTATGGAGAAATGTCCTGTGCCTTGGGCACTGTGTCCAGGAGGCTCTGGTGCTCAGTTGCTGTCTGTTCCCCCAGAACTTTCCTTTCTCTCCTCTGCTCAAGGTGAAATGCATGAACAGTGTTACTGTGGTGCTTCAGATATTTCAGATCTCTAGTCTTCATTCCAGCAGTCCTCACAAAGCATCTTTTCTTCTCCTTCCCCCACTCAAAAGCAGCACAAAAATGGAGACGGGTGCAAAAAACAGATCCAGACCGTTTGTTTTTTGAGTTGCGAAGAGCAATACCCCAAAGACAGAAGGTTATCATTTGTAATGTCTGAAGCGCAACATCCGCGTGAAGCAATTTTTAGTGTTGTGATGACACAAGAGCCTGGCATGAGCAGAGGCTCGTGTTGTTTGTTGGCTTCAGGGAGCAGTATGCCTCTGCAGTGGTCCTGCCCCCAGGAAGCTGTGCAGGCCTCACTGCAGTAGCCTGTGCCTGGTGAAGGGAGGTTGTGTCACACTATGTTGATCATTACTGTTTTCTTTTACAATAAGAACTGCATGCGCTAAACCTCACAGAGCATTTAAAGTCCATTTTCTGTGCAGTGTCTGGTCTTTACCAACAAGACCAAGGAATATAAGCTGCATAAAACTATGCTTACTAAAAGCCTGTGTTGGGGGTTTGTAGTTGAAGTTCAAATAGACATAAAGAAGTTTAACACTGGGAAAATAGAATTAATTTTCTGTCACCTTCCTTGCTGCCCCTTAAGCACTATTGCAGAATAGTAGAAGCAAAGCTAGATTTGCTTTGAATTTTGTAATGTTTTTTTTTTTATTCAGTTTGCAATACCTCTGCATTTCCTGCATTTCCTCTGTGCCTGTTCTATAATTTTAAAACAAATTTTCATATTTCCCTGCAAGACAATGTCCCACAGCCTCTGTACTAACAAGTGCTCTGATCTTGTAAACTCTTCATTGGGAATATAACTGTGAGCCTACGAATTGTTAACGTACCCCAGGTGAATTGTCTGTGTAAATAACTCTGTTACTCTTTAACTTTTGGCTAATTCTTACGCCCTAGATCAAAACCAGGCTCTCCGGCTGTGCCTGGGCAGCACTGCAGTTGGGGCCCAGTATGGGGCCATCTCTGCTCTCAGTATCAACAACGACTGTTCGAGGCTCCTGTGTGGCTTTGCAAAAGGACAGGTAATTCCCGTAAATGAGCTGGTCCAGTGCTGTGTCCTTCCTCAGACGGTTACTGAGGGACTATCTTGATGTAATCCAGAGGTGACAATGGCTCCAAGCCACATGCAGTCAGTATGAGGCTGTTAATTGTTTTCATGCTGAATACGGAAACTTACTGAGTGTACAAATTTACTGAGGTACTAACACACAAGATGGCGGAGAGAACCTCTTGGCAGCACGCATTTATACTGAGAACAATCTGCTTGCAGATCACAATGTGGGATCTGGCCAGTGGGAAGCTGCTACGATCAATAACAGATGCTCACCCGCCAGGAACAGCCATTTTGCACATTAAGGTAGCTGTTTTTGTTTGTTTGTTTGTTTTTTTAAAAAACCTACTCAGTCAGATGTGTTAGCTTCCTTTTTGTAGTACTTCTAGATTTACAGATGAGAGCAGCTACCTAGGAGTTACGTGGCAGTAATATCCAGAGGTGAGAAAAACGAGCAGATATTCTATTTAAAAAAAGAAACGGATTATCTTGAGAGCTGGAATCGTAATATTGGCAGTGAGTTGAAGTATAACAAAACAGTGTTGTCTGTTATAACTCCAATCTCTGATGCCAAAATCTTTGTGGGGTGGTTGCTAAAATCCGTTTATCTAACTCGAGCAGCAGTTTGAACTGAATACATGACTTGCCAACCTTAAACTGAAGAATCTGAAGTGTAGAAAGTAGCTTCTGGCAGCACTTATTCAGACAACATTTTTTTGGTAAGGGTTGGGCTGAAAGAAATGTAATCTATTAGGTATACAGTGGTAGCTGGCAATCTTAAAACTTTTAAGCCTGTTTCACAGCTCAAGATAGATGAATTCACTCTTACCAACTGAGGCCAACTAATGCATACTCTACAGCTAGTTAGCGTTTGCTTTCTCTGGATGTGGCTTCTTGTTCAACATGATGTTGCCCTCGCACATAGAAATCCATTTCTGATTTGGTGTATGGCTTTGGTTTATGAGGACCCTTCTCACCAGAACATACTGCTCCTTGGCAGCCTGGCCAGGGTGGTGACCTTGGTGCATGACCTTGCTGAGACATCCCAGGCCCACGGAGTGCCACACACAGAGCTAGAGTAGTGTGTTTGGGGGGCACCATTGCTCAAGGAGGGCAATGCCCTTGAGGGCAGTGCCAGCACTGAGGAGTACTCGCTTGTGCTTCTAGGTGCTGGGTTGCAAAGTCCCCTGAAGGATGCCTCAACCGTGCCCATGACCCTTCCTTATCTCAATTATTTGGTTTCATTAGCAGTTAAGAATGTTTCTGATTTTTTGGTCTGTTCTTGACTCACAGCCCGTTCATCAGTTCTGGCACCAACTTACAGGCTTGAGGCTGTGAGCTGTTCTTGAAGTAGTGCAGGTTTTGGTGTCTTGTAATTCTGAGCTGCTGTAGAAAGTGATGGGACTTTGATAACAAAATCTAGCAATAGCACTGGAAGGATGAAGGCACAACACGACACCCTGCATTTCTTACACATCATGAAAAAGCCAGTAACTGTCTCAACACTGTATGTTAAAAGTGCATACCTGGTAGATACAATGCATGTGCCTCCGAGCGCTGTAAATAGTGCTGTAGCGTCAATATTTCTACCAATTGTTTTTGGTAGCTCATTTGTTAGTGCCGATTCTAATTTGACTGTCTGCTCAGTTTACAGATGACCCGACGCTTGCAATTTGCAATGACAGCGGAGGCTCCGTGTTTGAACTGTCATTTAAGTAAGTTAAGTTTAGGGCTGCAGCATAGTTTTCAATTGAAGCCAGTTGTTGCCTGGCTGTCTAATAGTCAAAGAAAGGATCCTGACATTCCTTGTTGACTCTTGGAAGCTGTCATAAAAGTGCTGCCTTGGTTTTTCTTCTTTAGTGAGAGCTGCCCTTCTGTAACTGCTCATTCTCTTCTTGGCCTCCTGAAGAGGACGTGGGGCAAGGAGGAAGCATTGGGCTTGACACTCTGGGGAACCCGATCACATGCAGGAATCACCAAGACTCGACTGTTAAATAAGACCCTGAGGAGTTCTTGGCTGTACCTGAGCAGCTGTTTGGAGCTGCTTCCAGTGACATTATAAATCCATCCCTGGAACTGTGCAAAGGACTTTTTAGAAACAATACTTACGAAGGATTGTGCTTAAGATTTTGTGAGATTGTTAGGCTGATCTCCTGTTAATAACTGGCCACCAAGCTGATTTCTCTTGTTTGCAGGAGGGTTATGGGAGTGAGAACGTGTGAATCTCGGTGTCTCTTCAGTGGCTCAAAGGGAGAGGTTTGTTGTATTGAACCATTACATGCAAAAGTTGAGCTGAGAGACCATCCTATCACCCAGTATTCGCTGCTGGCCATGGCCTCCCTAACAAAGGTAACTTGCTGCTTGCAGAAGGCTTTCAGTAATCACAAAGACATTTTCTAGTACATCCTCAAACATTTTATTCTGCCTTTTTGTTTTTTTGAAGATACTGGTTATTGGCCTGAAGCCATCTCTGAAAGTGTGGATGACTTTTCCCTACGGTCGCGTGAGTAATGAAGCCAAATGCTTGCTTTTTGATCATGACTACAAGCAGTTCCTAGAGTGAAGGGGATGAGATCAGGACCAAGAGTTGGTATNATATAACTAAGTTATATATATAACTATATATATGTTATATATATATAACTCTACATTGTGGAACTGCAGTGCTAATCTGTTGGTCTGATATGTGTGGACTGTAAGCAGAGAGAAGTGAGAAGGTTGCTTTCAGCTCCATCTCTGTGAGGACGCTGACTTTCTCCCATCAGTGGGAAGGGAGGAACTCAGGAGCTGCTCAGCTTCTTGTCTTCTCTGCTGTGGCCTGGCTGCTCCCACAGATGGGTTGCTGACCTGTGTATGTCTACAGACATTACTGTGCATGAGAGGAAGAACGGAGGACAAACCTGCTGCAGCCTGCAAGATTCTGTCCATCTGTGTTAGACTGGGTTTACATTAAATAGCTGGGGCACAGAGGGGTTCAGACTGGCCATCCCCTTTGCCAAGAGACACGTGTTGTCTCTAAATCATGTGGGTGGACCAAAGAGCACAACCTTCTGGTCAGCTGCTAGCAGAGTAGGACATTGCTTTATGGCCTGTGTGAGTACCTGGCAAAGTTGACGAGCAGCATCTGATGAACACTGTGTGTCCTGGCACTAAGGCTCTGCCTTGTCTGTGTTTTTGTCTCTCAGATGGACCCTTCTAGTGTCCCGCTTCTGGCGTGGCACTTTGTGGCTGTACAGAACTCAGTGAACCCCATGCTTGCATTTTGTAGAGGCGATGTCGTTCATTTTCTTCTGGTAAGTCTGGATGTTTTATACTGCTTTTCAGATGGTCACTTCTTATTCATTGACTGAGCCTCTGCCTCAGTGGAAGTCTAGTATCTGTGCGTGCTAGAGATGTCTGCAGCTTCCAGCTGGCTTGGGGAAACAAACTGGCTGGTCATTGCTCTTTGAGCAGTGGTGCTCTTCCCTGAGAATCTGGAGGCCTGAGCTTTGTGTATGCCAGAAGGAAGTGTTGATCTGGACCTCATCTCATTTTCGCTGGAGGTGGAAGAATGTGGATTGTTTTCAGGGCAGCACCTGAATTTGATATACTGTTTTATTTTTTCCTTTAAAACAAGGGTCTGGAAAATTTGTATGAACTGCTAAGAGACAACAGCTTTCAAGTCCTTATGGCATGTGAATTTAGGCATGCCACTTGCACTGTTAAGATCTGCAGAAGTTACATATGCAGATTTTTTTTTTTCTTTTGCAGATGATTTCATGTCTGAATTCAGTATCAGAGCTATGCTCAGGCTTCAGAAGATTTGTTTTTGGAGTGCTAGGTTTAGTTCCCAGCTCTACGGTTATCTTGGACCTTAAGCTTTGCTCAGGCACCGGGCATTATGCTGTATGAATCCACCTTCTCCTCTGTCTTTTTAGAGGGTAAACATGGGGAGAAAGAAGGGTGCAGGTTTAAGATGAGTCTGTCATGCTGGAAATGTTTGTGCATGTAGTAGCACCAGCCTGTGCAAGGATACCCAGTTCAGCTATGGCTGGGGGTGCAACTCTGCTTATAGATGATTAAACAGCAGCCATGGTACCTGAATTCAGGTCCCTCTTGCTGTACTTCAGATTGTCAAAGTATACAAATACCAAACAAAAAACCACCCTTATTTTTTCCTTGCAGAATGTTTTTTAAGTTGTGATGAATTCAAGTCAGTTTAGCATTCTGTGGTTCTGACTTTGTGAGCAGACAGAGCAGCAGTTTCTGCATGGGGCAAGAGAGGGCCTTTGGCTGGGAGCTGTCTCTGCAACATCTCCCATCAGTTCGTTATTCCAGTGGGGCTGGGCCCCGTGGGTCAGTGAATGCGAATCAGTCCTTGGGCGCTCCCTGTGTGAGCGCTGGAGGTTTGCACCCCTCCTGAATGGCTTTGTATAGTATGTGAAGAGGTGAGGGGGATCCCTAAAGACAAGTACGGCTTCTTGTTTGTGGTATACAACTCCCGTATGGCAAACAAGTGATTTCAAGTTAGTCCAGCAGAGGGCATGTATTTTCCTGCTCCCTACTCACAGCCAGTCATCTACTGTTTCCTCACTTATGTGAGAGCGTTTGAACATGGGATGTGACACTCCGTTTCAGAACCAGGTGCCCTGTTGCTGCATGCTAAACCTGCTTGTCTGAGGTGATCTCCAGGCTCCTGGAGTTGGTGTGATGTCCTCTGGGAGCAGGGAGGATGAGCTGAAGAATGTCTTTGTTTCTCAGTCTTGTCTGACTTCTCTTTCAGGTAAAGAGAGATGATACCGGTGCAATACATGTCACTAAGCAGAAGCAGCTCCATCTGCACTATGACCTCATCAACTTTACTGTGAGTCTCAACACTGCTGTGTTCTGTTTTTTTTTTTTTTTTTCCGCTCCTCATTTTCTTGTAAATGTACCTCAGTATCCCTTAGTTGTATGTAACGTAAGTACAGGCTGTATTTGTTGAAGAGTGTGGATGACAGACTTTGAATTAAACTTGGATGTGCTATTGCTTTTTTTAATGCCTTTTGATGCTATATTTATCTCCTAAGGGATCTGAGAACAGGTGTTGTAGTGAACATATTTTGGAGGCCTTTGGATAGAAAGTGTGCTAGAGCATAAAGTGCACCAAGAGGACAAGAGCTCTGGTGGATTGCCATTTGTCTACTGGGAGTTTTCTCTGAAGAGATGTCACCATAGTTTTTCTCAGTGTAAAAGCTGATACTCTAGAGGGAGTCTCCCCATCTTTACCTTTGGAGTTATGCATGGGTGCTGTTGTGTAGTGATCATATATAGCAACAACGCTGCTACCGATCCTAGACATTCTGGTGTTGGTACTCAAGGATACGTCCAGAGCTGGTTCAGTTCCCTCCTATCATGTGTGTGTTGCTGAAATGTGCAGTTTGTTGCCTTTTCAGTGGATCAACTCCCGGACAGCAGTGCTTCTGGACAGCGTGGAAAAGCTGCACGTTATAGATCGTCAGACGCAAGAGGAGCTGGAGACCATAGAGATCCCAGAAGTTCAGCTGGTCTACAACAGCAGCCACTTCAAATCGCTGGCAACAGGAGGCAACGTCAGCGAAGCGCTGGTAGGCGCAGGTGACCTACTCGTGTTAGCTGACTGCTTCAGATAGGCCCTGACTGGGGAGCCTGCAGCTTTGGAAAAAAGGCTTTGTGAAGCACCTCAGAAATCATACATGGTGTTGATTTAGGCAGCTAACAGTTTGTTTTTCCTTTTGTGCATTGCTAGTTTGGGGAGCTGCTCTTAGGTTACCAAGCATGGCCTACCCTCTACAACAAAAAAAATACCCAAAATGTGCTTTATTCTGCAAGAGATTCTTACAGGCTGTTCTACTTTGGGCAACCTCACAAACACTCTGCTGAAGCAGTACCTGTGCAGTACATGCACTCCCTGCCCTTCGCACGGATTCTCTTGCAGGGTGGCTCATCCCACTCTGTGGGTTTCCAGGGAGGTGAATCTATTTCTGTCTCCTGAGTCAGGCCTCCCCCATCAGCAGGGGTCGCACTAGCAAAGGAGTCGTCCAAGTCTCGGGAGGATCAATACAAAACCATTTATTGAGAGCTTTCTAACAACAACTAATAAGCTACTTCGAGGCAAAATTGGCTCATTTCCTAACAACAATTAACAAGCGTTACCAGTAAAAGTACTTTGGTGCAGGTCTGTTTCTATATTGAAAGTTCTAAGGCAATATTAGGCAACGGCCTCTAACAAGAGTGAAAGGGTAAAAGAAGATAAAGAGACAGACAGACAGATAGAAAGACAAATATATAGACAGCAAAACAAAGAGGTTTCACCACTTCTCAGATCCAGCGATGTCTTGGTGTCCGGGGTGCTGGTCTTTGGTAGTGGTGGTGCGATGGTGAGTTGACGATGGCTTGATGATGACTTGACTACAACAAAAATGAACATACATGCTCACTTACTTACAGCCCAGAGGTCCCAGACTGCTCTTGGAGAGACAGTTTCTGGCATCCAGGTTCTCAGCAGGAATCTCCTTTGTTCCTGTCTTCCAGGCCTTGCAAATTTAAATCAGCAGAGATAAGAGGAAGCAGGTACATGCCAGACTGTGCCCTGCCTTCACAGAGCACAATGGAATCATCTCCTAGCTTCCTTTATCAGGCTGAAAGCGGTTGCTCCCAGGCCAGAGTCTTCAGACAGAACACATTACCATTTTGAATCTTCAAGAAGCACCATCCAGCATGGCCTGTGTTGGGCTTTCTAACCCAAATCAGTTTTGCCTGTTAAAATGCTCAGTAGTGCTTTATGCTACATTCACAGGCAAGAGGACATAATAGAAGAGCTTCTTTACTTACTGTTGCCGAGTACTTTATGTTGTTCTCACCCAATCATCATTATGATTTTTTCATTACGATGTTCAGGTATATATGTGTTTCTTGGGAAATTTTACAAAAAGCAAAGGCAGTTTGACTTGCATGACGTTTTTCTCCCTGTAGGCATTGGTTGGAGAGAAAGCTTGTTATCAGTCCATCAGCAGCTGTGGTGGTCAGATCTTCTACCTGGGAACTAAGGTAGGTGAAGGGAGTTCTGAATGGAAGTAAGAGGCGTTCATCTCTGCTCCTTTTGCGTTTACATCATTGAGTTAGAGAAATGTGCAACAATTTGGTCTTGGCCAAGGGATGAGGAGGTGAGGGGCGGTACCTTGGAGCAAATGGGTTGTGAGGCTGTGCACAGGATGATTTCTGTTAAACATAAACACCCGATTTATCTCGTCTTGCTAAGTTTGAGGGTTGTTTTACTTAGCTTCACTTCTTTGTTTATACCAGCATGCTCGGGTGGGTCTGTGTGATGCATGAACAAGTGTAAATAAATAACTTTTCATTTTTTTTTTCTAGTCTGTTCACGTCATGACATTGAGGAGCTGGAGAGAGGTAGGTTGAGAGGCAAACTGTACAGCTTAGTAGGTTTGAATTGCTGAAATAAATCTTGAGAGGACGGAGGGAGCTATAGAGCCACGGCACTCATAAGGCTTGTTCTGAGCCCTGTGGTCAGGATCCCGTGTTGCTACACGCAGCCAGCACTGTAGGTTTTTCTGCTTTACACAGTGGAGTGCTATGGGACTGCTACCTGCAGGCTGAGCAGAGCCCGTGTTCTCCCAAGCGAGACATAGAGTGCCTTGTGATGTTTCAGCTTCTGCTAAGTGTGGTAACTCTGCCAGGTAAAAGGCTTGCACTCCAAAGCCATATATCAGCCAGGTAAGGATGCAGCAATGGAAGGAAATCTGGTTCCCTACATTTTCTCTCCAGCTACTGCAGGAGCAATATCATCAAACTTACCAAAGAATACCAAGAAAGCTCAATGGATTTTTGGATCCTTGTTTCTGCTGCTAGAAGCAGTTTTTGATCATAATTTCTCTGGCAGCCTGAAACCCTATCAGCTAGTTTGACACACATTACTCTGGGTAGGGCCTTGCCAGTCCCATGAGCAATGGCATCTGTTCTTCCCTGTCTCTGTTAGGTATGTTTTGCCTTCTACCTCCTTGGGTCTCTTTTTTGCAATTTTTTTTTGCTACATAATGGTAGTGGCTTGTAGCACTCCTGAGATCCACCAGTACCCCACAGCCAAACTCTGATCCCTGCTGTACCTCTGGATTGCATCGTACTTCTGTTACCTCGCTTTAGGCATCATCCTGTTGTTTTCTGTCTTTGTGATCTGCTATCACATTATACGTTGAGAGCTGGTCATCAGCAAACTTCATTAGTAAATTCTGCTTGTGCCAAGTTTACCAAATCATTATGTAAAAGAAGGCTTCAGAAATGATTCTCAAGTAACTCAAATAGTCACCTCTTTTCAGTCTCACATTTGTGCTTTCAGCAGACACCTTCACCTTTTTTTTTGCTTACCTGCTTAATGGCTCTTGTACTCATTAGTAATTATAAGCTGCATGGCGTCCATGTGATGCTGCATCAGAAGCTTTAACAAAGTACGAACAGTTCATCTCTGTTGAACTTGGATACAGTTGCTACTCTTGGGTACCGCAATCACTCCTCTGCTATTTTTTCCTCCAGCCATTCACTACCACCTCTGCTGAAAACAAGTCTTACTTGGAGCCGTGATTTCATGTACTAGTTTTCCTAGAATTCAAAATTCAGTCCTAACATACATGCTCTGAGCCAAGCACCTTCTAAACTACCATGTGCTTTCTGTTGTGCTGGAGACCTCTTCGTTGTAGGGGATTTACTCAAGAGCTGTCATTGAGTATGTGAGATATTAGGGCATGAAGGTGAGAGTTGGTTCTTGTTACATGCTTCTTGACCCCTTTCAACTGTGTAGCAGAAAATCTGAGAATCTTTTTAAGATGCTGATCTTTACTGCAATGAATTGACAGAGATTTCCTTGCTGTTAGCGATCATGACCTGCTACCGGCCTTAAATAGGGAGGGGCAATCATCTTTTCTTTAATACTGAGGTGCAATATTAACTACTATTTCAGAGAATTGACCACCTTCTGAAGCAAGAGCGTCTCACTGATGCCCTGGCTCTTGCTTGGTCCTTTTATGAAGGTAAAGCAAAGGCTGTAGTAGGTAAGAGTTTTGCTTGTTTGTTTGTTTTTAAAATATATCTGATTTAAACCACTAGGGAAGGCTTTAAACCTATGCATGTACTGTTGCTCAAATCACTGTTCCGGGGGAAAAAAAAGATGGGAGAGAATAGGTGAGGAGAAGAGATATGCTTCCTTGGGGTTGGCAGAAACAACATCCTTGATAGGTTTAATTTGGCTTTTTTAGTCACAGTACCTTTAGCAGACAGCTATTTTTTGAATGCAAATCAGACCTGGTCTGTGTTGCAACTCCTGTCTGTTGTTACTTTTGCATGAAGGAGATGGATCCAGGTGCTGAATAACTAGTCTGCAAACTGTTTCTGAAGGTCGTGCGTGACCTATTGATCAGTGTGATGCTCTGTCAGGCAGGTACTTCAGTGAGGACTCCTGATTACACATCTGACTGGAAAGTGCTGCTGGCTTTTGGCATCATATTTCCTATAAAGAACAATGCTTTGTGAGCATCTAGCTTGTTAGGATAAACATGTTAATTATGCCAGAACCTGCTACTTGAATGGTCTGACTGGGACTGGACAAACTGAATTTTCAGCAAATAACTTTTGGTGGGTTTGACAGATGGTTTTTAAGTTCTCAGGGCAAGATCCTCTTGCTGTGAAATTGCTAGTATGTGAAGATGCATCTTGTTTTAATGCATGAACAGAATGTAATTAAGCAGATAGTTTTCCAGAATTCAAAATAATTACTGTCTTCAGAGTTGTCTTTTAAGAATTTTTGTCCTTACAGTGTACTAAATTCAGCTTCTTCACATCAGTGCATCCTCCAGCCATTAGCCTCCTGTACAGTTTTTGACAGCCTTCCATTAATTTCTCTCAATGTTAAACTTGTTTTCTTCTGTCAAACAGCACGCAAATCTGGCTTTGCCATTCCTGTGCTGGAACAATCTTTAAATTGAGAGAAGTTGTTAAGAAGGGCGGGCTAAAAACAGATCACAAAACTGTTCATCTAGATATTCTGACCTCTATGTCTCAAGGGCAGTGGTGCTGGCATCTAAACTGTGGGATTTACAGTGCACTTTATATTTGCACTGGTAGCTTAGATGAGGGAAGTGTAGGGTTGTTTTTGTTTTTTTTTTCCCTGACTCCTCCATTCTTTCTAGGCTTGTCTGGGGACACAAGCAAGCGAAAAGCAGTCATTGCAGACAGAGTGAGTCATTGATCTCTTCCTAACTAGATTTTCATGTATGCAGATGTGGTACTAATTGTGTTCCTGGAAGGAGTGGCTTCCGTCCTCCAGAAGTTAGTCCAATTAACTCTGGAAAGTATATTTATGTCTGTCATGCTATCTCCTGCAAGTGTCCCTTGGTAGCCATGCTCTGAGCACTCGTTGTAGCCTCTTCCCTCTTTTTCTTTCTGCCCACAATAGTTCAAGCCCAAACTGCTGCAACAACAGGGTTTGCAATGCTGGCAACCACCAAGTCAGGCTATTAAATGTGCTGCCAAGTAGGGCCTCTGGTGTAGGATGAGAGTGAATTTTCTTGTTTATCGTGATTCAGATGGTCGAAATCCTTCTCCATTACGCTGATCGGACTTTGAAGAAATGTCCTGACCAAGGGAAAATCCAGGTTATGGAGCAGCATTTTCAGGTATGGTGCTCCAGGGGACTCTCTTGCAGAGATCTTTTGAAATTTTTAATCAGACGCTGCTTTGCTACCAAAATCGCTTGTGTAACAGCAGTGACCTGTTGGGGAATGATTGTGTGTTTGGTGTGACAGTGGGATGTCTGTAAGTGACTTTGTTCCCCTTTCCCAGCAAACTCTGGCTGGTGGTAAAGCTGAGACTGTGCCAGCAACCTGCTGACTCAAGTAGCTCACTGATTCTGAACTGGATTGGCCAGGCTTCATTTTGTGCTGCGCAGGAAGTGCTTCTGGCAGGATCTTTGCCAGTTGCTGCAGTTTTTTTGTTTCTTTCACAGGATGTGGTGCCTGTCATCGTTGATTACTGCCTCTTACTCCAGCGCACGTAAGTCTTAGTCTGCAAGTCTGTGTCCCCGAGGCAGACCACCAACCCAGGCAATCCTGAGTGCTGTCTCCTATAATATCATGTGGTTTGGAGGAATCATGTTATATGATGTCATCAATGTCGGAGTGATGTCATCTTAGTATAGAACATCTCAGTTTAGAGGAAGGCTGAAAGACTGATGCTGAAGTTAGGGCATTCAGTACTCAAAAGTCCCTTGTAAGTTTTCACTGATGTACTGGTGAAGAAAAAATTAGCTCAATTTTTCCCTCTCACTTAACAAAGTGTTCCCCTCTCCTTTAACAAAGAAGCTGCCTCATTAGATTTTCTTGTCATTATCATTTCTCCTCTAACAGCAGCTTTTTTGCTGCAACACATATAGCTGGTTTATTCTGTGTATCTGCCTACGACTTGCATCTGCATGGGAAGTGAACAGGGCATTTAGCTGCTGAGCTGAAGAAATTCAGAGTAAATAGAGTTTAATCTGGAGCCCTGAGAAAGTAGTTAAGTAAGAAGATTTTAGTATGATTATTTGATGACAAAATGCTTCTTTCTTCCTAGGGATCTATTATTTAACCAGATCTATGATAAGATGAGTGAGAATTCTGTAGCTAAAGGCATCTTTCTGGAGTGCTTGGAGCCATATATCTTAAGTGATAAGCTGGTGGGAATCACAGCTCAAGTGATGAAGGACTTGCTACTACACTTCCAAGACAAGAACAGGTTGGAAAATATGGAAGCCTGCATTGTGCATATGGATATCACTAGCCTGGATATACAGCAGGTTTGTCTTCTGTTCTGAGCTCTGTACTGAGTTCCTCTAAGTAAATGGTAATGTCACCTAGCCACTGGATGCAAACTACTTGTGCTTTGAAGTACAGCAAAGCTTGTGGGAAACAGGGAGCTGCCTTTCAACAGACAAAACTTATGTAGCCCAAACCTCTGGTGCCTTTTGGTCACTAACTTGTAACAGAACTTGCGTCTGTGCCCCTGCAGGTAGTCCTTCTGTGCTGGGAGAACCACCTCTATGATGCCATGATCTATGTGTACAACAGCGGGATGAACGACTTCATTAGTCCCATGGAGGTAGGAGAGCTGCTCCGTGCACAAAGTGACCCGTGTGCCGAGTGCGTGGTTTTTGTGAGAAACAGCATTTCAAACCAGGCGTGAGCTTCTCATTCAGTATATATGTGTTCTTGTTCTTTTTCATTCTGAGGGAGAAATTATATATGCTGTTTATCTGACTAAATGCAGTAGAGAAGTAATTTGTAATTACTGTGTTTTAGAGCACAGATTTTCCTTTGACAGTCAATCTGAGGTAGTAATGCTCTGCAAAGTTAGAACACGAAATGTATGCTAATAAAAAAAAAAAAAAAAAGGCAGAAAAGAATATCATGATGAATTGAGGAGACTGCATTGCAAAAATGTCTGTTAACAGCTTTGCTGCCAGTGGTGAGCCTCACCTATGTGGCACCATGTGCTGAGAAACCGTCAGCTTCCTGCACAACGGGATTCATGGGAGCGTGGGTGTGAGAGGTTCTTTGAGCACTGCACCCTTTTTTCTTTCATGCTCTGCTGACACAGTAGCATCTTAATACATATTAAAGAATTAAGGGTAACAAAGACTGAACTTACCTGTGTACCAAATTCAGAAAAAAGGCTAGAAGCGGTCCTTGCACTGGGCACGCTTTGTTACTAGCGCTTGGGCGTGATCTATCAGCAGGAAGCACAGGACTTGGAGTAATGCTGTAACTGAAGGCTCTGTTGATGCTGCTGATTGTGGGGATGTGCCTGATGTACCAATTGCTCTTGAAGCCAATAGGTAAAATGTCAAGATGCTTCACTGTGGGAGCACTGCTGGTGTTTTCTTAGCAGTGCTAAAATCAGGAGCTCAATGCATCTGTGTGTGAAAATCTTAAACTGCCTGGTTTGTAGCAGTTACCTCATTTAATTTTCTCAGGAAGGAGACTCTTCAGGTATTCATGATTTAAAAACAACAACAACAACAACAACAACAAAAAAACCCTCTACAAACTTTGCACTAGCTGTACAAGTACAAATAACTTTTCTTGATTTCCAGAGCTGAATATTTTGATTAGTCCTCACTCTGTGTTCACCAACCCAAGGCTCTCTGATGAGCCTGCTCAGTAGCCTGAAGGTTTGCATAATCTCTGGTGGCAGCAGGCTGAGGAACATGAAATGGATTGCTCAGTTATGCTCTGAATGTCACTTCTGGGACTACTGAAGTTGTTTTTTAAAATATGGCCTTTGTTTAGGGTTAGGTCTGATTGGCTGGAAGGCATTTTTTTGTATGTCGTAACATGAGCTGAGAAAGACACCTTTTGGCACATCTTGGTGCCCCCTGTTTCTGTTAATTGTACGACATGGTGAGAAAGCAGGGCTTCTGTGGGAAAGGTGTTCCAGTGATGTCTGCTTTAAAACCAGATGGAAACTTTGCTTTGAGCTTTTACAGCTGCTTGAACACTGCCTTCATTCTTGTCTTCTGAACAGAAGCTGTTCAAAGTCATTGCTCCTCCACTGAATGCTGGGAAGTCTCTCACAGGTACAGTATTATTGCCCTGTCAGAGTTTCTAGTTTTGGTGTTTGATGTTTCAAATGTCTCTGGTCATTTACAACAAAGGGATGCAAAAAGGAAATGTATACTCGCTACAAGGGTCTTCAAGAACAGGGAAGTGCACTAGTGCTGCTTAGTGTGCGTAAAGCTGCTCTATTTATGGTGTGTAGAGTTGTGTGTGTGTGAGGCGAGATGTTTTGCTAACTAGGGAAAAACAATTGCATCTCTGTAGGTTGTCTTGTGAAGAAAAGGTGATGGATGATTTTTGTTTTGTAGATGAGCAGGTGGTAATGGGCAACAAGCTGCTCGTGTATATAAGGTAAGGTTGTTTGGAAAGAATGTACGGTGTTGCCTAGTGGTGCCAGATTTTAACTCATGATAGTTGCGAATTTTTATGCTCTGTTTCAGGGTCTGAGGAGTTATCTAAAATAGCAATTACTACTTTGTAAGGCTGAGCTAGTTGCGAAGGCTTGTTGCACATCATAGAACCACAGAATATCCCATGTTGGCAGAGACCCACAAGAATCATCGAGCCCAGCTCCTGGCCCCACATAGAGCCAGGAGCCAAAATTCAAACCATATGCCTGAGAGTGTTTTCCAAGCACTGCTTGAGCTCCAGCGGCTTGGGGCCATGACCACTGCCCTGGGGAGCCTGTTCCATGCCCACCGCCCTCTGGTGCAGAACCTTCTCCTAACTCCAGCCTGACCCTCCCCTGATGCAGCTCCAAGCTGTTGCCTCAGGTCTTATCATGGGAGGGGACAGGTGGGGTGAAATTGGATACTTAGAGCTCAGGTTATGGCTGATAGCCAAGACCATGTCTTTGTCTTTAGAATTTGGTTTCTCCTTCGACCTGTGTGTGACAGTGCTCCTTGAACAAGGAGTCAGTACCTGAAAAGGTGTATTTTAGCCCTTTGGGTTAACTGTGCTTAGCTGCTGCTTGCTGTGTTTCCTGTCATTTGCAGGAGGTCATTCTGAGATTCCTCAGTAGTGAGGAATTAATTAGTGAGTTTCCCTTTCTGGAATCTATTCAAGAACATTAACTTTTGGTTCTGTGTTACTCCTACTTCCTGAAATGCAAGACAGAAGTTGTTTTTTTTTTTTTTTTTTTTTGTGAGAAATCCTGTGTCATGCAGAAAATTGGCTTGTGTTTTAACAGCAGTGCTGTCTGCAGTGCTTCCTCTCATGATTTACAAAATAAATTTGTTTGGTTTGTTTTAAGGGCATCCTAAAAACTAGCTCAGAAAATAAAATGTTTTCCTCAATTTGTTTAATGTCAAGGGGTAATTAAAAAAAGTTTTTCCTCTCCTTTTCTATAGCTGCTGCTTGGCAGGCCGAGCATATCCTTTGGGTGATATTCCTGAAGATCTGGTACCTCTGGTTAAAAATCAGGTGAGCAACCTCTTGGAAGGACGCTTTCCTATATGAGATTTTTAGAAGAAAAAGCATGTGTCTTTCTTCATGTGTTTCTGATTGAAAACTATTGTCAATCTGATAGCTGAGAATGGTTTTGTCATAATAGAGAGTACCTAGTTTAAATCACAGCTAATTTATGCAAAAAGTATAATGAGATGTGCAGGTTGCGTGTTGTGAAAGCTGGCATGGTGTCTGCCAAGTAAATCTCCTTTTCTTATTTCTCTCAAGCCGACTCTCCCTCTTTAAGCTGTGTCTGAATCTTGGCCTAAGGCAAAGCTTAACTCCTTTGCAGACACCTCCAAGAAGTGGAAGATGCTTCTGATCATCATTTTGTACTCATAAAAAACATTTCCTGAATTTCTGATCAATTTTACTACTAAAATAACGTTGGTTTTGGTCCATAGCATTTTGCTTTAATTTCAGGGTTTTAAGAAGCGGTAGTGCTTTCTCTTTCGCACTTTGTTTTTTCAGTACAGTGGAACAGGTAGATGTTTTTGTTGCTAATCTAGCGCTTGTAGCGGTATGTTCGTGGTAGCTCTGGGTTATTGCAAGGAGCTGTGCAACAGCAAGGAGGGGAGCTGTGCCCTGGATAAGGAGTTGCACAGCTTCTGAGGATAGCTGCCAGGATGGGGAGGGAGATAATGTAACTTCAGACACTTCTGCAAGTACGAGCCTTGCTGTTTTTGCGTGCCGGTCATAAATTGGTTGGTGAGCCTAAGGAAGGGAATTGCTCTCCTACCAGCAAGCATCAGGAAACATCATTCAAGCACAATGATGAACTCTTGAGGTATTCTAAAACTTAAGGGCAAAGCAGGTAACGATGCTGCTTTCCCATGTGCTTGTGATATCTGTTGTCTGAAATCTGTAGGAAATCTGCTATGTTTGTTTGAATTTTTGTCGTAGGTCTTTGAATTTCTCATCCGGCTGCATTCAGCTGAGGGGTCTGTGGATGAAGAGGTGTACCCTCATATTCGCACCTTGCTGCACTTTGACACCCGGGAATTCCTTAATGTTCTTGCTTTGGTAAGAGACGACTGGTTCTTGCAGGAGAACAATGCAGCACAAGCTCTTTCATTGTCTCTCATGGCTGCATGATCTGCAAGCTTCTATTAAAGAGTTTGTGCTTTAGCTAAGCCAGTAGTCACTGGCTTCATGCAGGAACAGTTTTGGTGTGTGTTCCATAAGATACCAGAGAAGATCATAAAGAACTGTTATGTCCTTAAATGTAAACTGATGAAGATGTGATGTTATATAGTGAACGCTCTGGTAACAGAGGCCATCTGAAGCATAGATAAAACAAGAGTAATGTCTTTGTAAAATGTGTTTTTGTACCTGCATCTTCCTCCTTTATTGAAGACACAGCTTTCGTTCTTTCTAAGTTTCTTAGGGCCTGTTGCTTTTACCTAAACATGTAAGAACTGTTTTTAGTTATAGAAAAAGCAAATTGTATTTTGGAACCTGCTGCTTAGGTAATATGCACAGGAAGGACTTACAAGCATGGTCAGCTCTGTGATATGGCTGCTGCTTTGCGTTGGCTTGTATTTCTGGTGCTGGCAGTGGACAGCGTTCTTAAGGCGTCAGTGTTTCATCTCATGCAGACTTTTGAAGACTTTAAGAATGACAAGCAAGCCGTGGAATATCAACAGCGAATCGTGGACATACTTCTGAAAGTGAGTGTGCCGAAAAATTAACCTGTGTTTACATCTGGCTGATTACGTACAGCTCTGCAGTAAAGCCTGCAGCCTAGCTGAGGGGTTTCCAGTCCCGCACTGGGTGACACCTCTGAGAAGTGGGCTGGAGCTTGGATTCACCACAGCCAAGGCTTGCTGGTTGGCTGTTTCAAAGTGAATCTGCGTGACATTAAATGTGGTGACAGAGGGGTCTCCATTCCTGTCTGTGATTTGTTAGGATTGTTAGGATCCTTCTTTCTGCACTGCTCAGTTCATTTATACCCACTTCTCATTTGAGTCCACTCCATTGTTCTGCCTGAGCAGAAAAACTGTCCCAGGAATCTTGTGCTTGGCAGGATGCCAGCGCTCTTCTGATAAAACCCTGCTCCTGTAGCTGTACATGCTGTGTTTGGGATGTAACATGCTCAGAATGACAGGCCTATCTTTAGTAGATGGAAGAGAAGAGGGATGTCAGAGTTATCAGCCTGGTGCTGTAGAAATCACTTGTCATCTGCAGCCTGTGTTCCTTAACAATGTTCTCATTAAAAGCTATTGCTGCCAAATGCCATTTGGTTTCCCCTTCAAAGCTGTCAGCATTAATAATGAGTAACTCCACTTGGAAGCTGTTTATGTATAAACATATTATGAGCAGTGTTTCCCTGTCACTGTCATCACTGATAGATGAGAGCAAGGACACCCATGAGTGAATTCAGTGACAGAGCTGCTGCAGCAGGCTGTGTTGGGTGACCTGAGAAATACTGCTGTGGGGGAACTTTTGTGAGCCTGGCTGAGCAGAATGTTGCTGTAGGATGTTAGCGAGCCCTGTGCTGGGTTAGCCCACGCTTTGTGGCTGTAGCTGCTGTCAGCAGGAGGTGGCACACTGCAGCCGTGTTCTGGAGTTGCTGTGGGATGTGCTCCTGCAGCACAGCAGAGGCTGCGTGATGTTGTTTACAACTACTTGGGGCTGCTGGCCACCTAGCAAATGAATTCTGTCCTCCTGCAACAGAACTCAGCCCTGCTCCCTGGGGAGGGAAAGGAGGGCAGTTGTTAAGCAGTGCTGCAGGACTGGATGCACCTGCAGACTCCGTGGGATTATGAGAATTCTGTCTCCCCTTGTTCTGGAATCCGCTCTCCTTGTGAATAAAGACTTAAATCTTAGGACTTCTGTAATTGGCAAAGAAAACACTTAGGAAACAGCCATGCTTTTAAAATCGTTTGGCTAACGTAGGTTTAGCAGATCTAAACCTTGCCAAGTACATCACCTTTTAAAAAGTCCATGTGTTTGGCCTGCAGCCTTCAGTAAGGTTTCTGTGTTTCAGAGGTCCGGTATTTTTACCTTCACAAGGGCTGATGAGGACCCAGCTTGTGAAAACCAAAGCCAAAGTGAATAAAATACTCCTGTTTTTTATAGTGAACCATATTTTTAATGCCATTAGCTAATGCCATGCTTACCAGGCTCCTGTATGAAGTAGACTTTATAAACATAAAATGAAGATTAAAAAAAGAATGGTGGTGTTAGCTGATGTTTCAAGCAGCGGGACTCAGTTCTGTAATGTGTCTTGCCTGTCTGCCTCCATTTGTGTAAGATAACTGTTAGCATCTCACGGGGAGCTGGAACTCTGAGCCACTGTGAGGGTTCAGTTGCATCTCCCAAGCATACTGGATGAGGTGGTATAATCTGTGAAGAGCTCTGTCTCTAGGCTTTGCTAGAGCCCCTCTGAGCTGTTAGCTGACAGTTGTCCACGTGATGGATTTCCTCCCAGCTAAACTCCCTACCCCTAGAAGGAGGACCCTCCAAACAGGGGGGTTTCACATTCTCTTAGTGTTCTGGGGATTTTTCCTTTTGGAGGCACCAGACACCAAGTGTCATGCTTTTTTTTTTGTTGTTTGTTTGTTTTTGTGTGCCAGACAGGATATGAGCACTCTGCAGGTTTCAACCCCCTTTTGTAGTGGCTTTTGGCGTACAAGTTTTCTGTAATTTCAAGTCAAGTCAGCTCAGCCACAAATTTCTCAAAATATTAATTGACTAACAACTAATTTAATGTGAGAAAAGGAACTTTTCTCCAAACCCACGCTTGTTATTTAGTCATTTTATCAGTTCTCATGCATACCACAATTGAAGTGGTGAATGCCTGGGGCTTAAAGTCAAATGTATTTTTTTCTCCTATAATTATTTGTTTTGTCTTTTCTCCTCACATGATATTTCTCTGCTCAGAAGCTCTGTCACATATCCAGTGATCAGCACAGACAACAGAAATAGAGGTAGATATGAGTTTTCTTGGTGCTGTTTGGAGAGCACTCACACCCCACAATTTAGGGCCATGCAAGAATTCTTCCTTTCAGTATTGGGCAGAGAGACTGAACCTCTTCAGCCTCAGCTAGGAGGAGGCATGATGGCTGTACAGGGATTTCTTGTTGTAATGTCCTAATTACTCTCCTATAGGCAGCTGCAGAAACAATCACATTTTTCTATCTCTCCTCCTTAATTTTTCTTAGGTCATGGTAGAGAATACTGACTTCACCCCATCGCAGGTTGGCTGTCTCTTTACTTTCCTCGCCCGTCAGCTCGCCAAGCCCAACAACACGTTGTTTGTGAACAGAACACTTTTTGACCAGGTAGGTGTTCCTTTGTGAGAAGTGGAAAAACTTCTAAACAGGGTGCAGCACTTCAGAAAGTGTGGCTGGTGCTGCAGTTCTGGGAGGACTGGTGCATTATAAAGCTGGCAGCATCTTGGTGGGACTTCATTGTAGTTTCAAAGAAATGGAGTAGGAGAGACCATAGAAGCACAGGAAGGTCCATATTTAGGCCTGCCTGCTGGAACTGCATGAGATGCAGGGTCAGGTTAGAGGAGATGGAACTAGTGTAAAATGCCTCTGCTCTTCTCTGTGGAATGGCAAATTTCCGTGGTCAGTAGTGTGTCTGGAGAGGGAAAGCAAGCCCTGTAAGGGCAGGAACCGGTCTGTTTGGTTTTAACTCCAGTGAGTGTTTTGTGACTCCACTGTCACTTGTTATGCACATGAAGATATCAAGGTAAGGGGTGCCAACTGAAATGACACTACTGAACTGACAGAGCTTTTGTTCACGTATGTATCTGGCAGTTTCTAGTTCCTGTGGCCACCATCCTTCTCTGTTTGAAATAGGCTGATGTGCACCAATGCATGCCTGAAGCTTGCACAGGTTAAGCTTGTGTTAGAAATTCTTAGGACTGAGAAGGAGGCTTTAATGGCTACAGCAGTTGTGCTTCAGTGACAATATGGATATATGGGCACTAAAAAACAGTGGGTTAGAAAATAGAACCTTAGAATCATTTAGGTTAGAAAAGGCCTGTAAGATCATCCAGTCAACCATCATCTCATACTACTGATTCCACCTCTAAACCATGTCCCTAAGTGCCACATCCTCATCTCTTAAACACCTCCAGGGGCAGCGACTCTGCCGCTTCCCTGGGCAGCCCATTCCAATGCCTTTCCACTCTCCATGAAGAAATCCTTCCTGGCATCTAATCTAAACCTCCTCTGGTGCAATATTAGGCCATTGTCCTTTGTCAGCATTTAAGACTAAACAGCTCTGAGGAGGCTAAATAGATCTGGATATTGAAACATTTTAATTATGGATATATTCAGTTGTATGAATTATATGACATTCCTGGGTTTTGGGAGAGATGGCACAGTCCAAGAGAGAGATCAGAAGGGTTAGCGTAGTGGTTCCGCTATTTTGAATGATTCAGAGCAGAAACATGAGGTCCTCTGAGGTGTTTTTTTTTTGTTGTTTTGTTTTGTTTTAATATATATTCCATGAGGTCCCCATAGTTTCATTCTAGATTTGTTTTTTCCTCCCATGATGTCCTTCAGCAGTTCTTGTTTACTCCAGTAGTCTTAAGTGTCCTTAGTTACAGGATCAAGTAGGGAGTACCTCACAGATGTACAGTCCGTTCAGACTGCACCATTGTGTTCTGCTTTGCTGTTGCCAGTGTTGGTGCTCACAATCTGCTCATGCTGAGTGCTGCTGGGCACTCGTGCACCTTGATGATCAGCAGGTTGCCTGCATGGCTTGGCTGTCTACTTCCTTTGAGTACACCAAAGCTATTCTGGTGTCTAGGACAGGTGTTTATTCTGTTTGCTTACTTCCACTGCAGAAGAAGTTCACAGGCTAACAGCTTGGTAACTAGGCCTAATTCATGCTAACTTCTGCATCCTTGCACAGGTCCTTGAGTTTCTGTGCAGTCCAGATGACGACTCCCGGCATTCAGAGAGGCAGCAGGTAATGGACTTCAAGGAAACACTTCTTTCAGCCCTAGGTCTGAGCAGACTGTAGAGCAGATGCTGGCTGAAGGTCATAGTGAATGTTGCATGCCAGAGCGGGTATGTAGCATAGAAATGATAGCCAGCATGGAAGAATTGGGCAGTGCTTACAGAGCAGGAATGAAGGAGGATCATTCCCCAACAAACCTCCAGGAGAGGTTTGACAACTTGTAAAAACAGAGGCAGGAACGGTTTTATGTAAATGCATAACCTTTGTAGTTCATGGGACAGTCGATTAAAAATAAATTGCAAAATAAGCCCTGTGTTAATACAAACCTGATGGAGGAGGAACAGCGTACTTCTGACTGGCACTGACTGTTCAGCCTCTACTGCAATATAAGTAACTGCTCTCCAATGTCTGCAGGTCCTTTTAGAATTGCTCCAGGCAGGAGGAATAGTACAGTTTGAAGAGAGCCGTCTTATCCAAATGGCAGAAAAAGCTGAATTGTAAGTCGTCGTGTGCAGTGTATAAATACTGTCTTTAAAACTCTTCCATAGCCTTTTTTCCTCCACATCTTGTTTCTACTTCACAGCTTTGTTTAGGTTTATTTTCCCTATGCATTCACATGTGCTTCACTTAATATGTTCATGTTTATTTGTCCCTGTCTCTCTCTCTTTCTCTTCTTTCTCCCTGGGTGTGCTTGCCCCATCTTACCGTACCAATGCTTTCTGTTAGACTTGTGGGAACCTCTCAGCATGAAACGCAGTGGGGCTTGATACGTTTTGGCACTGCCTATGCTAGAGTCCAGGCTTTGATCAAAGGTATAGTTGTATATTTGAATACTACCACAGGCAGATGGAGATGACTCGTTGGGGTGAGGCCCACAGGTGGATTTAAAAGCATGCAAGGGTCTGGAGCCACCCCCATGGTACTCATTTTAGAATTGAGTAGGAGAGACAAAACTCAGTGTCTGGAAAGGCTGAAAATTTCCACTGTCTTCTTTAGCTGCTTCACCCTTCCAGAAAGTGTCTGTCACGCCTGAACAGAGCCAGCCAGGGAGGGCATCTTCATCCAAGTCTTCAGTTTGGATGTTACGCAAGTCAACTCTCCATACTGTGAAGCACCAGAGGGATAGATAGTGGTGGGGTGTCCCGTGCCTGTCCTCCTGCATGTGCTAGAAGGAGTTGCTGCACCAAAATTTTCAGCCCTGATAGGACTCAGAAATGCATTGCTAGCACCTGAGGCTCAGAATCAATTGGATCACTGAATATCCAGAGTTTATTCCCATTGCCTGAGAGATTTTGAGAGCCTGAATCACCAGCTCTGCTGCTTCTGGTGCAGCTAAAAGACCCATGGTATGAAGCTATTTTAGCAGATCTGTTTTGCCTCGGTGGCACCTGCTTTTATCCCAAGTCTTCCTGACTCAAAATATTAAAGGTGTTTATTAAATACTGAAACTGAGAAGATGTGTCATCACACATTTGAGTCACATTCAGTGTATTTCTTCAAATTAGTAGTGTGGATTGGCCTAGCGCAGAGCTGACTATGTTACAGAAAAGCAAGATGATCTATGAACAGCAGAGCCAGTGAAAGCTGTCTTCTCATTTTAGCTATCAGATTTGCGAGTTCATGTACGAACGGGAGCTTCGCTATGACAAAATCATCAGCTGTTACCTGCGTGACCCAGTGAGGAAGGTGAGTGAGTAAATTTCTCCTCCTCCTTGGTAGCAGGACAGCCTGTCCTGCTGGCAATAGTGTTCTCTTGTCATAATTCTGTCCTATAAAATTTCTTCATTCACAGTAGTGCTTTCTTAGAGTCAAGGCTTCTGTACTTGTGTGCATGTTTTGGAGAGAAGTTGACTTCTTTTTTTTTTTTTAAACCTTCAGAGGTTTTGATTTCTCCTTCAAATTAAGCAATACTAATACATAACACTTGAATGCAGGATGTGATTTATTGCAAATGCTGCTCATGGCAATACTTATGTTTTTGTCATCACTCCCCACTTTTTGCCTATTAGTTGTCTGTTAGTTGCATCTCTTCCTTAGTACCAGCACAAGTTGGGAGGAAAGTCTGGTGAATTTGATCTCACCAGCTCTTATGAATGCACTATGCTGGAAGTTGGATGGGTGAAGCAGTAGAGGGAGGTTATGGTAGTGAGGTGGTCAAAATGTATGGTATAGGAGAGTATCTGTGCTGAGTACTGTGCAGGAGCACCTGGGAGAGAGGGAAATGCCAAAGAAGAATTCAGGAATATGCTGGGAAAACTCTACTGCCCTCTGGTAGAGCATTATTTTCTCTGCCTATACTTCTAGCTAAAGGCTGATATCCCGGCTCTTTTCCCTGTGAGGAAGAGGCAGACATTTACAGTAGTGGAGGAACAATTCTCTTTGACCTTAGTTCTTAATGCTTTTATCATAGAATCATAGAATGGTCAGTGGAGTTCAAGGTAGGGGGAAATTGCTCCTGTTCATTCCATTTCCCTGGTCAGCCTTACAAATTCACTCTGACAAAACAGAGATTAACAAGGC
>VXAV01004305.1:19815-32321 GCA_013399715.1 Alectura lathami
CAACCTTCTCCTTTAAACATATAACCAGGTCTAAAGGATGATTAAATACAGAATGGAATGAGGCACAACGTGACAGCTTACTGAAAGATACGAGGGCAAATACAAGTATTTAAACCTTTCTTCAAGCTCGTGATTGATTAAGAAAGCACCATTATGTAGAAAAGCCCTCACGTTACTTTAAATATCCTGTACATCTCCCATAAAGCTTTTGTGTAAAATTCTTCCCTGCATATATAGAAATGAATCATATCACATTATAGCTGGCTATGCATTCTTNCAAGTCTGCCTTCAATACATTAGTATAAAAAATTGAAGATAAATGATTACATTTACATGAGGTCAATGAACAAGCACAGGAGACAGAGTGCCTACAGGATTCATTGTATCTTCCGCTACAAACCTCTCAGGGACTTCTTGATGAGAATACAGATGAACAAAACAAGCAGTTAAGGGGAAAATAACTCATTTTTGTGTTAATTTTCAGATAATTTCATGAATATTTGGATAAATAAACCTAATATTAATATGTCCTCTTTGTTATCTGCCTTCTCACAACACGGCAGCATGCTGCACAGTGTTAGTCTCTCTTTGTCCTTACTTTAAGTCAGCCACTTGGAGATGAGGCACTGATAGATTTTATCTCTGAGGCATTCTCCTGTTTAATTCAGAATTACTACATCCTTCCAATCAATGAATATATGCACAACATGCTAATGCAATAAAGCATTAAAAGTGGACAGTACAAGCACTGTATAATGATTTATGTCACATACATTCTTGAAAAGAAGAGGAAAAAAGAAGAAAATACTTGTAAAACCTGTATAAAGCAGAAAGGCTGAGCATCTTCTGCAGGGCTAAGGCACTCTTCAGGATACTAAGGGAGAATCTGTAAATATTTAACATTGCTACAAGCAAAGGGATTAACAGAGTAGAGCTCTTTGATCAATACTTGCAGCATCATGTATTATTTTCAATGGGCATGAACAGCAAAATGCTATTTATTGACTGAAGTATGCTACACATCACTGAAGTTTAATACGAGGGAACACGAAATTCTCTCTTGATCAGGAGTAAGCCACTGCCCTGACCTTAGCCTGATCAACCATTACTTGTGCCACAGTAGCACTTCCCAGCCTCATTTTTCTGGGAACTTTCCAAAACACAGACAAATCCAGTCTCTGACATCAAGAGATTAAAGTATTAGATAATTTAAGATGAAATTAGATAAAGGTAGTGCAGTGGGACAAATGGAAGTAAAAGCAGTGAGAAAGTAAAAAGCATGAAAACACTAAGTTCACAGACTAGGCTTGAAGTTAGTACTACTGAATAAGAACCATTTTTGTTTAATTTTTCTAGCCTACAGAAACAGTAAGAAAGAGATTTGGGAGCTTTTGTCTCAGTTTCATTTTCAGCAGTACCATGGAAGCTCAAAAGAGACTGCAAAGGGGAGCGTGGCAGTCCTATAGAAGTTGGTGTTTGTTGTGGCAAACCAGGCAGCACTTGATGAGACCAAGGCCCAGTCTGCCCCAGAGGATGCTCTGTATCTGATACATGAAAGGAAAGTTCAAGAAAGCAAACTGTAGACATCTGTGAAATAAACGGCCTGTAAGAAAACATTATTTGCCTTGTCATTCTGAATCTCCTAAGATACAGTGCAGTTCTCACTCATTAATCTTATTGGAATGCATATTAAATTACCTGGATCTACTTGGGAAAATTCAACCTATTAACCTATCTCTGCTCTTTTAAATCTTGCATTCTGCCAGGAGCTGAAATGTCTTGAAACAACTGGCGCGGCTCCCACCTCTCATGCAAAACCCTGCTGCACATGATACTGCAAAGGAAAAGCACAAGCAAGGAACTTCAAATCAAAGGCATTCCTACTGTTAAGACCTTTCAAAGACAAATTGTTGCAGTCAGCTTCTAACATCTACCCTTTCTGTTCTTGTAATATGTAGTATTTCTTAGATTTACAAGAAAGCGTGGATTACACACTACGTCAGATAAAAAGCCATACTGTACAAGTGCATTACTGTAAAGCCCAGTAACATGTACCTGTAACAGGGGCAGCACAGGCAACAGACTGAGCATCCATGTGAACCTTTTTTTCCCCTCAACATTGAACATGGACGAATTCATCCCACAACAGCCTGCACCTGAAAATTGTGCTCACCCACTACAGAAGAGACCAAACTCTCACTGCAGTGCAAGGACAGGGACCTCCAGTGCAAGCCAGCCTTGCTGCCTCTGACCCACAGCCTGCCATGGCTCATCTCATTTCCCACAGTTCATAACCTATGTTTGGCATAATGCTGAATTCAAACCCGCTTTGCCTATTTGGAAGTAGGTGATCTGAAAAAAATGAAATAACTTCTGCTCAAAAGGGGACTCTCAATTTTTCCTTCACAGCCGCACTTTCTGTTACTCAGTGTCAAGGAAGCCTAAGTGACTGAACACACCTGACCTAACCTTTTTAAAGGGCTCATATATGGTCTTCAACCTCTTCCTTGGGGGCTGATGCTGTATTGTTTCTCAGAAGTAGAGTTTCCCCTGCAAACTCTCACTAAACTTTTCCAGGACGCTATTTCAACTTGCATTTCTTCCAAAGAAAAAGGTTAATCAAGTAGACAATGACTGTGTATTTCATGTTTTAATTTAGTATATCATATACCTCCCAAGAAGTTTCTATGTCAAAAATTGAACGTGAAAGTCCAAGGAAACCAGGTAACCACAACCATATCCCCCTTAATATAAAACGTCATGTATTCCTCAAGAATGATTCTTCAAGATAATTCCTCAAATTATCATGTTATATTTTTCTTTTCATATAGGGACCTTCTTTTCCTCTCAAAGCATTCTTAGTTTTCTTCTGCATCTATAAACATTTCTTATGATTCATCAAGAGTTATAATAACACTTTATGATTGCTTTTAACAACCTTAATGCCCTTTCATCTACTCTAACCAAAAATAACACATAATCCTAAACACCAATGATGAATTTCAGAGAACAAATTGCATCAGTCACTGAAATAAGGAGTCACCAACTTTAAAAGGTAACCACCTCAAGCTGCTAGGTGACTTGAACCCTTTCCAGCACTGTAGCCAACCTATGAGAACTCCTTTATGGCATCCGAGCAAGCGATATTCTCTTGGCCAATAACAGGACAGATGCACAGAATACACTGTGTGTATACACTATGTTAAGTGAGTAAAAAATGCTGAAGAGGACCGCCTTCTCTCCTTTATAATGCAAACTTTATATGCAAATATGTGTAAAGGAATTTTAAAGAGAGGTGCACTTTAAATGCATTGAAATGAATTATGCAGGAAAGCCGCAGGAGAGCAACAGATGTACAGATTCAAGGGTGACATGCTTAGTTTCACTTGATGAATGTTTGTTTTGTTGTTTTGAAAAATTAATGTAATGAAATATTTAAAGTGAACAAGGAACTTTAAAATTGACTTGGGGGATGAATTACTTCCATGCAAGGACAAGGTTTTATTACAGAACACATGCTGTTGGCATCTGAATCAGGACTCTAAGAACAACCAGACATTTTACGGACAACTTACAGACAGCGTGTGTCCAAACCATGGTCTAATACCTCCTGTGGACCATGTGGCCAGAGAACAAAGTCTTCACAACAAACTTACAGGACAATGTTTCTAAGTAAAATGGTGGAGAGATGACAAGCTTCTTATTCAAAAGCTTCTGAAGGCTGACAGTTGACCTGTGGTCCAGAAAATTCTGGACCATGTCTTTCACCTTTACCTAATAGTGACAGCAATAATTCAAGAAACAGGACTGAAATTTAATCATCTTCTTTCAGGTACTTTACCAACGAAAGGAGTTAGAAAATGATGAGAATCCCTCCACCTTGCACTTGTATCCTTTAAAGCATCTCTTTTCTTTTCTAGACCCTGATCTTCTAAGGATTTTTTTGATTAGTTAAACTTTATATTTGAAAACTACATTCCAGGTATTTAAATTTGGGCATCCAAATCAAAAGGACGTATGAAAACCAAGCAACAGATTTTCTGCCTAGCCTCTGCAGCTTTCATCACCAAGAGCTGTGAGGGAGTCACGTGTACAGCTTATACAGCACACAGAAAGAAAAAGTAAGTATTAATCCTCTGATTGCCCAGCCTGGGATCAAATCCCAGAATTACAAATAAGAGTGAGGTTGTAATGCCCAAAGGAAAGTTACTGTGAATGAAGCAACAAACAGGCATTATTAACCTTGCCCTCAGTGCCTTAAGGAATCAGAAAACTCTTATTACTTGCAAAGAGTAACAATGTTCCTGAGAATATCCAGCCTTCTCTCTATGTGAAAATTGTTCATGAAGCAAGTAAAGAAGAACAGAGAAGGTTATGATGACATAGCTTGCATGCCAAGCCTTTGAAAGGATAGCCTCATGAGAAAGGACATGAATCAGAAGGATTCTTTGACTTTTACTTTTTTCTATCAAAACCAACCAAAAAACCAAACAAAACCCCTCCCATTGCCCAGTACTATGCTCTTTACCATTTAGAATGGTTTGTATCCAAGAAATGCAAACTAACCAAATATGAGTGATGCAGCTGCAAGGTTGTTTCGCAAAAACAAAAGAACATTTTGTGGCCTAGCAATGTTCCCCAGCTCTAATCCAGCTATGAACAGATCACTAGCAATAACAGCAGCAGCAATGAAAAGCCTTCCAGCTAAAATAATCTAAATTGCATAATATGTGGAAGTTTCATTATTTCTATAACAACTTAACCTCAAGCATTATCTGCGCATCTGATAGACACCCCTCCCCTCTCCAGTACCTTGATACACAGGACCCACAAGCAGAGCACATTTTCATGATGGACTTGACCAAAGCATATTTTAGTTTCATGAAAATGAAAATTCAATTAAACAACAGAGTGCAACTATCTGTTCACTGGCAAACAGGCAGTCCACATTAGTTCAGCTCTGCTTTGCTGAACCGTGTTCAACTGCTCAATGCAGTTGAACAGCAACCGTGTTCAACTGTTTCATTACGAGATTTTATCAGACACCCCTGGCTTCTGTACCATGGCACAGGAAAAGGATGCACAATGCCCACTGCTCTCCATGTTTTGCTTGCTGCTGCTTAAAAGCTGCCTCTGATCTCGATGGAAATGGTTTAACAATTATTTCAAACCTTATCATAGCTTCATGTATACATGGTCTGTATTAGCCATGTTTTATCTAGGTTGCTCCCCCTTTTTAAACCACAGAAAACTGAAAATTAACTATAGTGGTTTTGCTTTCACCTCACATCAGTCATAATGACTAAAAATCAGCAGTGACATTATTGTATGCTATATTAACCACGTGCAGCCTTACAGCCTGGTGTAACTTCTCACCAGTACACACAAGGCTACCCTGTCCCTGCACGGCCAAGCTGGCAGCCCCACGCTGATGGCACATAGTACATCTGATTAATTCCCATTTAAACGTGAAACTCCCGATGGAACCAGAAAAAGCCTTGATCCTGGAAGATGTTTCAAGGGAGCTGCCCCCCTCCTCAATGCAGGCTGATTTCAGATCTCAAATGTCATGCACAATTACCCCAAAGTCCTTGACTCTGAATCTCCAAATAACTCCCAGCGTTATGCAGGCTTTTCTCTTCCCCCTGACGACTCTCAGAGCTTGATTTGAGTAAAGTACACAATTTGTCCTTCAGAAGTACTCACTAAAATGAGAGCCATGACTTAACACAGAAAAAAGTACAATATTTCTTCATACAAATGAAGCAGCAGAATGCAGCCTATTGGGAAACAAATAGTAATAATAATTCACAGGTGATCTAAAGATTTCTAGACTGTTTTTTCACTCATGTTTTGTGATCTCACTAACTAGGACAAAAGCTCCATCTTCATGTCGGAGGAGCATGTAGAGACTGGTGTTACCTTGAGCTTGTACATTACAGTGGCATATATCTCAGTTTCGTATTGTGTTTCAGTATCATAATTGTGTATTACAGTTGCTATGTTGCGCTTGTGTTGGGATTTCAGGATATTGCTGTATCACTCTTCTAAACAACAGTCCCATGTAATGACAGATATCTTCAGGTAAGTAAATCAGATTTTAAAAAATGGAACACTTCTCATGTGGAATACCTGAAGGAACCTGGGAAAGGGAGTATTGGATTCTGACAATGAGGAGTCTCAGAAGGAAGGAAAAAAAAAAACATTTTATGTAGGCTGTTAAAACTGTGTTTCTTCCAGGCCAGAATGCAGAGACTGCAAAATTAACTGTTTTTTTTTTTTTTTTTTTTTTTTTAACACACTGAAAAAACTAATAATCATAACAAAGAGCACAGAACAGATCACACCCTTCTCTCAACCAAACAGCAAGAGCCATGGGAAAGCAGCTACAATGCCATTAAGTGCCTGCTCCCCAACGTTGCCTGTCTGTTAGCCCAAAGACATTCTCAGCACACTGTCAACTCACTGCACATGAAAATGAGCACACCATTTTAAGACATAGGCCAAAAAAAAAAAAAAAAAAAAAAATATATAGGGAAGTCTCTAATCAGGAAATTAAAACCAGGATCTAATCATGCCATAAGCATGTTTCTAATTTTGGCAAAGGAGGAGACTCAGCATCTTAAAAGCTGCCTCCAAACAGGCAACAAACAGTGAAAAAACTTAAATACACAGAAAAAAAAAAGAATGAATTGAAGAGAAAATAGTAAAACAAAAATACATCAGGATGTCTAATGCAAAGGAATGCGCTGAGAATTGGCTGCTTTTTAGACCGACGCAACTTGTAAAAACTAGTATGGAAGAGGAGGAACTGTTTTAAGTTGATAGACGCTTTAGAGTTCTGAACAAGAGAAAACAGGAAATACCTAAGGAATTGTTATTTTGGTTTTGGCAGATATTAGGGACAGACCTTTAATGTGCCACAAGAGCAAAAGGATATCCTCTCTGAAGCGAACACAAGTGCTTTTCTGAGCTAAGCTCAATTGCTGAAGCCCGTAAAAAAGGATTGATGTGTGTGAATGTTAACATTCATGGCTCAATTCTCTATCCAGCTCAGCTGAGATCTAATTCCAAGAGACAGGTATTTCAGCACAAAAGCCCGTGCCAACAAATTTTAAAAAGTACCCAGATGGAAGATGCAGGCGGCAAATCAAAAATCAGCACACAATAGTAAAATGTCAGGAAACTTAATTCCTTAAAAATGATTACCTAGAAGAACAGACTTAAAATCTCTAAAAACAAAATAAAACCCATGAATACAAACACAATCTGACTTTAGGAGTTAATGAGCTTGAACTAAGATGTGGGATTAAGAATCAGATTTCTTTGAGATCTGCTAGTCTCAAAAAGAATATGGAAGAGCTATTTACTAATTGTTTTTATTATTCTTAGCACTCCAAACCTGCTAAGAAATATCAGGTAAGTCTTTCCGTCTTTGGTTTCACCTTCCCTATAGAGAGGAATGACCAAAGACTACTCGTTATAATACCTATTGAGTTAATTCATCTGTGAGATGCTTCAGTACTAAGGGCAATGAAGGAAATGGAAATAGATAAGAGTATTGAACAACAACAGCAACAAAAAATGTCCAAAGCTATCAATGTAAAAAAAGAACAGAGCTGTTTTTAATGTAACTAGACATTGATATACCACTGTAAATCTGGCAGTTCAGAGGAGTTTTAGCTTGTTCAAACAATTCAGATAAATTGACTTTGATCTATTCAGAATGATGAACTTTTAAGACAAAGATTCAAAACCATTGTTCAGAATATTGACAGATGTCTCTCACCCAGCTGCTCTTTGAATGCAAAGCTTAAAGTTGGGAGATACCACTGCTGTTCAGGACAAAATCCAAGCAATTTAGTAAGGGTGATTTAAACATGTGCTGAGAAGTCTTTCTCAAACAAAGTCATAAATGGCATTTCAGGAAAAAAAAAAAAAAAAAAAAGGAAAACATATATATATATACACAATCCTATGAGAATCATTGTTGCTGAAAAATGGGCTTGCATGGAACTCTGGCACGACAGGTTGGACCGCAACTCAAATCTTCCCAGGTTGGTAGCCCGCATCTAAATCTATAGAAATCAACAATGCGAGGCAACATCTTTCATACATATCAGAGCTGAAAAAGCCCAAGCAAAACAGACAAAGCAAGACAAGTAGCTGTCATACAGATTTAGCTCCAATGATATAATCTTGTTATCAGACAACAGAAGGTTTCTCCTGTCTAATCTGTCACAGCACAAAACATTAAGCAATTCTGACTGTGCTGAGAAAAAGACAGCAACGGATCGTATCCAGGTCCACACCACCAGCACCCAGCCGAGGTACTGCCTACCCAGTGCGGAGGAATCTGTGCCACCAGCTGGCAAATGCTTCCTGCACGAGCAGGGAAGTGACAAGATGCAGACAGTGTCTGCTCTAGGGTTGCAGGCACAGGACGTGAAGATGCAGGACTGTATCTACAAGGTCAGTACAGCTAAGGTTGCATCAAAACCCCAGGAGGAAATTTTTGAAATGTTGGCATAAAAGAGATGATGATGGCAAGGCAACACCAGCTGTGAGAAAGACACCATGCTTCCAGGAACTGGGAAGAGTGACAGGGAACCATTTAGTAATTGAGACACCCTCAACAAGGTGCTCAGCAACAAGGAAAGCAGCATGCAGTCAGCCCTTCTTCCAATAATTGCTTGTGTAGGTCAAACTTGTTAACACCAGGAAAGAAGCAGGTTAAGAAAAAAAATTAAAAAGTAACAAATCAAGGACCTAAGAACAAATCTATGATTTGTCATAGATCTGTCAACAGTGCGAGATATTCTGACTTCTTGACTGCTGCCTGAAAGTTCTGATAGCTACATTAATTTTATTAAATGCACCTGTGCTGGCTAAAGCCTTTCACAGTGCCTCCTCAGGGCTCTGGCGCAGTCTTCAAGTCGAGATTGGACTGCTCCAGATTCACCATGTCCATGGAAAAAGGGCTAGACTACAATGGCATTTTGTAATGCGGTTAGTGCCAGTCTCTGCCTGCATCGCCCTTCTCCTGCAGAGGGTTGGAAACAACAATAAACACAACTATGGTTGTTTTTTTTTTTTTTTTTTTTTTTTTAATTAAAAGATGTGCAGCAATCAGGCAGAAAGGTTTTTGTGTTCACTGCTAGGTACAGCATACGATGCTAGAAAAGTGGTAATGAGACACCAAATTGATTCAGCTCTGCAAGTGGTGACTGAAAACTATTATGTGGTCACTGCTCTTTTTGGGGTCTGTTTGAAGTATGTTGGTGGTCCCCATGTATTTCCTAGGAGACAAACATCTGCTGAACAAAATTCACTATCCAAATCAATATAATTAGCACCTTTTTGAAATGCTCCACTTAAAGGAAGGGCGGATCTTCTCCCTGACCCTGAGAGTTGATCTTTCTTGTGTTACAAATATAGGCTTCCAGCTTCCAAAATGTTTTTGTTGGATAAAGAAACAGTTTTATTCCCCAGGTTTGACAGTCTGGTTTGATTTATTAATTTTCATACACTTGGTAATATTAACACTATGAGTCAACAGTTTCAGCTACCCCTAAAAGACTTCAATACCTAACTACCCATGCAGTTTAATGGGACTCAGGTACCTCTCACTCAAACTACTTAAAAAATGCCCACAGAGTTAGATAAGGAACAGATACTGGAGGAGTGACATAGAGCACACCTACAAAATGTGTCTTCTGTCCATCACCACTCTGACATCCAGAAAGACCTTCTGGAATCAAAGACCACACAAAATGGTCAGAACAGAAAACTTCTGAGTCAGTCCTCTTGCTATGTTTATCTTAGAGGTGCTGAATTTTATTTTTTTTATTTTACCAAAACCAGCAAACCAATAAATAAGTAACATATTGGAAAAAAACTTTGTAATCAAACTTCAGACACACTCCATTATCTTTAAAATTTTCCATCTTGGACTGCTACTGCCCAAATTATGTCTTTTGTTTTCTTAGCCTTGGGTGAAATGGCTAGTAGACTATATTAAACCAGTCACCTGCGTCATGAGATGCATGAAAGGACTGTATTTGGTTGAAATTAGAGGCAGGCAAAATATATCCTTACATAAATGCAAAACTGCCTACCAACATATCACAAAAAAATTCATTTAGGATATTTATTTAGGAAAAGGGAAAACTGCCCAACTGCTAAACCTGCATCCACCACACAACACACCCATTGGAACAGCATCCTCCTAAGGCACAGCAGTTTCTTGGTGCTGTCTCTAACATGCAGGGAGAATACTCTCTGCTTAGAGCGAACCCAACCCAATTTTCCCTGGTTTATACCAGAGCCACCAGCCCTCAGGGCTAGTCTGAAATAAAATAAATTAGAGATGAGAATAACCAATGACATCAACTCCTGCAATAGTGAAAGACAGACTCTCACAATATATTTACTCCTGTGCTACTAGGCTTCTTTTGAAAATCCTGAATGCTGAAGCTTCCATTACACTGTGATGTAAACTCAGTTGATAAAGAATTTCCTATGGGAGAGTGCACTGGAAGGCAGGTGCTCATGGTGCTTCTGCACTGGGTGAGCTTGGAGGTAGAAACTTAGAGAACAATACAGTAAGCTGCGGGGTCGTATTTTCCTTAACTTAAATAGGCACAATACATTCTTCAAATGGTGTAAGTAACAGTTCCGAACTACAAAACTTCACATTAAATCACAAAGTTATGGTGTTTACAGAAAGAAACAAAAAGAAAAAAGAAAAATCATGGCTCATATTCATTCAATTCACAGTGTAATCACTAATCTAATTCCAGAAGAGGCTGATTGTATTAAATAAGGTAATACTGTAGATGAAGAGCACCCATAAAAATTGGAACATTTTCTGTTAATATTTTTGGGGGATGTCAAAATTCACATTTTTTGAAGATGAGAGTCTTACATGGAGTAAGACTGGTAAAGCTAGGTCTTTGAAAACTATTTTCTTATAACTGGACAATCATTAAGCTAAATCACTTTCTTCCCTCCTCTCCCATTTTATGGTTTCTTTTTTATTTGCTGAACAATAGCAATCCTGGAAACATTGTATAGTCAAGGATTATATACAGGGTGGTGGTAGAAATGCTACATATAACATGCTGTTTTAATGAGCTTTAGGAAAAAAGGTACATGTAAAATCAGACGTCTAGCACCTTTCCCCTCCCTCTTGATGTTTCTCACACTGTAGAAGGTAAATTTCAGGCACACCATAGACACTAAAACGGTCATAGTAAAATGAAGGCTGTTTTGTCTCTCTTTCAAGTTCCTGTGATTGAACCTGGGAAAGACTTTTCTATGATGTTGTGATCAAACACAGCCATTCAAACAAGAAAGACTAACAGAAATGGCCAAGAAATGGGGCTTGTGCAGCTGCTAAAGACTGCTGACCATCATAATGACATTGTTGTTGGAAAAAAAAAAAATCAAATAAAATGTGATACTCCTGCTTTCCCAGCACTTTCAGGCTGAATTGCTTCTCTCTGTTGTGCAGTACAATTTGAGGAGGAAAAGAGGGAGAGAGGGTCTTCAATTATGCAAGAGGCTCCCAGTATTCAAAACATATGGAAACTGCTGTTATTATTCTTGTCTTCTTTTGTCTGAATGAATTAAAAAGGGAAAGATCTTCACACACCAGAGACTTCACGCTCTCAGGGCGGGAGCTGTGCAGCAGAGTCCTTCGTGCTCCTCTGATGGCAAAGGAGAGCCTTATTGTTTTGAGGGATGGAGGGGAAATGACAGACAAGCAAGACTAGGAAGGCAGCAATATTCCATTCTTGTTATATATACCTTCCCTCTTTCACTAAAGACAAGTACCAATTTTCTCCCAAAACAGTTAAAAACACAGAAAGCATCTTCAGGGTGACCTCTGTTCACAAAAGTACTTGGAACACTGCATAAGTATTCTCTCCTTTGAATTAGCTTCTTTACAAGCTCTGGCAGGAAAACGTATTTGGAGAAAAACCTCCATACAGCCGTGATGGAGCAAGCCCACCAAAGAGCCTCTGTGAGGCTGTCTGCCACCCAAACGTGCTCAGAGACAGTAGCATAAATGTCCCCATTGAGCCCTGCAAGCAACAGGGACCAGATGCACATCACCTGGATGCTTACTGATATTACAGCAGTGCTCCAAAACTGGCAAAAAATTGATGCCCCAGTTTTACTGGGATATCTGAAAAGGACAGTCCCAGAGGCTTCCACTTCTGGCTGAAATATGGATGTCCAAAGAAGCGTATCAAAAAGTTTACATTTTTAAGCTTCAACAAAACATTTGTTTTCAGGTTAGCTGGAATTTACAGGGCAAAGGTTCAGACTGAAGCTTCTGACTGAAACTTCTCCATTCTTCAAATACCAAAATGTTTAATGTGACTTGAAAGCTAGTGGAAAAGTGAGAGTGAGGAACGATGAAGGAGGAAAGAAAGATTTTTTCTAGGAAGGGGCTGAAAGGGAAATAATTCCCATTGGTAAAAGAAAAAAAAAAAAAA
>VXAV01004305.1:32402-127595 GCA_013399715.1 Alectura lathami
TCAAGTTAGCATTTTAAACGACTTTTAAACTAGTTGGCTCAGGTGTGACAACACTCTACTGCAGCAGGAGGGCCTGCAAAGCAGATGTATTCCATCATTTAAAGTATCCTGAAGGGACTAATAAAGTAATGCAGGAGGGGAAAAAGCAGGAGGAGTTGTGCCAAGGGGAAGAAACAGGAGGAGTTGTGCCACTGTTGGCCAGAGCTGATGTGAAAGCAGAATTCCTCCCTGAAATCTGAATCATGTACAAATGACTTTACAATGTTCCACATTGTTTCATGCTCTGATTTGCTTGCTTTTATTTGTTTGTTTTGCTTTCTTTTAAATTGCCAGCCCTTTAGACCTAAACAATCTGAAATTCAAGCTGTGAATCTTTCTGGCTCATAAATTTTGCCTGCTATAACACCTGCGCAACTCATCTGTCTGGTCTTGAATTTTGCAAGTGCATCCAAGGAACAGCACAGTCCCTGGACCAGAAACTTGTTCGACACTTCTACTGCTGACGTATAAGTGCCACAGAATTCAGTGCACCTGCTCTCAGCTGTGTTGGTTACACAGCGGTTACATATAGAAGAGACTTTTTTGTTAATCAGCAGTTACATCTGTCATTGCATATATAGGGAACAGGTTTGCTGAATCAGAAGATTTACACAGTCACTCTTCAAAGCAAAAATTCACTTGGAGGTAAAAAGAAAAATGTACATATTCAAATTAGTTTAGATAAACTGTGACACAGTTCATTACCAATGGATATTGCACATGATAAAAGAATGCAACTCTCCATTTATGCTGCAGACTTCTGGAAATATTAGAAAAGATTTGACAGGTGATACTGTGACAAAAAAAAAAAGATCTTTTCTCATTTATATGCCATATTGTTCTCTAGCTTCAATCCTATGAACCAAGGCAAAGATCTTAATCCAAGCTGCAGTAATGCTGTTTTGAATATCACTGCATGAATTACTACAACAGACAAACCGATCTTATGCATTTTCAATACTTCAAGTTACAAAGAAATTAAAAAAAAAAAAAATAAGAAAGAATTTCTCATTAATTATACAGCCAGATTACAAAAGCCAGCATTTCATAACATCGTTATTTAAAATACAAAAGTATACAACTGTTTTCCTAAGAACTGACAAACCAGTACCAGCATAAATAAAACAAGAGAAATATGTACTACATCAGATCTCTGAGACCTTCCCCACCACCAACATTTTCATGTATTTCAGGAAAACCACACCTTGGAGAAGGTTGGCACTAAGTCTTTTCTCACACAAATTCCCTGAAGAGTCCAAACTATGTGATTCAGCACTGATACACGCCTCCTTGTCTGAAATACAAATTAGCCCAACTCACGTTCCTCCAAGAAACAGGTGCATATCAGCTATTGTGTTTTACTGCATAGATGTCTAATTCTACATCATGCTAGCAAAAGGGAGACTTTGAGCTAAACGGAAATGACATTAAGTATTGAGCAAGGCATGAGAACATTTTCTTTTTTTCCTAAAAAGTATCCCTTTGTCTTTAAAGAATACAAAATCTTCAAATTCTCAAAAAAATGGGAAATTAGGAATGAATCTTTACAGCAAGACATGGAAATGTGTGATATGAAACCAGAAGCATTTACCTGAATGGTAGCTCAGCAAGAACAACTGGTTACATAAACATAACTCTGGAAAAAAAGAAAGGAGCAAAAGATGGAGAAACCTCTGTCGTTCAGCGATCAGAAATGACATGTCACATTTGACATTCTCAAGAATAGTGTGAAACAACATGAATACTTGCTGATTTTTAAAGGCTGTCTTTGAAAGGAAGGAGACAGACCAAGAAACACTTAATTTCAGTTGAAGACGTAAAATATCGGACATCTAAGGCTGAAGAGCAGGTATGGGCTGGATTAAGGACTTGGCTGAGTACTAGAAGGAGGGCAAGGCCAAGAGGCTCTGCTGGAGTTGCGTGACAGCCGTGGCTCTAAACAGGAGAACAGAAGATGCAGCACTGATGAAGCTGGGCACACCACAGATACCTGCATGAGCCACAAAACAAAGCCACAGAGACCTAACTACAGAGCTGTTGCCTAAGCAGCAGGTTTTATATTTTCTACTAATTCTGTACCCCTTCTGTAGTTTCTTGGGTAGAAAGCCTGTCTTCATGGCCAAGATTTTAACTGTTATGTGATGTCCGAATAATCAAACTGTCTTTCCCTAGGGACTCACTCTGATGATGCCACTGAGGCATCTCCTAATGTCCAACGTGACCAAGGGGCCCACATAACTCATTCTGCAGTGAGCAGTTTTCTGGAGGAACCTGAGCTGGGCACTGCTGCCTGCACACTGCCCAGGACATGGAAAGCACCTGGGGTGCAAAGCAGGATGAGTTACCGTGGCCTACTGGTCATCACCAGAACTCAGGGAGGACAATAACAGAAGGTATTAGAGACTTAACTGTCTGTCAAAGACTATGAATCGACAGAAGTTAAAAGGATGTTTATAGGGTAAAGATGTAAAAGAAATTTCTGCTAATAATGAGCTGAGCACATGTATTCACAGAGTACAGAAAGATAACAGCAGTTCCATAAAAAAAATGACAGTCAGGAATTGGAGACAGGATAAAGAAATAGAAAATCTGTTAGTTATTTTACAAGTCTTCACATGGATCAAATTTTCTGATATAGCAGGGAAGGATATATTTACTGCAGTCAGCAGTTAACAATGAAGATATTTACAAAACTGAATTCATAGAAGGCAGACAATGTAAAAGTTTTAGATAACTTTAACATCATACATGTTAAAAGGAAGCAAAGATACAAATACGGGAAATTTTATTTTTCTGAACACAGATCTTTTCTGAGAATAACAATATGTAAAAGACAATGCTCATTTTAAGCAACTCCACAGAGAACTACCAGTATGAACCTTAGCAGGATACAGTTTATTCAAAGTTCTCTGTAGCATTCAACAAATGTGTTAACCTAACTACAAACCAGCATCTGGTTAGTTTCTACCTCTGACTCGTTTTGTCTTGTCTAAAAACTGACATCCATATTCACATATATATAGAGAAAGACAGAAAGACACGGATATTCATAGTAATGTATGACTTACTTTGATAAGGTGGGGTAAACTCCCCAAGAATACAGTTTTGGAACAGCTTTTCAGTGTTTTATGCATATAAATCAAGAGACACAATTAAACAAACAAACAAAAAAAAAAAAGAAACTAAGAGAAAGGGGTTAAGAAGTTATCAAACAATACATCTTAGGTTCATTCATTCAGAAAAATAATTTACAGCATCGTTAATGACATACAAGATTTAATTTGTTCATGCAATCAGAAAGGAAGAAAAATAATGTGAAATGTTTATCCTATTTCTTGCACAGCCAGCCCTCAACTGAGATATTTTTTTCTTTTATCTTAGTCATGATCTCCTAGAAAAAATGCTGCTCTTAAATATGTAGTTCCATGTTCTAAGTTCATCTCTCTGAAGTAATGATAAAGTATTTGAATTTACTCTTTCTGCTTAGAGAATCCAAGAGATGACTAATGAGAGGTAGAAAATATCTGTTCATTCTGGTGAAATGAGTCCACTGAAATGCAGTGCTCTGGCTCTACTCAGGAGAAAAATGCATGACCAGTAATGATCATTATTTAAAGAAAGATCTTGCTGCCTGAGGTATTTGCAAATATCTGTATTGCTGCAGATCTTCCACCCCCCCCACCTCCCCCCTTTCTATGTAAGAGTTCCTGCTCTAGTAAGAGTCAGTCAAAAAATGCCACAGTCACTTGTTACTCATGGGGTTCTTAACATACACAAAAACAGTGCTTCCCTCCTCTTTCTGTTTATCGGGCATTTGTATCCTGGCAGTAAAATTGGTAGTAAAAGTCACACAGAGCTACTCTGAAAGAGGAAGATTCTTGTGCATACATTGTATTCATGTGTCTCACTCCCTTGAAATTTTCACTGAGATAGGAATTGGCCCAATGGCCTCTGACAACCAACAGTATTTAGAAAGAAAATGAAATTTAGGAAGTACTATAATTACTAGAAAATGCTGTGAGGGAGCGTAATGGATGTATCAGCAGAGGATAATTACCACAACTGAGACATGTTCCTGTGAAATTCCAGAGAGGAAACTAAGAATGTGTTACACCTTTGCATTTATTCAAAAAGAGAAAATTTAATTTTTTAAGACATGCAGCAGGTATACTGGCAGCTGAACACTTCAAAAACTCTATGCAAAAACATACTCAAATCTTGCACATCCAAAGAGAAATCACGTTGTTACTGACAAAAAGGTAGGTATTTTTAAGTTAAATTCCATGGTTGACAAATACGATAGATATCAGGATACGATAGATATCAGGATTTCATATTAAAGACCCCTGTTCACCAATAAAAAGAGATGCAGCACTCAAAGACTGAGGACAAGCTACCTTCATCATTAACAGTGCCCTTCACATTTTGATTGAGACATGCAGTGCTATGGTCTGATGTATTCATTTGCTAACTTCTCTTCCAGAGGGGAATAAGAGGCTTACACAATTAGTTTCACGTGGGGCTGCTCTCTCTAGAGTCAACAACAACAAAAAGAAAGAAAGAAAGAAAGAAAGCAAGAAGAAAGAACCTATTAGGCCCTGGCCAATTTATCTCAGAAAAGCTGTGCTAATAAAGGGAAAACAAAAACGAACAAACAAAACACTAAATAAGGAACGAAAAGCTACTCAATATTTATGAATTTCACATGGAATCTGCTGAGCACTGATGTTTTGCAGATTTCTTGAGACAACAGCTCTTTCTCAGTCTGGAAGAAATGCAAAGATATTAACTAACTATGTGACAACCAATTATCTTGCACTGTGTATCTAAATAGTGAACATCATGAAATGCCTATTAGTTGAGCAAGCAGGACAGTGGAGCAATTCCCTTCGGAATGAAGCAAAGCCAAGTAGCTGGACAGAGAAGCACCTTTAGCAAGAATAATTCACTAATATAGACATAACACTGCTCAATTTACCTAGCCATTACACATCTGACCAGCAAACCATTTTGAGTGCCAGAAAATAACTGCCACTGGCTTGAAGTAAAGCAGTCTGGAGCTGCAACTGCTCACCTCTATAGTTTTTTTTGAGACAATAGACAGTAGTTGAAGTCAGAAAGTCAAGCAACGAATTATATACTTTTGCCTTGGGCACACACAGAATACAGAGCCTTCAGAGTGCCCTGTGTGTCCGCCCTTCCTTGCAGAACGGAGGCTGCTTTACTCCTTACTCCTTCCTGATGTACTGTTGGCCTAGGCCAGTTTAGATGTTTGATTCCTGGCTGTGCTCAAATGCCCAGGTACGCAACAGTTGCTCTCCTCTTGAGAGTGAAAACAAAACAAAACAAATCAGCTAAATTTACATCTCATTTGCCAAGGAAACAAATGGGAAAGAATTTGGTATTCAGAATGCATGTCTGCAGTGTACTTTCAAGGCCAATATAACAGAGGCCCACAGGTTACTCACTGTAAAAGGCAAAGCTGTGGGGCCCAGCCTTTCTGACAGGCTGCTCAGCAGCACATGAAAGCCACCCACTCCAGCCCTTTGATTGTGACTTGATAACCAGGCACAACGGCCCCGCGACACATGCAAACACACACACACATCCCCCTGCCTCACCAGGACTGCATCTGGGGAACAGAGCTGGGGAAGGCAGCATGGATGAAAGCTAGATGCCAAAGCAGTTTGTCTGATTCCTAATCACTCTGCCTCAGGAAGCACAGTAACACAAATGGCCTGCAGCCAGACTGATTTTTCTTACAGGCCTCATCCAACCTGTTACTAGATGGCAAGCCTGAACCAGAACGTCAAAGCATAGGTGAGAGGTGTAGACAAAAACAAAAGACCTTTGCAGTTCACTGCTAGGCCTGAAAGAAATCCAGCTGAATAACCACAATCAATTTCATTTAACCCTAAAAGGATTGATTAGCTTTCTCTCGCAGTAAGATCGTGTCTTAAGCAGTAAAGGTTAATAACAGATAGTGTTGCATACTTCCGCTAATGTTCTCCGGTTCCTCATTTTTTAACTGAAATCCATAAAGAGGTCATGACAATAAGCAGAGATGATTTTCTTTCTATGTCAATTACTGAGATGCTGGGAGGATAATTTTCAGACTCTGACTTTGATTTTCCAAGTACACTGGAAGACTTGCTTCTCCTTCCTTCACCATGTAGGAAGGCAAGCAACTGCCAGGAAGGTGATAAAGCAAGATGCTTCTACCTCTGCTGAGAGGTTTAAATAGAGGTACGTAACACAGATGCATAAAAGGAAACTACATCAAGCAGAAGAAAACTAGGACTGACTGTTTTTTGCAGTTTTCAGAGGTAAATGAGTGGCCAGTATCACTTAAGTTGACCCCACTGCTTAAGTGATCATTTTGTTCTCAGGCTTCTTAAGAGGAAGAGAAATGAACATGAGAAATCTTTTAAATATAGATTTCAAGAATATCCTACTCTAATAATGAGGCACAAATATTCTATTTTATGTGGATCAAATACACTACGATAGTTTCCATAATTATCTGTTTGGAGCTACAGAATTTGTCCACCAAAAATTGAGGACAAAATGGGATCTTACACATATCTTCTGCAGAGTTGACAGAGTTCAGTTAGTGGCTTTGCCTCATGCTGCATTACACTTTACTGACATTTGAATGGCACTCAGGTAAATGAAACTGTTATGATAGTCAACTCCCAGATAACTGTTGCAACTAAATGCCATGTGAGAACAGCAATCAAGAGAAAGACATATCAGACAACTCTCCCATCTGGAAACCTTCTTCAGGAAACAAGAGCTGATTTGCGTACTTTAATTGAGAAAGCAGCAAAAGTTACAACCATTAACATCCAATTTCACCGTATCTCTTGGAACAAGTAATCACGCTACCTTATCAAGACTCCTATTTTCATGTCCCACATTGCTGTTGTTGAATACTCAGTATATTCCTGACTAATTTAAAATAAAATAAAATGATTTTCAAAAAGTAGCTTTCACTCTTTATCATGTAGCTCTTTTTGTGTCAGGCACTGTAAGAATTACTGCTTTACTTCTGGCTCAAGTGGTATGTCCTCTCTGAGACAACTGGGAATGTGACCATGGAGCGTGCAAGGTTCTAATGATGAAACTGCTCTTCCCAAATCCTTGCTATTCACACTCTTTCCATTGGGTGTTGCTATGATATTAAACAGGTTACTACTGTGACCTAATGTATGCACACAGAAAAAAGCAAGCCAAAGTTTGAAGGTCTCTACCTGTGCTGCTTTACTCATTGATTTATGCAGCCTGACTCTGTCGTACCTCACACAGGTAACTGATTAGTTGGCATTAAGGAAACCTGTCAGTGACTACTTTTGAAAAAGAAGGCCATAGAATACTGTCTTCCAGCTTGCACTAAAAGTTTTATACTCTTTCATGAAGGTGATTTGACTAAAATTTATATGTACATTGCTGGATACAATTACTGTACACAGTAGTTGTGCAGATGGCTCTCTTTTAATTAGAGTATTTTGTGCATCTTCTGCATAAAGAACCAGGCAATGAATAAGCAGAAATTTAATGAAAGTAACCAAAAAAGGAAATGGTATAATGGAAGTTTAGGTGGAAGAAAAAAAAAAAAAAAAAAAAAAAAAAAAAAAAAGGATAAAGGAAATTTTAGGGGGAAAAAAAAAAAAAAAAAAAAAAAAAAGTAGAGAATTATTTAGGGCACAATTCTTGCAAGGATTTCCTTCTGATTTAATGCCAGGAACTCTAAGTAGCTCTTTAGATAACTTGAGGGAGAAGTCTGCAGATTTGTGGCCTCAGGGGGGTCTTGTCAAACACTAAGAATCAGGCACCTGATCACTAAACTTTGCACAGCTGATGACCATGAAGATGACAGATGAAGATTTCAAAAGCAAGATACCGGCTGTGACTGAGTTCTTGATGCAGCAGAGACACACCACTGAATGTGCTCTACAGATACAACCAGAAAATGGCAGGATTTCATTAAGCAATGGCAAGTACAAATGGTATAAAATCACTTCATATTTGAAATATCCTCAGTCAGTATTAAAAGCTGCTGCTGTTAATGCTAATATCTGTAAAGAACAGAAGGCTACTACAACCTGAAATGCAACTGCTGATCTAGATATTTTCCTAGGTTGTTTGAAAAGCACTGGCATTTATGTATGTGATCTTTGCTCAAATTAGGAAAAAAAATCTCATAGTATACACATTAAAGGGGTAGAAACAGACCAAGACAACATGCTTTTTATACATAATTAGATCTACAACTGTCAGACATAAATGCTTGAATAATAGGAGCTTGAGCATGGAAGAAACTGTTATGGGTCAAAAATGATTGGATTCAAACAGGGAAGTTGTACAGCCTCTTAGTAGGGCTGGTGACACGAGCCACTCTCAACATACATTCCAGCACTTCTGTATTCTGAACTCTTTGGTGAATTTTAAATTTCAGAATAATGGCTACACTTACCTGGTAGACCAGGTGGGGTTTTCAGATATTTGCCATTAAAATGCTGAATTACTACTTCACATTTTTCTGTAGACTCCATTCTGGAAAAAGAGAAAAGAATGGGATGAGTGTAGAGGCAGTAACTGTCACTAAACTGTTACAAAAGTGCTCAGTCAACAAAAATGAAAAGAAGGTAAAAAGAAAGGACAAGCACAGATGCTGAGAAAAATCTTCAAAGCTGTTCTTGCTGACTTGTGCAAAGAAGCTGGTTGAGCTCATAACGGTGCAGTGTGGCTTTATGAGGAGGACCTGCCACCCTCAGAGCCTGCAGCTGTGCTCCCGGCTGTGTGTGAGCTGCTGCAGTGTCAATGAGCAGCTCCCTCCTGGCTCTGGGGGATCTCCCTGAACAAGGATGTTCTTTGTGTTCTCATGTGCTGCCTGGAAAGGCAGAGGACTGGTTTCTGGATTCTTCATGCACAGAGTATAACTTCAAATGGAATGAAAAAAGAATACAGGATTTGGAGAAGAATGCAGAGGATTAACCAACAATTATTAAGGACTGCAATGTTAAAAAAAAAAATATAGCCTGCAAAGATGAACTGTAGAGCAAAACTAAACACAGTGAATACTTAACTACTACATAAAGCCAAATTCTGGGTGAAGATGGTAATTCACATGTAATACTGGTAGGTGAAATGACTTGTTCTTTATCTTACATGACCTCAAGATAACTTTCAGTATTGAAGCATTAAAGCATTAACAATGAGCTAGTACATACTTTATTGAACAAACTGTCAAAGAATACAAAGCTACTGGTCAAATCCTAAACCACGCCTATATCTCATCAGGGAATTCACAGGTCACTCAGGTCTTGTAAACTGACTGCACGCTAGTTCAGAGTGATCTGTACACTCTGGTACAGAAAAGTTTGAAAAGAGAAAAACTAACCATCAAGCTAAAAAAATATACTCCTTTTGTTTTGTTTTTCTTAGAAAAATGGTGTTTTCTTAGAAAAACCATGTCCAATACACTACTTCTTACCTCCAGGTACTCCCCACAAAGTAATTCCACTAACATAAGTATTTCTTACTTCTCACTACTCTAGATCTTTCAAAAATTATTTTATCTACCACTCTTCCCACCACATAGTTTTAGGAAAGAGTAACATGCATTTAAAATAGCTCACAGGTTAAGAGCTCAACGTACACTTTGGAGGAGCAGTTTGATTCCCAGGGTAAAAGTCTGCTAAAGTTCAAATGGACCTCCCCCTTGCCAAATAAAATAAAAAACAATCAACCATACAAAAAAAACCTGATTGATACTCAAAGCAATTCAAAGTCATTTGTCAGTTTGTTTCCGGTGAAATCTTCAAAAATTGTCGTTTTGTGTTGTGTCACGCTTTTCACTGAGTACCGTGTGGGCTGGGCCGTTTCTACAGGCGCGCAGACAGCAACGTAGATTGTTCACTTTGGCTTCATTCAGATTTAACTAAGCGAATGTCTGCACTGAGCCTTTAGAGACTCTTGTCTCTGGAAGAATAAATGCAATAAAAGCCTGTTTTCTGTAGCTGCGGGCGCTTAGTGTCAAACCATGTTATGTTGCACCACACAGCAGTGACAATTTCATTTTAATACATGGGGCACATTTTAACAAGCCAAAGCAGTCCCTGCAAAGAATGCAATATATAAGCTGCCAAGTGAAAGAGACTTGGTGCACTTGGTGCATTTTATGTGGGAAGAGAACAAAAGTGAAACCCACAGTGTTCTGGGATGAAAAGGCCATCATCTGAAAAGCAGCCTTAGAAAGAATGTGCACATTCTCTTCTTGAGTTTCACAATTAACAGCTCTCAAATGCCATTGCGAGCTATCTGTAATCTGGCACACGCTTCACTTGAAACCGACACTAGCATTATCAACTCGGTTTGAAAAGGCAGCATAATAGACAAAGCCGCCTCTACAAGCTCCCTTCAGATGCGTTGCTGAGTAACAATGGCAGCCGTCCCTTGTCTCTGCCACCCAAGTGAGTCCCCGCGTGCCTTCTACGGCAGGCCTGTGTGGGGCAGGCCTCCCTCCTGGCTGCACCTCGGCTGGCCCGCAGCCACCAACCAACGAGGCCTGCATCTGTCCCCTGTAGGGCCACCTATGCAAGAATTGTAATTTTTACTTGTCCATAACACCTGTTTCTTAGGTAATTGTCTGATCCTTGCCATCACAAAACCCTGGTTTTAGTGTAGTTAAAACTGATCAACACGAACTGCTTAGGTGACAGTGCCTATGGTGGATGCTTATCCATAAGTTGAACCTATCACCTATCTGCACACATCAGTTCCAAGATTCCTCTTTTATTTATTTATTTATTTATTTTAGCTATGAAGACTGGGAATAGGCCAAATAAAAATAATACTTCTGTTGGGTCCACACAATAAATTCTGCCTACTGTTTCTTCAAAAAGCTGTGGCACTTCTCTACTGTAAAATGCCCAGAAACTTGGGGAGATGGACAACATACATTTTTTCTCATGAGTTTATTCATCTTACCTGAGACAACAGATATGTTTAAAAATGTTAAGTGGTTGAGACTGCTATCTAATAACACTAACTACTAGCAGGAATGCTGCATGTTAAAAGCTAGCCTCCTGGGGACAGGTTTCCTAAAAACGAATGTCATTGGAGCACGGGTAAACTTGGAGGAAGAGCACTCTTGCATCCATTTTTCAGTTTTTATTTTTTTTTTTTTCATAATTGATGGAACAGAAAGGGGAAATGGTAACATTCTGCAGGATAAAGACCTTGGATGCTTTAAAAATTCTGCTGAAAGATACAGCTATTCAACTGCTGCTGGAAAGGTGAGGACATCAGCTTTACATGGTAATAAAAATCTGCTTCTGATCCAATCATTCCCAAAGTATTATTTTCAAATTCTTCAACAGTATGTTTTTGGTGTTGATCCAAAGAGAATCACACACATTATTCTGATATTTTTAAACATATAGATAATTAACCAAACCAATAAAAGTAAGACAAATATAAGAATTGATTTTTGTATCCATATATCTCCTGGTTCTGGAAACTAAGAGCTTCTCAAATACAATGTAAGTAATTATACTGACTATATTTCATCCAATTGGAAATGAAGTTCATTAAAAAAAATCTGAAAAGGAAGATTGTTCTTACGATTTCTCTAGCCAAAGTTTACAAATTTATGATGATTCAATATGATGAGTAAAGCAACTAAAAAGTATGGGTGGTTAACATTAAGAGAATATCATGGCCAAATCATTTGAGGTTCACCTCTTATTGTTAAATACTTATTTTAGATCATCTAAAAAAACCTCTTTCTCTCTACATACTATAGTGGTTCCAGAGTAGTCACTATGTGTTGTTATAGGTAATAGGTAAGCTCCATCTTTAAAAAAAGAAAACAAAAAGGAAAATTTTGTAAAAATAAATCTTTGTTATGTTTATTTTATTATAAATATTGATGCAGTGACAAGAAACAGTTTAATAAAATTTATATACAAAGAGTAACATTATGATTATATAATTATTACATGTGAAATATTCAGTACCATGTAATCCACGTAATTACCAGTTAGCAGTAAAATGTGGGTTTGGTTTACATATATCCTACAGTCACTTTGCTTAATAATAATAATGTAAAATCAGAATCAGGCCTGTATTTTTCATATCACAAGTAAATATTTAAAGATTAAATTGTTATTATCACATGTATGTTATGACCAGCATATGAATACCGTTGCTTTCTTACATAAATGAAAGCAGGAACAGTGCCTCTTTACTATCTAAGGCCTTTGGCAAAGACAGAGGTAGGTAGGCATAGCAATAATTTGCAGCAGAGGTGTCTGAAGAACCAAGGCCATAGTTAGAATACACGACAGAGAACTCAGTTTCTTTAGCCTGTCAAAAAGATAATGAGAGGAGCAGCCTTGATGGTGGTGCATAAGTACCTTTGCGGGGAGAATAAACTAGATACTGAGCAGTTCTTTAATCCAGATGAGAAAACTGTGACAAGAACAAGGCAAATGTAAAACAGAAATCAAGCGGAAACATTTAACTGCAAGGAAGATGACCCACTGGCACACATTATCTCGAAAACAGGTGGCATTTTTTCTGGTTGATACCTTCAAATCACAAGTCCTGCCTTGGTAAAAGACAAGTATAATCTCAATTTCTGGTACTTGGGAGAACTTCAATTGCCTGTCATATCAAAGAGCTCAGAGGAAATGAACTGGTCTTAAACAGTCTAAAGCTACAAAATAGTTTTGATTAGTATGGTTTCCTAGTGCCCAGTTCTCCTTACATCCCGCTCTTCATTCTTCTATGGCAACACGTTCAAAAACTTCTTTAATTTATTTTGCTAATTTAATTCCAGACATTATAAAACTCTAATATGGTTGCTACCTGTGATCTTCTGTTCCTCTGTAACTGATTCAGGTATCTTACTTCCTCAAATTTTCAACAGATAAGTGATTGCTTCAAGATGTTTGCACTTTTGAGTTCAAAAACTTTTTGTTGAAAAAACTCTTCCCTTTGTCAATCACACCTTAGGAAAATACATTCATTTTGGCAAGTTCCCCTCATTTCTCATAAAGACTATCTTTTTTCCGCATGTCTTGCCTGTGTATTTTTCATGTTCATTTCTGTTTGCATGAATGACAGGAGGTTGTCTACTGTCACAGATGGATATGAAAGATCTACAAAATCACCCATGTGAGGAATGGGGGTATGGGGAATATGGTCCATACCATACCATGTACCGTGGCCCATTATGCCCAGAAGACCCTTCTGAGCTCCCCGCACAGAGTTACACTGCTTCCACACCATAGAGAAACCTGCTTGTTTCAGAAGAGTTCTGATGCAACTAAAGGACACCTACATTATCCTGAAAAACCCTGGAAGATGCACAGCTTCCTTTGAGGACAAAAAATATACGAATTAAAGGCTTGGCTCTTTCATTTTACTTGAGTGGAAACTGGAACAGATCCATTTCTACTGAAATTCATGCAAAACGTCTATAAATAGAATAATGATTCTGTGGGGCTCTTTTCCCATTTTCTGTCACTCCCTTTCAGTTGCCGAATCAAATACTGTTTCCAAAGACTAAATTTCATACATATAAAATGCAGATAAGTAGGAGGTAAGTTTAACAAAAAACATGTGCAGGCAGAGGAAAGCATCCCACTTGGAAGCTCCACCAAGAGATCGAGTTAGGGAAAAGACAAGGATAGAACCCAAGCTCCAAAGAACAAAATGAGTAACTGCCATAGTATAGACCCCCCCTACTTTTCCACAAAGGGACAGAAGTATCGCCTCAATATGACCTTTTGCTCTTAGATAATAGAGACATTTAATTGAGAATCTCTTGGGTCTTTCACTGGGAACAGCATCATAACATTTATGACAGTTTGTGTCAGACAATTTTTCTCATGTTACTGGAAAAAGAGCAGTATGAACACACAGTCATTGCAACCTAGACCCTGGCTTGATTTATGCTACTGTCTTCAGTAGCATACTGAAGGCACTGCCAGCAGTGCAATACTTGACTGTCTGACTGTCAGCATTTCCATCATAAATTTCTGTTTTCAGAGGCTTATGACTTTGTTGTAAAGTGTCAGTTGGGGGGTGAATCTTGCAAGGCCATTTTAATTTACAAGACAGTAAACAAAGTTAGTGGTTTCTAATTCTTTCTTTGCACTTCACCATTTAAAAGGACCTATAAAATGCTTGTTCCACTGTTCATTTGAGTGTGGTACATGTATGTACAGTATTATTAATATTGCTGTCACTGTAGGGAGGACACTTACTTCATGCTTCAGAGGTATTTTACTGTGGGTCTCTGAAACCCCCTAATTTTTATTTAATTCATTCAGTGGCATCAGTCCCTCCCCAGGGTGTATCTCTAGGCCTCCCTGCCCCCTTTTCCATGTCCCAAGGAGTTCTTCAATTCAATTCACAGTACCTGGGGCTTGGGTCATGAAAATTGCTCAGCTAAATTACCTGATGGCTCCTAACTTTCGTTGTTCCTCACTCTTCACCTTTAAGGGCTTCACAATTATTTTCCCGTTATCGGTTCTCAGTGATATTTGTCCCAAGATCCTGTCCCACCTGCCTCTCTCTGGAATTTGCATCTCCATGGAAGTGCAATTCCACGCCTGGCAATATTCTCAGGAATGTACTGGGTCTACCAAAATTTGGTCTACGTTGCAACACCAGGTGGAAATGTAAGAATTTTGGAAGCACATTCTCATCCCATAGAGATCTCCAGCACTCTGCAGGGAGGCTTTTCAATGAAAATTTTTCACTGCGGGCATTGGAATATTATACAGATATCACACACTGTCTTTGGGCCATGTTTAGGATTTCCAGTTTCATCTGAGATATCCAATTATAAAGCAATTTCCTGGTGAAGATGTAGGATTTGACAGATCATCCTTCTGACTGAAAGTAGGAATGATCCTCATCACATCTAAGCCTGCACTACTGTCCCAGATGATCAATTTGTTCGAGTTAAATTTATAGCTCCTTTTATAACACCTTTTCAACCACCTTCAATTAAACTCTTGAATAAGGAAGAACAAAGCATTTCCCTTCTTAACAAATGCATCCTTAAACTACCTGGATGTTCTCCATCCCCTGGTGCTGCTGAAACTTCTCTATCTCCAAAACAGCATCACCACTGATCCTCAGAAATCTCCCTCTAAACAGTTCCCCTTTCATTTAGCAAAATATCCCTACTGCTTTGGCTCCACTTTGATTGTGTTAGTTCTATGTTTCCTCCCACCTTGAAACCTGACACACACCCTTTACAGGCTACTGTGGACACCAGGTCTTTCAGCACATAGAGTTACCTCTGTAAGTGACAACACATCTCCAGGATGGAGTTAAATATTTCCCTCCGTGTTCTGGGCACCATCTCCTACCACGGATCTCCAGGCCCCCTCCAAGATCTCTTAGTCACTACCTCTGATCTGCTTTTTACTCTCACCAATGACACTGCTAATGGCTAGTTCACAAAACTAAGAGATGACAGAGCAGCTTTAAAATGATATCTCAGAAGAAAAGACTTCAAATCCAGTTGCTTCGGCTTTTTTTTATTTTTTCCTTGCTTCTTTTGAGGATTAAGGACTGTACTTTCACTTTAAGCTCTGAGGAATCCACTTACACTTTCTAAACGAAAGATCAGATGCTGAAGTCATTGAATGACTCTCAGTGGCAGGGATTTAAGAGAAACACCTGTGATTTTAAGTTTTGCCATGAAAGCCTGCGTGAGGGCAACACTGCATCATTCCCTTTCTACAAGCAATCTTACGACAGACTGAACACAAAGCTTCTCATCTGCACCTCCTCCTTTTTCTCATTCCCTACTTACAGTAAGTATTTCTTCTCCCTCCTCACGTCCCTCCCTGCAGTATGTTCAGCCCCAGCTCTGCTCACTGGTCCCACCAGAAACCCCGCTGTCAGCAGCAAGGCGAACCCTGCTGACCTCCAGCTCCCACGGGGAGCCTAGAGCCAGGTAGCATTGGCCCCAAAGCGCAAAGCAGGGGCAAGCAGCGAGGCATAGTTGGGTGTCCGGAGGTTACAGCAATTCCCTTGCAACTGGGTGGAGTTCCATGGAGCTGCAGCTGGAGTCCAAAGTTACCCTTCTCTGGCCCCTTGCTCATAACTCACCTCCCCAGAATCTCCCCGGGGGGCATACCTAGGCACAGTTGGGTTTAAGCCACAGTGAAACACTGTGGAAAGTTTCAGGAAAATCTGTTCAGCTGCTTTTGAGGAACGCAAAAGAGGAAATAATTTAACAGCTTAAAGAAGAGAGCTAGTTCTCTATGTGCACACTTTAAAAGAGGCTGAAATTTAATGTGGCCAGACATTACTCGGATCCAAGATCTAAGAGTTTTATCCAAGAACATTTGAAGTTACTCGGGTTATAAATGATTAAGTATCCACCTGCAGCACTATGAAACTGCTGATCACATCCACCTAGGAAAAAAAACTGACAACAGCTGTCTACAGTAAGTCCTTACTTCTGACTGCTTTTTGAACATACATATTTTGAGATTGGGTAGAGTCAAAAAGGGATTTTTAATCCTCATAGTACTTAATGAATAATTTTGAAACATCAAATTTCAAAATTGCTGGGTTTTAGTGTATGCAAAGTTAACTTCTTGTCCTGAGCTTCTGTGGCTCAGTTAAGAGCTTTGCCAAGCAGCACAGGGAACTTCCACAAGCAGGCAGCTCCAGTGTGGTAAAAGGGCTCCAGCCACAAGACAGAACAGCCAGGATCACCACACAGGTTGCTGATCTGAACTTCTGAAATCTTATCTGGACTGAAATACAGCTGCCATCCCCTAGATCTACCCTATTTATACCACTCAGTGTGTGCTCACACGTAGGTACATTAGAACATAACTCTCAAGACTACAAGCAAAGCTAAACAAATTCATCTCTTTTGAGCGACATGCAGTAAAACGACACTGAATAGCACACTATTAGGAAAAGAAAATAAGGTGGTTGTGTAATGACAGCTTGTACCGGTAATTCTGCAAAGACAAGAGCCAGCATTCAACCTTACTTATAAATTCTTTTATTAACTCTGGCCTGACTCAGGCCAAAGGGAGATCTGCTCTGTACTTCAATGGAGCAAAGTTTTTACCCCTCTGTTATTTGCATGGTGAATTACACAACCTTTATGTTAGATCACAAAAGGCTTTTTGAAATATGTTACATTATTTAATACATCTCCACAAGCAAAGTCAATTTTTTAAATACAAGTTTATCTTGTTATATGTTACACTAATATATATTTAGTGAGCTAGAAAAATTCAAGTTATTATTGGCAAGAATGCATGGAGAACAGTGTGCCTTCTTTCAGCATAGATGTTTTGCCTCTTCCCATTTGAATTCAGACAGTGTTATCTTAGCATTCTTCGCACATGATGATCTGTCACAGGAAGGACAAAGGTAACACTACAATGTCACTTACCTTGCAAGCTACCTTTTTATCATACGTACCCCATTACACTGAGTGGGGTTACGATGCCAACATAAGTGCCACAATATGCCAAGACATGGTGTATTTCAAAGACATTCAGAAGATGACTAAGTCATTTTGCCTCCTCTACAAAGTATAATGTTATGAATATTCTGTACAAACAATGATTCGGGATTTTTTTTGTTATTATTTTTGATTTTTCTCTAAGCAGAAGACCGATTCACAGCAGTTACAGATTTCTTATTTGCTTTTTCAATACCTTTCTATATATAGCCTTCCACTCCTTGGCTGTTGAAAACTATTTGATTTAAGAATATTTCAAGCTGCAAAGAATCTATGTAAATATTCCCTCAGAGCAAACATTGAAACTTGTCTTTCTGTCCCCACAATGAGTTGCATGGTAATAATACGTTGGCCATTCTGTCTAAACTACTCTGACAGGGCTAGTTATATGCACAGATTTCTTCTTAATCTCTTCACATAGGCTTGTGTTCCTTGAAGCTTTCAAGGAAGTTGTGTTTTTTTTTTTCAGTTATAGTCCCTCTCTCTTGCTGTTCCAATTGATAAGTTCTGTTTTTCTTGTTGCAAAATTGTTGCTAAACATTTAAAAAACTTCCTTGTCATGTGTGTTCTTTTGGCTGTAGGACATTTATTATTGTCCAAGCTTGATATTGCATGGAGAGCTCACTATTCCTACTGATTTTTATTTCCATACACATATATTCAACGAACTAATTTTTGGAGCAAAGAAATGAACATCCTTCCACACTAGTATTCCTCAGCTCAGTGGAAAGAACAGATGCACAATCTGACAAAGGTGCTGCTCCGCATTTTCCATAGCTAGGAGGCTTTAGAGTTATGGAGTAGACAGCATTTGGGAAGGAACAAAGCCAAAAAATATGCAGAAATCAAGTAAGAGTAAGGGTTTCACCTGGCAAAGCCGACTCCTCTGCTGACTCCATTAGCGTCTCTTAATATTCTGGTGGAAATGACATGTCCAAAAGGTTTCAGCATATTCTCCAGTTCCTGCTCATCCATGGAAATGGGTAAATTTGAGATGTATAGATTTGTGGGATCTTGCTCTTGTTGCTGTGACAAAGTGAGAGAAATATCCTCAGTTAGACTCAGCAGAATGGAATTGCTTATGGCTCCTACAATGAGGGCCACTCATAGGAAGACCAAGCCAAAAATTTACAGCTGCACTAGAAGCAAAGCTGGGCAATCTGCTCACAATTACAATATTTGCCAAATTTCTGCAAACCCTCATGCATGTGCTTAACTTTGTGCGTGACTGCACTTACTGAACTCAGCGACACTAGTCATTTATAGAAAATTACTCTCATGCACAAGTGTTCCTGGGTTTGTGTCCTAATTCTACAAGCAGATTGTGAAGAAAACACGATTTCCATAAATGTGCTCACTGTTAACATAAATAAAGAGAAAAACCTCAGCACATGTTTTCAGCAGATGTGCTTTCCAGCCTGCAGACTTCCTATTCAACCTGTTCATCATGAGCAAGCTTGGTTGAAAACACAAAGCCTTTTCAAAACACAGTGTCTTTTCCTTCTGCTCCCATCAGAAATGTCTCGGTAGGTAATACACAAAAAGAGCCAACTGCGAGGGAGTGTTCTGCAGTTCAGACTAAGGGCACTGATGACACAGTTCACATCTTTATTCTCAGGCCAAATTTAAATTCTTATAAATAAAGTTTTCAGTATGACTAATTGAGAAAATGAATTTGAAGACAGCTTTCTCTTCTATTTTTGAATTTCAGGTTAAGCTTTCAAGTACAGCAAACAGTCCAACTTCTATTCTTGCTTACCAAACAACTGAAAATACACATGAAAGAGGAATAGGTGCAGTATGCAGAATAAGTGTATTATAACAGTAAATGAAAATCTTGTCTGCAGACAGCCAGCTCCTGATTACATTAAATCAATTTTGTTAGGTTCAATTTTCATGGCTCTGGTTCTGTGTTCATTGGCAGCAGCTTTACTTACTATCTGATCACCTGTCAGTACAAGCCTCATTTGGATCAGAGGCACAACAACTTAATTTTAGTTAATGCCCGATAACCTAAAGCATAAGATACAATCTTTACACTATGCAGTAAGGCAGACAATACATTACCTAACAAAGTCTTCTGGGAAAGACTTTTGTATTTTTCTATTACATGTTTTAATGGGCAGAAAGAATTTGTCCCTGTTCAACACTGAGATGCATATGACAATAGCATTATCTTTTTTTTTTTTTTTTTTTTTTTTTTTTTGCTAGGAGGGTCCTAAAACCAGATAAACAATCTTGCAGCAGCACCACAACACTACACCGAGGAAATTGTACACAGTCGTGCAGCCATCTGTCCCAGTTCAACTAAATTGACCTCAAGTTACACCCCATTAAAAGCAGTGCCGACGCATCTAGTCAAACACCATGCATCGCAGGTCTCATTTCTGGAAGATGTATGAAGACAGGACAGAACTGAGATGTCTGCCCTGTCCCTGCCTTACACATTCAAGGTTTTGAAAAGAAAAGCAGAAATCTGAGTTTCAAGCTGTGGCTCACACCCCCATCCTTTACAGGGACACAGACAACTAAACACAGTCCAGCTTTGCAAAATACCAGAATCAGAAGCCACAGGAAGTTTTCAACTTCACCTATGCCAGGCTTAAGGGATTATTTTAGCCCTTTTCAATGAGAAGAAAAGCTGCAGATGGGTACCCCAAAGGGCCCCAAATCAGGATGCATACAATACCTTTTATTTTTTTACTGCATAATTTGGATTCTGACCTAAAAGCTGCGAATACTTGCCTTTGGATAAACAGCTTAATGCCCACTGCATTATACCTTTGCATCTCCAGACTCATTACCCCAACAAATTACACATTACCATGCAGGCTGAATTCACAACTGTTTCACAAAACAGAAATAAAATAACGAAGTAGGCACATTTTCAAGCTGCTATCCATAAAAACACACCCAATTATTACCATGTCTTATAGTAAGCGACAGAGGGGAGGAAAGCCACACACAGACAGTGAACTCACTGCAAATTGAAGTTACAATCCCAAAATCTAGAAAGCCATTCTTTCTTTTCCCAGTCCTCTCTCCCTGAAGTCATCTTCCTTTCTGTCGCGCTTCAATTTACATTCATACAGATCAGAAAGCAAGTTCCTCTCCAATAACCAGACGACATTAGTGAGGGGTTGGAACTTGTACAGTATTGACAATGTGAGAGAAATTACGCAAACAGTCCAGGGGGGAGGTAGGCAAGAAAAGAGGCATATAAGCTTCAGATTATACTTTTAACTTTGGGAGCCAAGGAAAAAGAAAAAAAAAATAAAATAATAAACATTTTCTTTTTCCTTTAATTTTTTTCTTCATCTTTCCCCTTTTCTGTGTGCAAACTATTTTAAGATGTATTGCTTGTTACTTTGTTTTTCCTGCACAGGCCACAAGAGGAAAAAAAAAGGAAAGAAGGAAAGATATAGGAGATTAGGAAGTGTCATCATTGTTATTAAGTACTTTGAAAATGTGAGCAATGGAGGCAATTAAAGCAGAGGCATTATGGAAGCAAATCAAAGTAGAATGGTTTGCAATTCCAATAGGTATTCAGAAATAATCACACTATTATGCAAACCTGTACCCATTGATTGGCTTAGGACTTTGATTCATCAACCAATCAGTGCTCGGGGACTGACAACCCTTGTCAATATTAAGAAAAATAAATAGCAGTATTATGTAGATGAGATCCCCACAGCCAAAGGACAGACTGAAATGGAAAAGGCAGTGTTATGCCTCAGTAGCCGCAAAACATCCTTTACTTCCACTGAAGCAATTCATTCCAGCAGAATATTAAAATGAGAACTTTTCTTTTGACTACTCAGTTTGCAAGCTGTGGCAAACAAATAAAATAAATAAGAGCTGCTGCCATGGGTCTCTCTTCTGGAGTAAGAACACATAAGCCTTTTAACTGTGTTAGAGACTAAATGCCGTTGTTTTAAATATCCATGGAAAGTATAGCTGCACTCTGAGGATGAATGAAAGACTAGCAGGCCGCAGCCTCTCACACAAAGATTTGCCAATCCTATCTTTTACCAACATAAAATAAAGAGCTGCATGCAGGGAGAGAGACAGATGAGGCCACTCAAGGTACCTCCACAAAACAGCAGTGTTTTCGAAGAAAGGAAAAAAAATTCCATGTTATTTTTCCTTACTATACAAATATAACATCTAGAGAAATATTCCTTTCCTTTGCGGAGAAATATAACCCCAAAGAAGCCATATCTCACACCACAAACTGAAACAAGATGGAAAACTGTCCCCGAGTGATGAAGCCTGGCGAAGCACGTTACGCTTGGAGCTAAGCATGCATTACAAGAGCGGTACAGGACTCCACGGCCACATCCCCTCCTCACAAGCCACGTTTCTCAGCCTTGGCCCCTCTCCCCATGCTGGACCATATGGTTTCTGGCACCAGGGCTCCTCGGCATCTTTCCCTCTGCAGGTCAGAGCTGCTGGCTCATGCTCCTCGTTTTGCCTGTCTTTTCACCTCAGCTTCCCAAGTGCTGCACACACTTCCCTGTCCCCACTGTGGCTACAGAGCCTCTCAGATTGAAAGGCAAGCATCCTACTGCTCCAAATGTGATTGTTTGCTGACAAGACGAGCCTAACCAGAAACACAGATGTAAGTACCCTGCAAACTACTCACTTTTTGTCATCTGAACTAGGTTACAGTCAGGTTTCTGTCAACAGTAAAGCTTCACGTATCAGGGCTGGGGGACTGTGGGGTTCAAACTCGCACAGTGTGGCCGAAGCTCTCCCTGTTCAGTTCCTCCTATGGCTTTTCACTAGACATTAAAAAATGCTGCTTTCCACCTTGGAATGCTGAAACCTTGTGCTCTGAGAGCAGAAGAACTCTCCATCCCCCAGGATAAGAAATCAGGCAAGGGAGGCAGGAAACCAGTGTGGCTGAGCAAGGACCTGCTGGTCAAGTTGAGGGAAAAGAAGGCAAAGTATAGGCAGTGGAAGCAGGAATGGGTGGCCTGGGAGGATTACAGAGGTGCTGTCAGGATATGTAGGGATGGGATCAGGAAGGCCAAGGCACAGGTAGAATTAAGCTTGGCGAGGGATGTAAAGAACAACAAGAAGGGTTTCTTTAGCTACATAGGGCAGAAGAGGCAGGTGAAGGAGAGTGTTCCCCCTCTAATGAATGGAAAGGGAGAACTGGCCTCCTCTGATGTGGAGAAGGCTGAGGTACTTAATGAGTTCTTTGCCATGGTCTTCACTGCTGGTCAGGCTGCCCAGGTCTCTCGTGTCCCTGAAAATCGAAGTGGGGATGGGGGAAGCAAAATCCTTCCCAGTGTAAGAGCGGAGTAAGTCCGAGACCACCTTATGGGACTGAATGTCTACAAGTATATGGGGCCGGATGGGATGCGTCCCAGGGTCTTGAAGGAGTTGGCTGATGTGGTTGCCGAGCCGCTCTCCATCATATTTGAATGGCTGTCAGGCAAGTCCCTGGTGACTGGAAAAAGGGAAACATCACTCCCATTTTTAAGAAAGGGAGAAAGGAAGACCCGGGGAACTACAGGCCGGTGAGCCTCATGTCTGTGCCTGGGAAGATCATGGAGCGAATCCTCCTGGAGGAGATGCTAAGGCACATGCGAGATGAGGAGGTGATGTGAGACAGCTAGCACGGCTTCACCAAGGGCAGGTCGTGCCTGACCAATCTGGTGGCCTTCTATGATGGAGTGACAGAATCGGTGGACCAAGGGAGGGCAAGGGATGTCATCTACCTGGACTCGTGCAAGGCCTTTGACAGGGTCCCGCACCATAATCTTATCACTAAACTGGAGAGATATGGATTTTATGGGTGGACTGTTCGTGGAATAAAGAACTGGCTGGATGGTCGCAGCCAAAGGGTTGTAGTCAATGGCTCTACGTCCAGGGGGAGGCCGGTCACAAGCGGTGTCCCTCAGGGGTCCGTCTTGGGACCGGTGCTCTTCAACATCTTTATCAATGACTTAGACTGCGGGATCGGGCACACCCTCAGCAAGTTTGCTGACGACACCAAGCTGAGTGGTGCAGTTGATACCCTTGAAGGAAGGGATGCCATCCAGAGGGACCTGGGCAGGCTGGAAAAGTGGGCCCATGAGAACCTCATGAGGTTCAACAAGGCCAAGGGCAAGGTGTTGCACTTGGGTTGGGGCAAACCTAGGTGAGTGTACAGACTGGGAGAAGAACTCCTTGAGAGCAGCCCTGTGGAGAAGGACTTGGGCGTTGTGATCGACGAAAAGCTGGCCATGAGCCGGCAGTGCACTCTTGCAGCCAGGAAAGCCAATGGCATCCTGGGCTGCATCAAGAGAGGGGTGGCCAGCAGGAACAGGGAGGTGATCGTCCCCCTCTACTCTGCCCTTGGAAGGCCTCACCTGGAGTGCTGTGTCCAGGCCTGGGGCCCCCAGTACAGAAAGGATGTGGAGCTGTTGGAGCGGGTCCAGAGGAGGGCCACCAAAATGATCAGAGGCCTGGAGCACCTCTCCTATGAGGAAAGGTTGAGGGAGTTGGGATTGTTCAGCTTGGAAAAGAGAAGGCTCTGGGGAGACCTCATTGCGGCCTTCCAATACTTAAAAGGAGCTTACAGGCAGGAGGGGGACCGACTTTTGACACAGGTGGATAATGGTAGGACAAGGGGGAATGGGCTAAAACTGAAAGAGGGGAGGTTTAGGTTGGACATCAGGAAGAAATTCTTCCCTGAGAGAGTGGTGAGGCGCTGGCACAGGCTGCCCAGAGAAGCTGTGGCTGCCCCATCCCTGGCTGTGTTCAAGGCCAGGCTGGATGGGTTCCTGGGCAGTTTGATCTAGTGAGCTAGTGGTTGGCAACCCTGTCCACAGCAGGGGTGTTGGAACTAGATGATCTTTGAGGTCCCTTCCAACCCGACCCATTCTATGATTCTATGAAATCCCATTTATTATTGTGACCAGTCCCAAGCTGACTAGCCATTAATATTAGCCCTATTTTGAAGTGAGCAAGCTGAAAGTCATTTGTGTGAGGCTCACCATCACTTCAGAAGAACATGGTCCTCTTATGCCTTCAGCATTTCAGATAGGAGTGGAAGGGGCTGGGCAGCAGAAAGCCACACACCCTACAAACACATCCAACAGGCTCGGACACCCCACATCCACTGTAGTGGGGTAACCAGCAAAGTGCTGCCCAGTCACATCTGCCATGGGGGTTTTGCACTCCCCGTCCTACCACACCGGGACACCAAGCTCATCCCTAGGTTATTTCCCAGACCCTATGCGCTGAGCACCACTAATTAACATGAACAAAGCCAGACCAAGGCTTTGAAGTGCAGAGGAAGGCTGCTCTGGAGCCTGCTGTGTGTGCCCGCTGCAAGTGCATCACTCTGAAAGCATGCAAACTTGCAAGCGCTGTCTCAAGGCACTGTCAAAAACCTGCTCCCAGCCATTCTCACTGAACTTCATTTTTCCCAAGATCTTCTGCTCGACAGCCCAAGGAGGGCCACACTTCCCAAGTGCAGCCTGCACTCACAGTGCAGCCCCACAAAAATGGGGTGAACTCACCCCAGCAGTTGCAGCCCTCTGAAATCTGGACTCAGCCTCACATCACAGACTGAGATCTTCCCGCGTCCTGGCATGTGACAGTTTGCATGCACTCAGAGTGCTGCAAAATGAGCCACCAATGGAAAAAAAAAAAATGAAATGAAGCCAATTAAACTTCTTCTCCAGACAACTAACTGGAGGGTTCTTTGCAGCTCCCTTCACTCCCATCCCAGCCTGTTTCACTGTCTTCATAGCCCAAATACTGCAGGTGCTGTGGCATGTTAGCTTCAGGGACACTAACTGCCAGCACACGCAGCTAGGTCATTCTGGCTGAGGGTGTGCATGACAGACACTCCAAAAGTGGCCAAAAACACAGCTAGGAAGGTTTAAATGTGTGAGTACTGCAAACGAACAGAGGGTTAAACTCAACTTTTTGACGAAGTCCCAGCGTTAGAGCATTTCCAGCATTCAGCAGCGGGTGTCTTGCTGCAAGGCTCTGGAGTTCAGCTATCAGGAGCAGTTGTACTGCAGAAGCAGCCAGAAACTTGGTCACTGAATTTTAGCAAGAACTGAGTCAGTCACTCAGCTCCCAAAGCCCATGCAGAAGTAGTTTATAATGCAGAAGATATGAAACACTAAACCAACAGCATTTGAAATGTATAAAATGCAGTGGAGGGCGTGCTGGAGCCCCACGTTGCTGTTTGCTTTGCTGGACCCTCCCAGCCACTCCTGCAAAAAAGGACAATGCTCAGATGGGACCTTCCCTCCCATTGTGAGATAATCTTTGGAAGCACTGGGTGAAAAGCTGAAGGAACAATTTCTACTGGTGTGAGAAGTCTGAGCCTCTTTACGCTGGGCATTTAGTAATGCATTCTTTAAAGACACATGTAGGGAGGGGCTGGGAGTTTCTGGCTATGTTATTTTTTTTCCCCAAAGGAACTGAAATCTCTGGTAATCTCAGTAAGGGGTTTGCTTTATTCAGGAACTCCATATACCAATTCTTTTAATTCAACCTCAATTACTTCTCCTTGGAGCAGCTTGCTCTAGGAAGTTAAGCACAGATTATTAGTTCAAACAATTCCTTTCCTATCTTCCATAATTACTCTGGGAACACATAAGAATATAACCTTGCATTTGGATCTGTAAGAGATTCTAAAGTTCTCTTTTTAAAGACGCACTCGGTATTTATATTAACAGACTGTATATTTTTCTTGTCTTTAATAAAGTGAGACTTCATCATATTACTATTGACATAGATCAATACTACAGATCATTTTAGAAGCATGGTCATGTCTTTCTGAATGTTTTAGACCCAGGTTCAGATCACTCCCAATTAGTATTTCCCACACTAGTTCATCTCTGCATAATGGCCAGTGCCCATATCCTCAGGCTGTGCATGTCACTTCCCTCCTTTATAAAGACCTGGGCTGAAATTCTGTTCCCCCTTCATATAAAAATAATTACAGTCTTTATGGAAAAAAGTCATTTATGTGGAACCACTCATAGAAAATCAGATCATTTATAGGGAAACATTTATATGCCATTTCAAAAATTTTCCAATGTTTGCTCAGTATTTTGAAAACTGTAGTTATATTCTTAGCATTAGTCTCATCTTCAATTTATTACATTAGTTCTAAACTGGGTTCTATGCAAGCCACTGAGCTGGAATGAATTTCAGAGGAAGCATGTAATATTTTCTCTCACTAGATTCACATTCAATATCTCTTCTTATTGTTTTATTATTTAATATTTACTTTTTTTAGTGCTGTAGCTTGTGAGACTTTTCCAGAACGTCTGAAATAGATGTTCCCTTGAAAGCTGATTTCATAGGCATTTGCCTGGATTTCTACATGAATAAAATGAATTAATTTTTTTTTTCCCCAGTTTTCTATTTTTCTCTTACCTATTCCTTAGAGTTAATATGACATATTTTTGCATATAGGTAATAGACATCTGGCTTTCAAACAGAGAATGTACTACTGAATTTGTAACTCAGGTATCTCACTACAGATCTATCACTTAATGTCTGCAAGCAACAATTGGAGAAGTTCTCTCTTCCCTGACCCATCCGAACATGACAGGATGATGCTAACTTACTTAGACAGGATCAATGTGGGCTGCTGGCATGACAGTTAAGAGAAAGCCACCCCAAATGCACTACCTCCCAGCACCTGGCAGGAAGCCCAATGGGGCTGGGAGGGAGCGCTGGGTACTGGGATCCTTCCAGTGTATGTCCACATGGCACCTGTGAATCAATGGAGATGCACTCGTTTGAATTAAGGGGTAAGTAGCCCTGTTTTCAAGGATTTGCCATATCGTAATCTTATTTATAAAAAGAAAAAGCAATCAAGCTAAAAAATCCACAAGAAACACAAAAGAACATACAGCAATGGTCCAGACCATGTAGCCTTTTCAACTGCTAACGATGTATTTTGAGCCATTATTGCAGTATCACGAGGTGCATAGAATGACTCCAGTGCAGCTGCCAGGGTTCCCTTTGACTTTTTACTGGCTTATTTGCTTCCTTTGTGAGGGCACATTTTCAACGGTGGAGACAGCTAAATCAATGGCCAGTTAACTATTGATCCCTGGCTGGTTGTACTCTCCTGTCAAGCAGCAAACCAAAAGGCTTTACAAGACTCTTCAGAGAGCCTAAGATTTACATGGATTTTATTAGCGCTCTAAGTACTGACAATGCAATGGATACAGCAGAAGAAAACAGGTAAAAGTGGTGCTGGCCTTCTTCTCAAGAGTTCTTCCAAGGCTCTTTGCACTGGGCTGTGCCTGAAGCACTCTCCTCAGCGGAGGATATGTCTAAACATGAGAGGTTTCACAGGGAAAGTACTGCAGAGCAGGACACATCAGATATTCAGAAGTTTATTTTGTCTTAGAGACCTTCAAAAATGTAGAGGTGTTGTCTGATGGCCCTTACAAGACATGTCAAGATATAAAATATTCTGAGATGTTAAATCTGCCTTCAATCCTGCTACATCTACTTCATGGTAGTCGTTGTGCCTTTTTAGACAGAGTGCTGACCATGTTTCATAATTTTTTTCCATGCCCAACCCTAAACAACTTTTACATTACCACGTTTCAAAATAAATTAGCCGCTTGGTTTTTCCACAGCGCTGCAGGACATTAGGCCTCAGCAGCCTCAGCGTAATTATGCAACTATTGCACATCAATAATTAAGCACAATCCATCAAGTATTATAAATATATCTAAAACTAAAACTGCAGCATACATTTTCTGCATAAGCTGGATTGTCAACAAGTCAAGTCAACAGCCCATTGACAGTGACAAGGACGCTTTCTGAAAAAGACAGTGCTTCTGCACATGAGCACATTTGTAAGTGTTATTCTGAAGAAAAGCGTGCTCCCCATGATTTTCAAAAGCTTTTCATTCTTATTTGCATAAGTAAATTTGAGCACATCTGAGCTTTACAACGACCCAAGAAAAGAATTTCTGCCACAAGACCCGTTATGTGGGAACATCTAATCAGAACAGAGAGATGTGACTCAGCCACCCGGGCTTACTGTGCCATCGCTGAAGTGCTCTGTGCAGTTCTCAAACAAGGCATAGGTTAACACTTGCTCTACTAAATTTTGTCAAAAAACTGCAAACCAGCGAATTCCTAAAAACCATGACCTATAAAGAGAAAAAGTACACAAGAATTGTAGGAAATTATTTGTCACAAATACCTGTATCAGCTCCACAGCAAAGTATTAGAAGCACTGTTTTAATTAAAAACATGAACTTTAAAAAGAGTTCACAGTTTATATATGCTCAGGATTTCTTCTCACTGTGCAAACTATCAGAGTGCCGTGCGGTGCTGTGTTAAGCTGGCCTCAGCTTTCTCTTAATTAAGTTTGTTCATGGACAGCACAGCATTTGCTAAGCTAAATATTGCCGGAACCGAATTGTTATTGGTCTGTCCACCACAGAGCTGCTGCAGAACCTTCCATCATGCATTTTATCTGCCAATGGTGATTTGATTTGCCCTTCATCTTGGGTAGAAAATATGGACTTGAGTCGCTATGGTTTCTGCCTTCGGAGCACTGCATAAGATACACGGTACCTTCTTTTCTTTGCACAAAATATGATCCTAACCAGAAATATCAGAGACTGATATAAAAACCCATTTCTCATACTTGTGCCATTATGAGATGTGATTTTTATAGCTCCTTACTCTTCAGTTTTCTTTGAAACAAATTTCCGCAGTTTCCAACTTGTTCAGTGCACTGCAGCCAGAAAGACAGCTCAGCCTCTGCTAAAGCCACTGCGTCACTCAAACTCTGAAGGCGTTCAGTTGCCTCCTCATTCTCTTTTGTACTGTTTCAATGATGACATTACTATTTATATTGCTGTTAAGTAAGAATCAATTCATTACCTCAGATTACCTGAAGTCTGTCTATAACAATTTTGGAAAATGCTACGTAATTACTGGGGCATGAACCCTAAATTAGAAACTCACCGATGACCTCTGGAAGCAAAATGCTGATTTGCCTGATGAGCTGCAATCTAAGTTTAACACCTTACCTATTTATTTTGATTTGTCACTGACCTGGTCCTGGTGAACTTAAGACACAGTGTTCTGTTGCAGGTTAGACAATATTGTATCAAGTATGTTTATTTGCCTTGTCCTGTGCTGGGTTAATGACATACTGATGGATGTATATTTTCCAGGATTTTCTTACTGATATTTAGACAGGAGTCAAGTCCTTTGCTCCTACACAGAGTCAATGAATCTTGTAATTTAACTCCTACTACTCATGTTCTCACAGAATTGAGTTTTACATGATACTATCCCACAGAAAGGGTGCATTTTGTATGTATGTACTTACACAAAGAAAGAAAAGGTCACAAGAGAGATTATTTGGTTTACAAAGGACACAGCATGCAATCAGGGAACAGCATAAACCTTTCATTATCAATAAATGAGAAAATAAAGCTAATTGTAGCTAAAATGCCATATGCACTAAATAAATAAAATTAAACTTAGAGCTTAACTGAAAGTGCTCTTAAAAAGATCTTAGAATTATGTGCAAAGCACATCACATTCCCATGGATTATTGTTGTTATTTGGTATTTTGAAGGACACAATATGCACAAACAGTAACTGCTTAGTAGCCCTACATACTTCTCTTACTCAAAAAAAAACCATCAATGCCAATGACACCAATTAGTTGAAATGCAGATTTTTCATACAGAAATGTTCAGTGTAAAAAAATTCAATCATAGTTATATTTACAAAGGAAAAGCACAATGACTTTTGATCTACTTAAAATAATAATGTTCCCAAACATCTGAAATAAACACAGAAATCAGACAATATAAAATCCTTGCAAGAGTTCTACAGTTCTCCTTTGGATAAGTTGAATTCTGTAAAATTATGACAGCAGATTCTTTTCAAATTCTCTTAGGCAGGATTTATGTAGAAAGCAATGGAGATTCTTGAGTAAACAATTAAAATTATTACAGTGTTTCTAGAAGAACTCACTCTTTTAGTATCCATTTGTCATGGCAGCAACTCTCAAGCCATGGTTTGGTGACTTCTGGAGCTGTCTGGGCCAGGCTACTTTCTTATCCCAAAGTTCCAGGCAGAATGTCTTTGATCAGTAACACATGACCAAGAGGATTACAAATGGTAGTGGAAGTAAATGTTTTTCTCCCTAGTCTCTCTCAAGACACAGTAAATCCAATTCCTTGGTGCAAACAGAAGCTGGCACTACAGAGGATGACTTTGTGTTCCTCAAACTGAAGTAAAGGAGTCAGATAAACCTACATATAAATCCCACCCGTGCAGCTTGTGGAGGCTGTGGGAGAGGTTGCCTGCTGCTCATCAAGCTCAGAAAAGGAAGGACTGGGACTTTCTGCATCACCAGAGTGTGGCAAAGGGGAGGGATTTGCTGTCTGATCTTCCACTGGCCACGGGAAGCCATAATGAAGAAGCAGAGAGACACAAATTACAGGTGTCTTCTTCATGAAGGTGTAACCAGTACTTGGCCAGGGTGGCTTTAGGACTCTCTGCCCACTGCTTCTAGCAGCTGTTCTCCCTAAGGAAAGAAGCATTTTCTCTGTCACGGCTTGATCCTTCTCTAATTGGATTCTAAATTCACACTGATCTTACTTGGTAGTATCAGGATCTGTGCTTGAAAAATACTTTCAAAACTATATTCAGATAGATTAATAAAGAAAAAACAAGCAGATGCCCCTCTTCTGATGTATTTCATGCATTTATTATTTGCCTTCATTTATTTCTTTCAAAGTTGCCAGCAAAACAAAGACAACATAGATTTGGAATGTAACACGGGCTTGGATACATTCCCCACAGAGTTAAATTATTGTCCACGTTGCATCTATTCATAGATCAATGGGAACTTACATGTTTCTCTTCAGAAGCTTTTCTAAGCTGGAGCTAACTCAGAAAACTCAGACTTCTACATGTAAAATTCAAAGGTTTAGCATTTAACTGTCTACACTTGCACTGGAAAAAGACTGCAGCTACTACTAATGGTAGTAAATTATCAGCACTGGGAAAGCATTAGAAGTTTTAGGAGGACTTTTTGGGACAGTATAATGCTTTTTAATATTTGACCTATTGACCCAAAGGCGAATTCAAGCAGCACACAGATCCCATGTGATTGCTTGTGAAGAAAACTGAACACTTTCTTTTGTCATGTTTTACGTTACTTCCTATAAACCATAAATGAAGTCAGAATTTTCTTGTCTGGGAATTCCTGTTGGGAAAAAGGTTGAGGTCTACTTAGCCTCAGTCCATACAGACTGCTAGAGAACAGTTATTCATCTTGATGCACATGCCAGAAATGGAAACCTACTAGTCCTTGAGGATGCATCAATTTTCAGGGAGTCTGGATTCTTTTAACCACTACAGAAACTAAGGAAAAAAATCTACATAGACATCGCTTAAGAAAAACAAAACCCACCATAAAGAACAGCCTTGACAGTTTTATTTTGAGAAATCTGTATTTAACATAGACAAAAATACCATTCCCTTTTAAGATCAGGCACAACTCACAAAACAGATACTACAGAAATACACACACTTTTCACAAATGCATCAGATACAAAAGGCAACCAAGTCATGCTTCAAACGTGACAAGGGATGGTTACCACTCAGAAGCACGACAGACACAGAAATGTCACATTTTCCCTGTGTGTGGATTTCCTGGCGCTGAGTCAGCAAGTCCCAGAGGAGGGTGAGCAAAAAAGGCCTTGAAACATTCATTTTCCACTCTCACAGATTGACAGCAACACAATACTATTAGCAAGTGAAGAAACCAAAACTTTATTTTAAAAAGAAGAAAATATTACAATAGAACAAAAAGCCAGTGTTGAATTGCTGAACCACCTTGCACAGAAGCAGCTGAGCTGTCTGGAGTCTTCTCAGCACTCATCAGGGCAACCCTTGCTCCATGGCATGAGACTGCTCTGATAAATGAGGCTGAGAGTAGGAGCCAACAGCAGACAAGCAAGGAAAAAAGCTTAACAAAGGGGCTAAAACCCTGCATTTTTGCTAAATCAAGCAGACATAGTGCCATGCTGTCCAGGCCATGGTGTCAGTGGTGCTGGCACTGTCCCACCACCAAAGAAGTCCACTGCCCCCGCAATGCTGAAGAGTGGGGTCCAGACAGCATGTGGCCTACAGGAGGTGTGGGACCACATTGCTCCCTGCACTGGCCTCATCCAGCCTCCGGCTGTGCCCAGCTCACAGGGAGAAGCACAGGCTATAGCTAATGAAGGAGAAAAGCAATGACATCAGGTGGAACACCACCCGTGCTGGCCATTGGACAAGCAGCAGAAGAGGGAAATAGGCATTAGGCATCCATCATTCCTCACCACCCTCTTGGAAGAGGAAGATTGGCAGAGCACCGAGGCTTCCCTTCCCTGACACAAAAAACCAGCACCATTGAGGAAGAAAGCATCATTTAAGGATATATTATGCTCCATCTATACAGAAAACTGGGATCTGAAAGTCACAATGCATCAGCTAGTGGTTTGCAGCTATGGAAGAGTAGCAGATGCTTCTACAAGTCTACTATACTGGGAAAAAGACCAGGACAGAGAAACATGGTTGCTCTCTTGCCAATGGATTAGAGAAGAGAAAGAATTTGATTGTGCTTTGTCATCTCTGAGGAACACAGCCTCTGTGCAAGATGTGAGGCAGCTAACCTGAAAGTAGTCTATGAACTCACCCACTTCCCAACACCAAGGAAAGTGTGAGGTTTTCAAGTGCATTTTCTTACAGACCTGTCATTAGTTCCTTCCACCTCTCCTATCAGCCAGAGGAGCACAGTTTTCTGAGCACTGAATGCTGACTCAAGTTTTCCAAGCCAAGGAATTTTTCAAGTTGCATATCAACGTAGAAAAGACAAAGCCAACAATGTTCTGCAGAACGAAGCAGAAAACCAGCTCAGAAATTTGAAAAGGTAGAGGAAGGTGGACAACATGGCCACTTCTGCCCACCTACGAAGAATCAAGACAGATATAAACAAAATCAGAGCACAATGCTTGAACCAGAGCACTTGCGATTGGTCCCTGTGAGAATGAGGAAAGGGAAAAGTAAACATCCCAAGCCCTGCAACCCTGTTTTTCCTCCTATTTAAAGAAATTTGGACTTAGCCACCCCACCTAGCATACCACTGGCTGTGACTGCCTGCATGTCACCAGCTTACTGAGTTGTACGAAGCTGGCTTATGACAAAATGCCCTAGTGTTCCACAGCGGAGCTCTTTGTGGCTTGTGCTTCTTACGTCTGTGCGGCATATCAGCAGTGACTAATATATATATGTGTATGTATGTGCCCGTGTGTGTATATACATGGGAGTGATGTGTTCAAGTATGTAAGTACAGCTCTGTTTTACATATGCAACAACAAGTTACATCACACACGTAAAAGTGCATTCCAGTTTAAGCATGCTTTCTGTTTTGAAAATCTGAGTAACAGATGTCTATATGTAAAGACATACAAGCCTATACCCAGACTTCCAAAAAAGGAGGCAAATTTTCAATTATGCTTACATATTTGTGAGTGACTGTGTATACGAAGGAGGTTTCCCCATAGACACTTAACATGCTTTGCTGGTGGTATGTTTGTGTGGGATTAAATATATCTGTATGTAAACGTATTTTATATATATTTGTGAATATGCATAAGCCATTCATATAAAAAATGATGGCTACATCAATCCAACATATGAAGGTTGTTATTATCCTCTTTCTCGCTTATAAATCATAAGCAGCTCTAACAACTTATTGCAGTAATAAAACTGTGAGACAAGACACGTAGGCATTTTTGAGTCTCCGGCTGAAAAGGGATTACAAAGAAGTCTATGAATCTTTCTGGGTGTAGCGGAGGGCTGGCAACTAAAGGCAAAAGGGAATCTGCTGCAGAGCATAGACAGTGGTGTGGCCCTAGGATCCATCTTCTTCCAGGATACCGAAAGCTGGACCTGGATCTTGCACAGGTCCTTAAACGAACTGAGTCGTTTTGCTCCAGTTTTAGAATATTTTCATAATAAAAGAGACAGAGATAGAGAAAGGAACTTAAACTACTATACACTTTATGGTTCTGTATTACCTCTTCTAGGTGCTGTATTCACAACCTATTTTCAAACCAATGTTAGTGAAAAGCAAAGCTGAAGGCTCAGAGTTGACCAGTTAAAAATATAATCTAATACTGCAGCAACGTGGTAATAAACTAGAATGAGAGAGAGCCACATTATCGTGTAAAATAGGAGTGTTTTTATCAGAAGCAGACTCCTTCTTCCAGTGCTTACACTTGCTGATACTGATAACAGCAGCTGATGACAAAATGGAAATTCACTCAATACTTGGGAAAAAACTTCAACCATTTTTTTGAGAAGGTAAATGCAGTTGTTCCTAAAAGGCGTAGCACCAAAAAGTGTAGTTTACAACACCTGTAAATGGATGCCTGTGACATTGCAGAGTTTGCTTGTTAAGTTCTCATCACAACTGCAGCAATTCCAGGTGGTAAAGCACATACATCTGTGGGTGCGTGTACATTTTTCACAAGCCATGTAAACACTTTAAACCTTGGGGACCAAACCTGATAGTTTGCAGTCCTGAGAAATTTGTGCTCAGTTCAAGTCTGCTTGGCAGACCAAGCTAATGTTACATGCATCTTGCAGGTCACTTGCAAAAACCAAAAACAAAACAAAAAACCCTTTGTGTTTTAAGTATGCAAGTTGGTCGTATCTACACAAAATCCCTTGTAAACTCCTAGGCTCCCTGAAGAGAAAAATAAATATCCACTAGATCCCACTGTGTAACGTCTCAGCCCGGTGTTGACTCAGTCGTGGATCTGCGGCTCAGTATCTGACACAGACCGACGCACAGCCAGCGGCCTCAGAGTCAGGTTTGGCGTTCAGAGACTTCCAGCCTTAGCCTCCACAGAGGGAGGGGATGAAGTTGGCTCACTGAGAAAAGCATCAACAGCCCCAGTAGATTGCCTGCTTTTTAAGAGGAATAGTTTCAAGTTATGTGAACTTATTTTTATAGATCAATCAACTTAACCTGCCAGACTGCCTTGAACATGTTTTTGAGATATTATGCTGTGTTTTGAAAGATCAAGCAAATCCCAGAGAAAAAGAAAGGTTAAGGAGTAGAGACATTTGCATTTACTCTGCTATTTATTTCAAGACCTAAAATAATAATATTAAAGAGTTCGAGACAGTCAGGTGTGGGCAGAATATTTTGTGGGATCCAACATAATCAGAAAGTCATGCATTGAAACTGGAAGAAAAAAAAAAAAACAAAATATACAACCAGCTTTTGTCACCTGAGATACGTGTACAAAATCACGTTGCACTACCTCAACGTTTCTGAGCCCTCTGTAAGCAAAATATTTTCCCTACTTTTCAGTTCTGCCAATTCTACCACTCATTCTGTAAGTTCTAAAATTACCATTAAGAAAAAGAAATACTACTCAGAGACCAAGCACACTTGAAACTAAGGCCCCGACTACTTTGGGACAATTAAAGCACAGCCTGGGTTTATTAATCACAGTCTCCTGGCCCAATTCCAGATTGGGCAATTACAATCTGCCTACCTAAAATTCTCCCCAGAGTTTCAAATTATTTGTGATTTCCTTCCTATATAAAGTGTTGTTTAGCACAGCCAGTAAAGACTAGCTTCATTCAAGTGATAGGTGAATGACCCACATTGACTATAGAAAATGTGTAAAAGCACTTTGGGATCCTTCAGGAAGAAGGACACTTACTACATGGTCATTTTACAGTGCTTTTATTATTATAAGAGGAAGTACTCCTATCTAGATGTTTCTTCACATGCCTCTTACTAACAAAGTAGTTCAGAGTTTGGACTTGTTTTTCTAAAAATTAAATGAGGTTAGGTTATTTTTTTCTGTAAATTAAAATGATAAGATTTGAAATGCAAGCACTATCACTAAGACAGTTTAGGAAAACATACACGACTTCTTCTACTTTGAAAACTATTCAGATCATTTTGTGAGCCAAAAAAGATTAATGATTTATTATGGGGCTCATTAATCAAAAATTGTGTGTGCATGTTTTTTAAAGGACCAATTCCACTGTTCAAGTCAATTAGGTCCTCTAAAGCTATTACATTGGGAAGGAGCTGCAATATTACCAAGACTTCCTGCAATATTGTTGAGACTTCCCCGAGCGTATTTAGAGTATAAAATAAATGCTATTATTCAGGAGATACTGAATTGCTAAGCTTCTTAAATTTGTACAATTGGGAACTTGAAGTACATTAAAATGCTGAAACTCATTAAGAGCCCTTTTCACAGCTGCAAAATCGTTGGCATTCACAGCACCGCTCAGAACAATAAAACCCTCCCCACACCTTTGAGCAGGGCGACTTCCGCTTCTCCAGCGCCGCTTTAATGAATCACTGAGGCAGAACTGGTATCTAACCTCTCCGTCAACCTCCTTCATCGAAAGAGAGAAACAACAAGCCACAACAACACCAATATTATGAACAGAAAAGCAAAATGCATGAGCATACTGTATGAACCCTCCTCCAGCACAAAAACTGTAGCTATCATTGATGCTTTGTTGAAATATAATTTAATTTTCCCAAAAATAACAAACACCTTCAGAGGCAGAAACAAATCCATGTTTTTCTTCCAAATCACCCACAAAAACATGTCTGAGTAGACTGTTTCCTTGGGTGTCATTTTTCTGGGACCAAAACACAGGACTCAGCAGTTCAGTAGATTTCTAAATTGAGTTAATGCTGGCTATATTTGGCCACTCCACGTGCTGAAAACATCCTCCTGCTCTGGTCAGCACGGGGCTGGGTTTTGCATCTGCCAAGTGTCACCACAACAAACAACCTGAGGTCTCAGTAAAGCTGTGGACAGACGCCCCTTACACATTTCCTATACATTCTCTGGCAGATGTGGGAGCTGGTCGCAGTGGCAGAGGACAGAAGCTTCCCAAGCTTCATCAGAAGTACATCGGCATCAGGATCACCAGTGCTCCACCTCACTCAGCTAAAACGCAGCCGCTTTGCAGCTGCAAATCACAACAAGGGTAAACCAGCCCTTCCCTCCGATCTGGTGGCAGTGCCTTCTGTCTCTTCAGCTAGGAGGGTCACAACTGCACCTGCAATACCTATGGGTCTCACTGACCCCAAGGCAAAGTGCCCAAGTCTTACCGGTGACAAAGCATCTCAGTTTGGCTTCTCTGGCTGGAGGATTTGTTTCCAAGTAAATTTCCACTGGGCCACCTACTGTGGATATTTCCTCTAATATTTGAAAAACAGAGAAAGAACTCCACTAACTGACCAAAAATTAAGTATGAGTAAGAAATTTGGGAATAGTGACTCCTCTGGATATTTCACAAGATTCACTGTAAGCCTGGGGCTGGACAAACCTGGAAGAAACAGTCTTGGGACTATCATTTATCTTTTAGAAGCCTATGTGCCAACTATATCTGCTTATTCCAAACTATTCCCCAAAACAATGCGCGAATTGTCTCCCCGAGACGGGGAAATTGTTCCCTTTCCTGCTCTGAACATTTCTGAAACGAATGCAGGACAGTGCAATGCCAAACTTGTGAAGACGATTATAGATTTCAGAAGCAGATTTGAAAGATTCAACATGAGACATTGGCCTCCAGGATTACAGAATTAATTAGGGAGAAAGGGGGTGCGGTTCAGTGTGGGTGTTCACATGTACATCAAACAAACTCCAAGAAAGCAACACTAAGTGGGAAGCTTAGAGTATGACAAAAACAAGGCATGTGGTTAAAGCAAAAGGTTCTTTGATAGCACATGAACCGAGGTGGCTTTGTTCCTGCCAACCAACGGCACAGCTTTCAATGCTTAGCTCCAGAGCTTGAGAGTTCAGCTGAAGCCCTCTGGTTCTTGACAAAACACTATACGATTGCTATTGAAACCCAGATATTTTGGCTCATGACTCCAGTTCTAACTCCGTATTTTCAGTCTGCAATGCCCTACCCGTGCAAAGCGAGGAGCACGGGACTACCTCCTGGCTGACCGACATGGATGCAGGTACCTGTGTACCCCCAAACCTGCCATTCCCCAACCACTTCCTGGCTGCAGCCACCGCCAGGCCGCAGCCATCAGCAGGGAGAGTGAAGGTAGCAACACAACAGTGGCAAATTCCAATTTTTTCCTGGAAAACAGGCCCAGCAAGGAAAGGGCTGCACCCTTGTGTCACTTGGGTTGGAAAGGACATAAAGCTCAACCAGTTCCAACCCCCTGCCGTAGGCTGGTTACCACCCACTGTATCAGGCTGCCCAGGGCCCATCCAGCCTGGCCTTGAGCAGATCCAGGGATGGGGCACCCACATTGATTGCTGCTTACATGGAGACAAGGAAGAGTAGGAAGAGAGTCCTCCAAGTTTTTCAGTACATAACACTGTTGGAAGATTTTGCCATCTGTTTGGAAAAACAGCCTCCAGAAGAAAAGAAACATTTTAACAGCATTTCATCCTTTAAGTGTTTTGGGTTTCCTTCCTGAAATCATCTTACTCCTTCTATCACATCATTTCAGGGCTTTCTTCCTCCTGTAATTTAAAGTGCTTGAATTTTTGCCATCTTGTATTTTGTGAACACTTTAAAATGGAATGATAGCTTTCTAGCACAATCTTATAAACATTCTGAATTTATTTAAGCTAGGTTTTTGTTCTCTTGGAAAATAACACATCCATGACTATGTGCAAGCAGTGCAACTAAGCAGCTCTCCTTCTGTTGTGTGATCAAGTACACGTTCACTAGCATGGTGATCTTATTCATTTTAAAGAATGATTCAGTATTTTTACAGAATAAGAACCCTTCTGGAGAGAAGATCTCGCTCGCAGAGATTTTCTTAGGATGCTTTTAAAAATGCAAGTTATAGTTCTCTGTTTTGCACCCCAAACCATTACATTATAAATTATAAATTACCTCATATTGCTGCAGTTGTATAAAATTGGGCATTTGGAGCTGAAGGCATATGATTGCACTTAGAGCTAATTGCTAATGGCTGAACTGTGCACCCTCAGCAAGTTTGCTGATGACACCAAGCTGAGTGGTGCAGTTGATAGCCCTGAAGGAAGGGATGCCATCCAGAGGGACCTGGACAGGCTGGAAAAGTGGGCCCACGAGAACCTGGTGAGGTTCAACAAGGCCAAGTGCAAGGTGTTGCACTTGGGTTGGGGCAATCCCAGGTGTGTGTACACACTGGGAGAAGAACTCCTTGAGAGCAGCCCTGTGGAGAAGGACTTGGGCGTTGTGATTGATGAAAAGTGGACATGAGCCGGCGGTGCACTCTTGCAGCCAGGAAGGCCAATGGCATCCTGGGCTGCATCAAGAGAGGGGTGGCCAGCAGGAACAGGGAGGTGATCGTCCCCCTCTACTCTGCCCTTGGAAGGCCTCACCTGGAGTGCTGTGTCCAGGCCTGGGGCCCCCAGTACAGAGGGGATGTGGAGCTGTTGGAGCGGGTCCAGAGGAGGGCCACCAAAATGATCAGAGGGCTGGAGCACCTCTCCTGTGAGGAAAGGTTGAGGGAGTTGGGATTGTTTAGCTTGGAAAAGAGAAGGCTCTGGGGAGACCTCATTGCAGCCTTCCAATACTTAAAAGGAGCTTGCAGGCAGGAGGGGGACAGACTTTTGACACAGGTGGATAATGGTAGGACAAGGGGGAATGGGCTAAAACTGAAAGAGGGGAGGTTTAGGTTGGACATCAGGAAGAAATTCTTCCCTGAGAGAGTGGTGAGGTGCTGGCACAGGCTGCCCAGAGAAGCTGTGGCTGCCCCATCCCTGGCTGTGTTCAAGGCCAGGCTGGATGGGTTCCTGGGCAGTTGGATCTAGTGAGCTAGTGGCTGGCAGCCCTGTCCACGGCAGGGGTGTTGGAACTAGATGATCTCTGAGGTCCCTTCCAACCCAAGCCATTCTATGATTCTGTGAACTGCACACATGTACATAGGTATGTGCACAAATGTCTGCATGTGCACAGGATGGAGGTTCTGATGTGTAGCATGCACCTGACTTTGGATAGTGCAGTCTGGCTCTTCAAGGAAAGGGTAAAACGAAACTTCAAACACAGTGCCTTCAAGCATAAAATAGTTTCTATTTTTCAAACTGACTTCTGAGAAGAGTTTGAGTTATCCATTTTATTAATTAACTGTGCTTTGCCCATTACTGTGGACTGTGCCTTCCAAAAAGAAAAAAGAAAATCTGAGAATTTTACAGGTGTTACCCAGACAGCACACCATGGAAAGAAAAGCATTTCCTAAGGTTAAGGCTCACAATGGAGATATGAATTGTTCTGTGTGGTGTTTTGGGGTATCTGGCTAAAGTGAACACGGGTGTATGAGAGCCCATTCATCTTCCATGCTTGCACTGGGACATGGTGGCAGGAAGGAGGGCAGCTGGGAGCAGGCTCCTCATCACACAGAGACTTTCTCCAGCATATGCAAGAGACATTTAGTAGTTATTTTAACATAAGCTATTGTCATAAGGGATCTCAATTCTCCTAATCCAAAACTGCTCAGCTTTAGCACCTGCACAAGGTGCAGAAGTTCATGAGAACAGGCAAAGAGGACTGAGTGGACTGCAGACCCCAGCCTGAGGACTGTGTCCGATTTTGTAAGCTTTTTCTTTGCACTGCCTATGCCGAAGCTTTTAGAAACAACTGGAAGAAGTCATTCTTAATGGCTACCCTAAATTTAATTTTGCTATCTAAAGCCAGCCCAATAATTTTTGGCAAAGAGTTTCGGTTACGTTTGCTTTCACTTTAGTAAGTTCCAGCTCAATCCTAGAAGCTGCTTGCAGTGGCTAAAATCGGCACCATCTCTTTGGGCCTTGTCCTTACCTAGGTCTCAACATTATTTCCTGCAATCCCTCATGATTTTGAGGATCTGGCCTTTCCTTGCCAGATGATGCTGAAGAGACCAGTGCCAGGCCCAGGCTGGGGCAGGTAAACAGTTCTAGAGCAGCCAGAGAGTAGAACCTTTAAATCTAAAGCAAAAGAATGCAGTAGAGTTTGGGAAAGACTGAAAATGTGAACGCATAAATGGATTTCAGCATCAGTTGCTTGAAGTACAGAAATCACTCATGTCTTACTCAGCTGACCATGTTTCCAGTCTAACTTACACAAGCTATTTGAAACCCTTGAACACCAACAAGACCAAAACTAAGCTGCAAAGGAATACCTTTCCTAATCTTTTCCTCTACGTATTGTTTGCATAACTCAAACTGGAAATGAAAGATTTCTTACACTTCTGATACAAAGCAGCTAAGCTTTGGTCCAACTTCACTGAAGCTATTTGTCAATTACCCAAGGTTGAACTGACAATGGAAACCAAACACAGAGTAAATACTAACTGGGCTGAGCAGGTTTAACACCAAATCAGGCTGAATGGGACAAGTTCTATACAAGCTAAAGCACAGTATTTGTTTGTAAATCGCAGGATAGAAAGGCTGTAGACACAATGAAACTGTGCACATCACTGATCTCATAAGCTCCTAAAGAATAACTGAAAGCAAGGAGCATTTTTAACAAATATGAGGAAAGCATGAACCAAACATTGTTTTGAAATTCTTTTGAAAATGTAGCTCTCTGCTTTTTCTTTGTCTGGCTCTTTTTTTTTTTTTTTTTTTTTGTTTTTTTTTTTTTTTTTTTTTTTTCGGTCTTTTTTTGCTCCTTCCCACTCCTCTATAATGAAGCATTAGCCTTTTCATTTTTCAACACACTGTCAGACTGCCAACCATATTTGGGCTACTGGACTCCTATTTTCACATGGTTTTAATCAAATTCTTTAGTTTGCTAACACAAAGAGAACCAAACTTAGCTGAAATCTGACCATGAAGACACGTTCAAAGCTAGGAAAAATTTGTGTTCCTAATGAGCTAGACAGAATTCACAAGTTAGAATTTAGGCATAGCTCAACCCCCACGAGAGCAGTGCTACAAGACCACTCTCTTTCTGAAGTTACATAAATAGTTAATAGAAGAGTTAACAATAATTGATGCTTAAAACATGGATCTTAATTCATGAACCTTATGACAATAATAAAACATCGTGATGGGGCTTCCTAATGGCTCCCACAGTTCAGCCATCATCTCTTAATGGATAGGACCTCAGGCTTTATAGTTAAGCATAAAAAGGCAGTGCTCACCACCCTGGGTGGAGCTGCTGGTCCATCTAACCTGGAGACTGCATCACTTCAGTAACAGTTTTGTGATTGCAGTGCAAGAGCAACAGAGCTTTTACTGACATAACAGTGGAGTTTATTCACCTATAAGGGAATCTGAAAAGGTGACAGTCATCGCTGCTTTATGTGGTACCTACAAAACAGCCCAAACTAACTTGCACTTCAGACTTCAGGACTGCTCTTTGCTGTTAAAATAGAAGGCTGGTTTTGAGTTTCCGGGGCTGTATATGCTTTGTGACACTGGGCCCTGTCAGCCCCTGTCCCGCCTGACACAGCAGCCATTTTGGAGATCCATCTTCACCCTGTTTGGAGATCCCAGGGCAACACTACGGCTTCTGCCACAAGGAGGAGAGGCTAAATGCTTTCAGCAAAGTGAGCCTTTTAAGTTGACATCATCCTTCCAGAACATGTCAAAAGCAGCCACTAAAACAGTAACCTACATATGGTCTCGATTAAACTAACAAACAAGCCAGCCTTCAATTACGACGCCTTCCAGCAGCAAGGAGCCAAAAGCTCAATAGTCTCTGTACACTGTCCTGTAGGGACTGGCAGCAGAGCCACCCACTGCCTTAGCCCCACAGTATCTCCAGTATCATTCAGAATAAAAATGGTTTCAGCTTTCCTGCAGGCACCACAGCACAGTACCCATGGCCCAAGGGCTGTTGAGTGCTTTCCTTCACGCTGCATACAGCACCGAGAGCATCTGCACTGATGCAGAAGAGAAAAACGCCAAGACCCTGCATCCACCAACCCATGGGAAAACCCTCTGTGCAACCATGGGGAATGCGCTGCTGACCTCAGCCCCTGGGAGCAAAGAGTGTTCAGAATGGTTTGGGATTAATGGCAAAAATGAAGAAATTAAATTTGCGCTGCTTCCTACATTTAGTAAAGGAAATTATGCATTTCCCACAAAGCCTAATGCCAGCTCCGCAGGGATTATATTACTATTTATTGTTTTGTTTGCTCAAATAAAACACCTGTCGAGGTCAGCTATTCGAAGAATTTTTAATATACCAGCCTTACACTACGGAGAGTAAGAAATGTTTATAGAGGCACTCCTGGTAAGATTGTTGGCGTTTTTCCCCCCAGGTAGGTGCATAATGATTTAATAACAGAAACAGCATGCCCACAAACCTCTGAACCTCGGATTTAAATAAAAACTAATATATCTGAAATCTGGGTATCAGTCTGCACAGTTTCTTCAGCTTTCTCTATTATGAAGGGAGGCGTAACCCTAGGATACCGCATCCTTCCTTTATGAAGTCCCATCTTAGAGTGTCAGGAGTCAAGGAATTAAAAACAAAAGCAGAATAAATCGCTGTCAATCACTGAAGCCTTTGATGTGCTCCTTCCTTCACGAGGCATTATGCTTTCTAAATGGAGGGATCAATCACCACGCACTGCAGCGCCCAGCCGCCCCTCTCGTGCCACAACACGGAGGCAGCTGATGGAGGCACAGTGCAGCCTGTGCTTCAGACAAACCAAGCAAAATATGCAAGTGGGAACACAAAACAAAACAGAACTAAACCCTCAGTGCAACTACACAAGACGATTGTTTCTCTTTTCAGCAGTTTTTATGTTTTTCTATAAAATGACTGCTTGCTTCAGCCTGTCTTGCTTGGTATGCGCTCACTGGGCATCCCGTCAGTGCTACTGCTCACTGACAAACTGGATTTTATTTTTTAGAAAAGGAAAAAAAAATACTTATGATTACACTCACCCATAACGATATTGCATTGGCCTGCCTTAACTTGTCTGCTTTTTCTTTTTTTTTTTTTTTTTATATATATATATAGATTCATAAAAATACAGTGCATTTGCTTTGCCAAGAAGATGCTGTAGTTGAAAGGAAGAAAAAAAAGGGCAAAAAGAGAGATGAACTTTCCCACCAAGAAGTGTAACAGTTACATGCGTATGCTGACTTGAGAGAAAAACTTCAGCCCAGCCAGCCCCGCTGTCCTGCAGGGATGCATCCTGAGTGAAGGACACAGAAAAAAGCCCCATGATGCTCTGTAACTGCCCAGGAAGAGATGGAGCAAATCTGGCAGAATGAGGCCCTTAATTAGAATGCTGGGGACTGACAGAGTTGCACGTATTCTCTGGCAAAAAAATAAAAATTAATTCTAACAAGAGCAAAAAGGAGCAACTGCTGGCCAAGAGGCAGCGTGAACAGAAAACCTGTTGAGCAGGGGTGTGCTTGGCCTGTGACAAGAGTTAACGAGTTTTTTATCCTAATTCAAACAGGTTTGTCACTTGAAGGCTGCTATTCTTCATGTGTCTAGCAGGGTTGAATTCTGTTGCCCTTCCTCAGTTTGAGGATCACCCTTTTGCATAAACATTCCCTTTAATTTCAGATTATGGCAATCATAGGCACAATCTGGTCCCTATAAACAGGGACTTGAAGAAAAAACAAATGTCAAGCAGAGATAAAAGTAGCATTGTATTTTTAATTATCAAAGTATTTTATTTCACTTAAAGGAACAGATTTGTTGGTCTTCTCCAGCTGCCTTGCATCATCGCAGCAGTGCAAAGCATTGTAAATCCAGTTCAGTCAAATGGTTAAAGTGGGTTAGCAGCTGCTTTACATCACTGGAGCAGCATAAAGCAGCAAGCATTTGAACCTAATCCATACTCTTTCAAGGCACTTTTCTTTACCAAGAAAGAAAAAAGCTTTTCTTCTCTGTCAGTGACTGCTGTTTAACTGAGCGAGCAGAGCCATCCAGTTAAGAGGAATAAAACACACCAGAGAAAAATCTCTGCAAACAATTTGGAGGTAATATTTGCTCCTTTTACTCTCCTTTGGCTAGCAAGAACATTTCAATCTAATCAGACTGTCAGTGATGGGAGAAAACTGTTTAAAGTAACGAGCCTCATTCTCAAGCCTGATTTTAAGCAGCTCTCAATACAATGCTTGAGCACACGTTAGAAGGGCAGATCCGCTGTTATTTAGGGCTTGGAGCACAGAGAAATCAATACACAGAGATAAAGACTGATAAACACTTTGGGCAGAGATGAAATAGGAAGAAAAATACCACTCTCCAAATGCTTCTGCTTCGCTAACGCAATGCAGAGGAGGCGTGGTTCTTTCCCCAAGGTGACTGCTGCTCCTCTCCCTGGTTTGAGACCCATGGCCATCCAAGGGCTCCCTCCGCTCATGCACTGCACTACATCATGATTAGCTGAGCAATTAACTATGTCCTACGCCGGTCCTTTTTCACCTAATTATTGCTACATTTCACAACCGCGTGGAGCAATCGCTCCTATTTGGCTAAGTGCCTAGGAACCACAGCTACTCATTTCCCCAAAGTTTTTCTAGCAGAAGCCAATCTTCGGCTCAGTGTGAGCATCTGCTTTTACCTGGATTTGAGAGGAGAGAGAGGCAGTGCCAGTGGGCTGGATCTTTTCCTTACAGGCCTCAATGTATGCACATGTGTGTGCACAGGCGCTCACTCACTCTCAGCCATCTTCTTGTCCCCTTCCATGGCTGGACGATGACGAGGAAAACAACAGCAGGCTTGATCTCTGCCTCCTACCAGTAAGCAATGGCTGTTTCACGGCCTAGTTTCCAGGGAAATGAGGCAAATGTGCTGGCTGCCTGTATTCATCCAGCTTATAATTTCTGAAGATAATAGCAACTTACTGCCAAACTTGACAGAAAGCAAAGGTTTTCAAAAACCAACGACTGTTCTGTATGACTTCTGTAGTAGAGAAAAGGGAAAACAGAGACCAAGCAAGTTCTCCCAGCTGTAAGAAACAGAAAGTAGTATGCATTCACATTTTGTCAGACAGCAGTTTCCATGCAGGTGAGGTGCCTTATAAATGCCTCTATTGTGAAAAAGCTTCACTCAGTTCTTTTGAGCTTCTGCAACACCCCCATCAATCAATTCTCCAAGACAAACCTTCAGGAAACTAAGCTTTGTTAGCCTTGGTGCTCAGGGAACGACACGCTAACAATCCCACTGCTGCTAACCATGAAGCAGCCTTGCTTAGCTCCCCTCTCCTTTGTGCCAGCCCCACAGGTTGCTGGGCTCCAGCAACATTCAGGTTGCCCAAGTTACCTCTGTATTTGCATCCCCACTGATCTCAGCAAGGCTGCAGAAAGCTGAACCTCACTGGCACACAGGGCTTCTGCCCATGAACGTGGTCATCCCTGTGCCCCTCTGCCCACCAACTGCAGTGCGTTAGGTGAGGCTGGGCTCAGCTCTCCCAGACCAGCTCATGCGTCCGTCCTGCTACATGTCCCACAAGCACTGTACTGATCTCCCTATCCAGAAAGCGCATGTGGAAACTTGAACGCCGCCAATACTTCCTCAAAATGACAATTACTTGAGTGTCTTCTGGCAAGCCATTTCAACTCAATTACTCCAGTGAGCAGTAACATTTAATTTTACAGCCTGGGAGTGCAGAAATTCTGTAATTTAAATGTTCCTGGCATTTTCAATCATACCATGGTTTTCATGCAATTTTCTGTTCCTGACATCCACTGCCAGAAGCTGCAGAATTGATGTCACTTGCCATGGCTATGCACACTCACAATCATGCTTTCACAACAAGCTGGTTGCCTGGCCCCCAGGCCACCATGTCCAGAGCACACCCACAGCTCAGAGCCATTGTCTGACCAGACACAAACTGGGACAGATGAAGCAGGAGAAGGCAGAACCCTCACTAACACACTTGCTGCTACTTCAGGAAGCCAAAAGCACCAAGAACAGCAATTCACCCTCCAAAAGTCCCATTTTATAGATTCCTTATAAGAAGTTTGGTCCTCAGAAGTTAGGGCTCTGCCTTCAGAGATGAGCAGAGTGGCCATCTTGTATGGATCAGAAATGAGTGTACTCAGAGTGAATGTGCGTACTTCACCACCAGGAAAAAGTAATTAAAAAAAGGATCCCCTTGTCAGTCTGAAGTCAGGGAAAAACATGGCTTTTAGACCTGTTTTCTCATTTCCCACAGTCAAAAAAAAAATGAAAGGAAAAGTGAATTTAATTTTGAAGTCCATTTTGTATACCAGTCATAATTTCTCATGACAGTGATATCCAGTTTGCACTCTTTTAACTCCTTGTTCACCAGTACTGATACCCCCACTTCCTACTTCCACAAGGTAGGGATGACAGATGGACACAGACAGTGCCCAGGTGATGTAGGCACCAGTTAGAAAATGAAAGACTGTATTTTCTTTCTTTCCCTAGCACAGCAGCACTGAGGTTTGTTGAAAGCAGCACTGCCAGCACCACTGCCATTCTGTACTGACCCTCTCATTCCTGCAGCAGAAGATCCCCTTGCCACCGTGCCGGCACGGCGAGCTGGAAAAGAAGCAAAGGACGGCTGCCCAGCCCCGAGCATAGAAAAGAGCAGGATCACCCAACAGCAGGCACGAAATGAGCATCTCTTCTTAGGAAGATAACTTAAAAAACACAGGCCATGAGAATCCAGAGTTGGAGTTAGTGTATATAGATAATGCCAGGTGTGGGTCCGAGCCCTGCAAGCCAACTTCCGTCCAAATGCACAGTGCTATAATTAGAGTAATTGCTGTACCCAATGACATAGCTTTAATTTCACAGGAATTTAGACAAAGCCAGAATGTGCCTTGCCTTCATGAAGACTACATCACAAAGTTTAATGGCATTGGATTTTTCTTTTGTCATTTTTGTTAGCTATTAATTTTTGAGGAAAACACCTCAAATATGATTTAATTTCCTTAAATATGATCAGATTTATTATGCTGTGGAAAACATGCATTCTGCAACTGAAAAAAAAAAAAAAAAAAAAAAAAAAAAAAAAAAACTAAAGATAACCTGTAAAAAATGCACTTAAAGCAAGTCATTTCTTTCACAGACAAAAAATAGTCAACCTCCAAATGGGTATTTTTCCATTGGAGAAGTAGTCTTACTGAAATAAAATGTTTGGGGCTGAAGCAAGTATTTGCTCTTAAAATTCAACTATCTCTTGAGTTGCTGATGCAAAAGAATAGTATAACAAGAAAATGAAAAGTGAAAAGTAGACACCTACAGTGTGACAAGAACACTACTTTCTCTACCCATGCCTTATGAACTTATCCTTCTGTGTGGACTCCAGCAATTTTTTTCCAGGATTTTTTTTGGGGGGAGAAAAATCTATGCTCCATATCTGTTGCATATACTTGGTAAATTCAGTTTACGAACATCAGGCTCTATATGTTCTTTAAAATAATTGACATGTCCACATGTAAATCCCAACACAATAAATGCTGGATTTATTGTTTTGCACAAATCATCCGGATGACACATTCATGGATCAACGCTATGGATTCACTGTGCATTGCAACACAGTGCAGTGTGCATGGCCAGCAGCTCTGGCCATGCTGCACAACATCTGCACGCTGTGGACATGGCTGCAGAGCATGGTGCTGCCCCAGGCATCCCTAAGATGGTTGGTAGTGAAAGTGGAGTGAGTTAACAAAGGTCCCAAAGGCTGCACAAATAAAAGCCTCAGAAACCTCCCCAGACGATTCTGCTTGGGTAAGGCAGACATTCATGGCAAGAGGTGGGTAACGCTCCTTTTATGAACTCCCCCATAGCCTGGTTATAAAGGGTCGACCATCACAGAAGCAGCAGGACTGCCTGGGTGGTTACCTGTTTCCAATGTACCAATCCCGGAAAAGCAAACTCAAAACATCTGGAGCCTTTCTTTCCTTTCTTCCTAAAGAAAAAGAAAGTTAAATGCTTAAGAGCCCTAGGAGAGTTGTTGTTGATCCACACAAAAAACATCCCCTCCGTCCAGTGTGTGAATCAGCTGCCTGACGGAGCTGCGTGGAAACCAGGGGCAGGGGGAGCTGTTGGTAGAAAGGATGAAAGTATATGTTTCCCTGGGGCTGTAGTTTCAGTCCAGCTCCAGAGAGCAGAGCTGCTGCTGCTGCCAGACACCATTTCAGCTATTCCTGTGCAATGATAGATGGCCTCAGCCCATTCCCTAATGAAGAGGTGACTTCATCAGGAAGGCTGCCATCACAGTCGGCTTCTTTTTCAGGGAAGCCATAAAAAACAGGCTAAAAAAGGAAAAAAAAAAAAAAACCACAAAAAATAAAAAGCCCCACAAAATCCACCTCCCCATATACTAATATGGGGGTGATTTTGTGAGCCTGGAGTCTAAAATACTAGGTCCCTGAGTTCCTGCTCTAATACCACAACGTGTACCTGATCCACAGGGAGAGTACAGTCACTGCTGTTGAGCTCTGCTCTGCCTCCTTGCACCTCCAACACATACAGGAAAAACCCAGGACTTCAAAAGCTCCCACCACCTGCACACTTCTGAAAACTGAGGTTTTAAATGGTAGCAAGGACCTCTCGGAGTGGTTCCTGTGTTATGTTTGCCAGTGCCTGGTTTAGTTTCACAGGAAGGGAAAGAAAAAGAGAAGAGGCCTCTCTGACAGGTGAACAGACCTCAATCTCCTCTCAGCAAGAAAGGCAGTGTTAAAAATGCAGAATTCAATGAAAGCTAATGAAAGGCAGTGGTTGAGGAACTAAACCATGCATGTGGAATAGTGGTACTTGAGCTTCCTCACATAATGCTGAGTATTCAGGAAGCCAACCAGTTGTAATGACAAGGAATTTCTATTCACAGCATCGTAGTGGTCAAAAGGAAACAATTTCATCAGGTACTCCTGGCTCAGCTGCTGCTGAGTGCTTCACCAAAGCCTCTCTTAGGCCCCTCTTCTTTTTTCCAACGTGTGTTTAAAACAAACTTGGCCATACTTAGCGTTAAAGTTGAGAGAAAGAGGGGTAGGATCCCAGAAGGCTATGCTCTTGCATATGAACTTTATATTCTGCTAACTTGTAAACATATTATAAAATAGAAAAATAAACGCCTCTTTTGGGTCTTTTTGATCACAATGCCTGCACTAAATGGAAGTGCAAAAAATAAAAAGACAGACTAGTAAAATTAGAATTGAGAATGTTAATCTAAACAGAGAACTATTAATGGTTCACGTATTATATCCTGAATGATGCACTCAAGAAACAGCATCATAGAGAACATTGTATTTGCTGCAGTGTGCAATGTTTTGTACTCTAAATTGACCTGATGCTCCTTTTTGACTTTGTAGAAATAATTAAAAAAAAAAGAATCCATCCTGCTGGGTGCTTTAGGCCATGAAATATGCTTTACATGTAGAATACATAAAATGTTTACATAAACCTCTGAATATTTTAGAATAGATCTGTCTCATTTGATTCACGATCCTGCAGCTGTTGTTCACTAAACTTATATCCCCTTTTTTGACAAAGTCAGATAGCCCTTATTCTCAGATGGAGGATGACATTCAGGCAAATCAATTTCATTACAAGTTAAAATATTCTACTTGATTGCTTTCAATAAACAAGCAGAGTATGTGCTGTTTCCTTCTCTGTCTCCTACAGTTCATTAGGGTCTACCACTTGCTTTAGACATTGTTTACTCTTATTTGTGATCATCCAACAAAAGCACATACCACTCCACCTCCCCACACCAATTCTGGTTACGGCACTTACCGCTTGGGAAGTATGACAAACACACATCAGAAGTAAGGTGATACAGATATGAGTTATATTTCTGTGGTCTATTAAACTGATATTTACCTAATTCCCACCTCAAAAACATGGGCCACCACAGCTGAGGTCTGTCTATGACAGCCTGACTCATCCCTCTGCTCTGATGTGTTATGATCTAGCAACTCCCTCTCTCCAAAAATCTTTTCAAGACAGAAAGACACTCTTGACCACCATCACAAGTGTGTTCCCAACTACACTGTATTATTATTGGTGCTTACAGTGCCTCTTCCAAATCTCCTAATGGGACAGAAGACCAAAAAAAAAAAAAAAAACACAGAATTGTTCAGAAAGGAAGTGAGAGTGTTGTTGTTGCCCAAGAAAATATACCAAAGTATGAAATTGGAGTTGCAATTTGTATGGTTACTAGCTAAATTTCTAGTGTGTCTGTGGCTGGTTGGGTTCCAGAAGAATGAATGGTGGCTGAAAACATTTCTAATACTGTCTGAAATAGGCAATGCAGCCTTACTTCATATAAAAAGGACACAGCATAATGAAACACAATATTATTTTAGCTGATTAAAACAAAGGAGAGCAATTCTTACCTTAAACAGTCTCTTTTTTTTTTTTTTTTTATCCAAATATAACAAGAACAGAACAAAAAGTAAGCAAAACAAGAAACAGAACCAGCCATCTAAAAATTCATGTTTATTCTTTTAGCCATATTCTTTTTGTCACAGGTAATGTGGTCATCCTTACCCATTTTTGGGGGAGGAGTATGTGACTAACCACTCATCAGTGCTGCACTACTTTTCCGGTCCTTGGCCACAAATTAAGTGCTATATAGTGATCTCTGTAACAATGTTTTACAGAATGATTTTCCTCTCCAAGGTAAAGACAGAATAATGCAAGTAGATGTGGTATTTTTATTTTTTAAGGAAAGGAGCACCATCTCTCTTACAGGAGAATAAACTTCTAAGCCTCTCACAAAGCCAGCAGCTGAGTGTGAAGGGCACCAGGCTGTCCCCAGCATCCTGAAGAGCCAGGTGAACTTCCTGCTTTCAGAGCTTAAGCTCATTGTTACTTCTTATGTACTTCCAAAAAATGCACCAACCTTAAATTTGCCCAACTGTAAATGGGCACAAACTGCTGGCAACAGATTAGCTGCACAATTTATTCTAATACTGATCCAGATGTACATACAAAGTTGAAACACGAGCAACATCATAGCTGAGGAAGTTATGATTTGAAGAGCACTGAGACCTATGGAGCCCAATGCACTGTATTTACCCATCTTCTGCGGTTGTTAGCAAGGGGAAAAACACTACAAAGAACATTGATAGTCACTGTTTCCATGGCTCAAAGCCTAATGAAACATCATCCCTTCACTTCATTCCCGTAGCTATTGGTTATGAAGAAGCACTGCTTCAAACAACAACAATATTGATAACGCTAGGCTTCGCAACAGTATTGCTCACACAACGACTTCAGGGCACCGTATTTGAAAGTGCCTGATGCACTGGATGCACTCCCATTAATAACCATAATTCTGAGTTCATTATGAAAACTTTGAGAAAAACAAACGTCTTCAAGAAAATTACACTCAAATGGAAACCAAACTTTTAGTTAATGCACATTTGGAGAAACTGCGCTATGCTGTAAAGACTGCTTGTTCGAATTAGCAGCCCTCCTTCACACAGTGGTGATCTACTCTTCCCTAACTCCATCACTTGCCACACATTAAATCAAATCCCACTCTCAGGCAGAAGTTTTGGGGTTAATGCAGATCAATTAAGTGAGATTCAAGGGCCTGTTTTGTGCAAAAAGCCATCTGCTGCACCAGTATCCATGAATGCTTGGGATAACTACTACTTTTAGAAGATCTCATACGGAGAGAGGTTGATACTCACGAACATACACATTTTTCCATGTAGTCTTTGCGTTCATTAACAGGCTCCTTTTTCCCTCATATCCAGAGCACACGTGAAGATGCAGATTTCAGCATCACAAATATGGCCAGCTCTTTTAGGAATGTGTTAGTGTTTCCAACGATTATATTATCTGTTATGTTACTACTCACTGGTTTCCTGTGTGAATAATCTTTCCTGGTTAAAAAGTGTCCACTAAGAGAAGAGCAGAAAACAAGCACAACCAAAGATGTTTTTAAACTTTTACTGAAAATTGTTTTTCCCCAGCAATAATGTCAGGGTTTAAAATCCAAAGTAATTCAAGGATAAAAACAGACCTTAGATAAATGAGAGGTTGGTTGCTTCTCTTCTCATTTTATAGAAATAAAGCTCCCCTCCTAGCCACTCATATTATGATACTGCATATAGAGATATCATACAATCCTTCGCCAGTATTTACTCCTCTTCCCTAAGCATCTGCTCGCAGGCACTCATGAGCTGCTGGATTTTGCCAGGTGCAGTGCAGCTGTTCTTACAACAGTCCAGTCCTTGCTGCAACACTCAAAACTGTAATTTCCACCCTTTTTAAGGTGAAAATGAGACCACAGCTGAGAGTGCATCCTGTCCTTTTCAGGTCACCAAAGTGATGTGTACTTAATGCAGCTCAGAAGTTTCAAACATGAAAAACAAATCCCAGGAAAGATAAATTAGAGGAATGTGGAGGTCTAACCTGAAACACATGCTGGTGTACTGATACTTTATTTTTGCGCACTTGCTTTCCCTTCCTTATAAATGCAAATTCAGAAGTACTTGTCACATTCTACAGTCAGACATGTGCACAGTGACATGCATAGACAATATTCCTTTCACTGGTAACTGGTAGTATACTCTAGATCACATTTCTGTAAATTTTACAGCTTTAAATGATCCTAGTTGCTGCTTTTTTCCCTGTTTATATTAACCCAAAATTTTAACTAAATGCTACTTTATTCTAACTTATGAAATCCCTTCATGAAATAAGGAACAGGAAATGGCTCTCCTTGCAAGCCCCATAATACTAATGCAGTAAGACTAAACTCTAGTAAAAGAAAAAGGAGAGGCTGTAAAAGATGACAAACTGGCATGGCTTTGTAGCCCACTTGGGTGCTGTGAGGAGCAGAGCTAACCTTGGCAAGCAATGCTCCCTCTCAGCATATTGTGAAGCTATCTCACATTGAGACTCAGGGTGAAACTGAAGCTTCCATTCAACTCAGTAGACTGGTAGAATTTTATCCTGCCTGGTCTTCATTAAACTTATAAAACATGAGTGCTGGAGTGCGGAGCATAACCCACTCTAATAACACAGTTTAAACACCAGTCAACACAACAGAAGGGGTAGAGCAACAGTGACAGAGGTATTAAAGCTAAGTCAGCCCTGAAATGTCTGGAGTTGTTTACATGTCTATCCAAATCTCTTTGGACTTAGAAGCAAGAAGAGAAGTCTTGTGTGAACATAGTAATATTTTTCACTAGTACCTGTGTGGAGCCAGGCCTCAAACACCAAGAAAAAAAAAAAAAAAGGACCAAGACATCAAGGAAAAAATGTATCCTGTTTGCATAAAAAGTACGATTTTTTCCCTTTTAACTTCTCACTGGTTGAAATCACTCTGTCACTCCACAAAATACTTAATTCCAATGAAAAAATTCACTTCAAAGAGTTCCTACATTATGTTAAAAAGGACTTATTCTCCAAGGGACAGTGAAGAGCAATCTAACTTGCTGCTGAACTGTACAGTGTGGGTTGGCAGGACAGTTTGGTAAACACCCAAACCAGTTTCAAATAAAATAAAAAGAAAGCATAAACTATGATTTCAGTGATAAGGCAAATTGTTTTTGCAATAAAAGACACTTTGCTGATTACTGCTTTTAGCAATCAAGACAATTTTGTCTTAAAAAGACCATATCGATTATTTGTCCCTGAAATGTTGAAAGTGTATTTGTGTGCAGCCTTCTCTAGCTAGATTATTAGCTTACAGCATTACAAGCAGAAAACTAATATTAAGTGAATTTAGCTTCAGAGAGGTGCATCTAAACAAACTTTCAAGTTTTGCAGGAAAGAGCACGCTTGCCTTTGAGGTTTTTAATCTTGGGGGAATTCTCCCCTTTGAGGTGGAGATCCAATAAGATTTCAGTGCTGCTGACACCACAGAGTTCAGTTGATTTTTAACTTCAATATTAATAAAAATTCAGTGGAGATATCTGAAAACAGGCTGACTGAACTTATCTCAGGCTATACTGATGGATAGGAAAGCCATGTCCAACACATTAATAAAGAATCTGTAAAAATCTGAAAGACTCTCATCCAAAAGAGGATTGTTTCATTAAGACTTTTTCTATCGTACTTGCTTAAGTACTACAGGCAATAAAATTATTTCCACAATGTTTCTTCATAAAGTAAGTGTTCAAGTGAATCAGTACTTGTAAACAAGCTCTACTGAGGATTCATGCTGCCAATTTAAGATAAACTATTTTGTATATTCAACTCCATTTCTCTGGTAAAATTTCCCTAATGAAATGTAGTAAAACTCACAAACCATCAGATCAACATACACTAGCAAAATTAAACCCCTGAGAATATTCACTGCTTTATTTTTATTAGTACTCTTTTAAATATTCAAAATGTATGGGTCATAAAATTATGCTTAGGGCAACATTTTCTCATAAGTTCATTTGTGCATGTTTTGAAACAGATTTGAAAACTAAGTAACTTCACTCTCAGCCTTAATGCAGAGACAAACAGCAGAAGTAGTGATGGAGGCAGGTCTTAATAAATTGTTTATAAACAATAAATTAAAATTGTTAGTTTTAGGGTATTTTAGGACTAAAGAATGCCTTGGGCAGTGAAAGGAATGTATTTAAATGCCTGAAGCAGTTTATATTATGCTTCAAATTTCTAGAGCTGCCCCCACACTCCCTTCCTTACAAACACAAGATAAAATTACTTGGAATTTCCTTATATTCTTTCTTACTATAGGACAAACAATAACACTGTGAAGAGTCAGACAAGGTGACCCATGATTATTTTTCACGGAAAGACCACAAGCCAATATAAAATCTGACCAGCCAGAAAAATGGGTTTCCACCCAGTTTGCACACATCCCCCTTGGTGTACAATTTATCATATCGTTACGCTGGTCACAAAATCCAAGAGGAAAAGTTCACATCTCTATTTTCTCATGGGAGCAGCATACCCCAGGACAGCTGAGCGCTACCAGCAGCACCCGGGATCAGCCCTGCAGGCTGGTGCCCCACACATCTCACGGAGGCATCGATCAGCATCTCTGCAGCCCTACGCACAGAGTAAACGACGGAAAGCCACAATGTGATTTGAAGGGGAGATTTCTTTTTTCCTCAAACAAACCAAGACAGCCTGCGATACGATGTGGATAGCTTCAGGAGATAAGGGATGCATTATCTGCAGTTCCTGGGAGAGGGGCATCCTTGTATTCACCCCAAGAACCAAAGGATGCTGAGCTGCAGAGGACAGCCTTGTCACTCCTCTCGTTTTGTTTTGCTTTGTCTTTTTTTTTTTTTTGTTTTGTTTTTTTTTTTTTTTTTTTTTTTTTTTTACTTCACCTGAACGCAAAAGCAAGGATGAAGAAAAAGCAGAGGGAAGCAGCAGGTTGTTCAGGCTGGCAGACACTAGGGGAAGAGAAGCTGCCGCTAGAGTGACCTGCATGCCACAGGACATCTCATATTTATCTGCAAGAGCTTAGAAGCACCAGGGGATATGGAGCATAAACTGCACAACCCCACATACGGGCTCTGCCCTGAGCTGCAGCCTGCCCAGCTTTCAGGCTAGCATGAGCCAGCAGGAAGCAGGTAGGTGCTGAAGCCTGGCATGGAAGGGACATCATGAGAAGGTGGCAATAGGTTGCCTTGTTTGGGCCCCTGGGAGAGGATGGAGAAGCAGAAGGAAGGGCCTCTATGCACAGCTACCTAAAACATGCCAGAGCTTTTTCTTCTTTCCTTGCTTCCTGCCTTCTTTCTTTCCCCCTCCTTCTCTTTCGTCACTGTGTCCTCTAGGAAAAGACATTAATTTCCACTTTCTTGTACTCTTTGCTTGCAGGCAGGAGCAGAAGCTCCCACAGTGAGATCTGACATGCAGATCTGTAAGATCTCCTGAGTACAGGCACGGCAACTGCCCAGTACCATGAGTGTTTCCCTGAGTGAAGAAGTTAATGTTCAATTCCTGTCTACTGACTTTGTAAAAAATATTACCACAGTGCTAACAGGCTGGAGTTCTTCTGAGTGCTGGGACAGGCTCCTGTATCACTGTGGATAAGCCAGCCAACAGCCTGGCTGGCAGCGCAGCTGAGGAAGCGTGGGAAGGAGCAACAGGTCATGGGCTTGGATAACGGGCTTCCAGCCCATTATCACCTGAGGTCTGGAGCAAAACCCAGACTGCTCCTTTATCTTGAGTCAGATCTTGGTACTGAGTTTTACCCTTCCACATTATACAAAGTTGTGCATCCAAGAAAAGCCTGCCTTGGCTCTCCCTCACAACAGGTCCTAAGTCTAACTTCACAGAAAATTACTCTTGAAGAGAATCTGAAAGCGTTCATCTGATTATCCTACAGGCCTGAAGCACAGAAGACAGTTTTGTTAAGGAAAAGGAGTAAAACACAATGTGTATCACACCGTACACAGCCTTCAGACAGACAAATAGACACAAAACACATAGCTTTGAGTTCTATTTTGGTTCAGACCTCCTATGCCAGAAAATGACACTAAGGTAAGAATGCAAACTGACCAGCCACACAAAAACTACTTTATTTGACCATACATGGAGACAGCCAACTTTTAGCTAAACATTCAAAGAAACTTCCTGGGGACTCTAATGAAGTCAAACAGCTGATAGCAAGCAGGAACAATGCTGGGGAGATGCAGAGTATTATAAACTTTCTCTAGAAAACTGTCAGTGTCCAAAAGTGACAGGACTCCAACCCACACATTACATGTACAGAGACCACCTCAAAAGTATTGTGTGATGTTGTAGCTGGTTGGAAAGTATTTTTAATAAAATGAGCCTTTCAAATGTAAGGGTGAATACAACAGCTACCAAATCACCTAAATACCTTTCATAACAGATTCGCAATAGAGTATTATTTAAATATTAAGAATTATAATTGATGAAATTGCCACTATAAAACATTATGTTAGCAATAATATTTCCTGAAACCTCCTCCTTGCATTATACCGCTCTTTATTCTAATTTCAAGCAGCCTTTCTAACATCAAATGCCAACATGGTACACATCAATGGCCTCGAGGGTATAATTAACACTTGTTATTTACATTTATTTTTTAAAATAATTAACTAGGAGCATGTCTAATGAATGGTAATGGGGCTTAAATTGAGACACAATATGTCAGCTACCTTGCCATTTAGAGGAGAACTCCCATGCAGCGCCAGGCTGAGCAGACTGATGGGCTGAGCACAGTGCTGCTCCACGCCCCTGCCCTCTCTGCCAGGGTGAAGTCAATGGCACGGCACGAACTGCCTGCATCCTGGTGACTCTGAAAGTACTGATTTTCAACAGCAGATACAGCAAATACCAAGGAGTTCAGGTACCAGTTGCTTTTTTCTAGGCTTTGGAGATTAAATAGAAGCTTACCCATACAATAAGCCAAACCCTCTATGTTACTACACTCCTTTCCTTTCCATCACTCATAGCTATGTCCTCAGCTGACACAGTTGGTAGGACATGGCATAAGCAGCTACGCAAGCCAGAATAAGCTTCTGACTCAGAAAGAAGCTATGCATAAAGAAAATCCTCACACAGTGATGTACTCTCAAAATGCATGACCTCATTCTTCCCCAGTACTGCTCTGAAAGGGAAACAGGCTCAAACAAAACATTGTGTGGAGTCAAACATGAAACCCGTGCCTGCCATTTCCCTTCCAAGAGTGAAAGGCTAATTGTGAATGCGTAATCGATGTAACAATGTTCCTGTCCACTTAGTAAAAGCATAAATCCATTTTCCCAGCATCCTGAAAGATTTTGCCATCACAGCACACTTGGAGTAAAAGCAAAGAATTGACTTAGAAACACATTCATTCAAACCTGATCACTGGTTGGGGTTGCCGTTACTAGTCATATCCATGACTTAGAATAACAAACGTGATTTGTGGTGCTTCATTTCTCAGACAGACTCATGCAATCTGTTCAACTCTTTTATAGGTCTAGCCAAACTCCCCCACTTTTCATGTGCAGATTCAAATGCATTTTCATGAATGATCAGCAGTTCTTTATATGTAAAATATTCCATAGGATGCACAAAAAATCACAATAGGAAGAAAAAAGGCCTTTTGTCAAGAGCAAAACACCTACCACATATCAAATAATCATATGAAAGATGCTCCAGGTTGTAAATACAATAATGAAGGAAGCAATAGAAACATATTTTTCAGAGACCCATAAGCTGCAGAGTACAGTTACATATATATATCACTAATTATCTTCCTCCCCCTGCCTTTGACTTCTTCCCCTACATCTGCCCATTTCCAGGCAATTTTTCTCTCCCTTTTAAACTTGTCCTTGTCCTTCCTCCTCCCAGGTCATTCTTCTGGCCCACTGTCATGAATTGTACTGCTGACATTTGATGCTACCTGCTCAATTTAGGCAATTATTGCAGATTGATACCCGTGAGTTGGTAGTAAAAGGCTGGAGTACCTAACACAGCTAAGTTTACACCAGCACAACTACTTCACATGGTACCACAATGCCAAATTAAAGACATACAGAGATTTATCTAGATCAATATTATGTTATATGGTACATACAGGGATACAGTACAAAATTCCCCCTAGTTTTTAGCAGAAACCTATGAATTAGTTCCTTAACAGAGACAAAATAAAACTGCAGCCTGTACAACTATCACTGCAGACCACGGCAGTCTATTCTTTTGGCCTGATTGTATACATCCGTGTCATTCTGTGTTTTGGCCCTTCTGTATACATAAATATGCATGAACATACTTCAACTCAAAGTAAAAACAGAAGAGAAATAATGCTCCCATTTCAATTCCACATACTGTAAGTTTCAAAATTGCCAAATATTTTTTGAATAAGTGTAGGAGCAAGGGCAGTTGCAGCATAATTGACTACAACATACGATATACAAAAAAAAAGTGTAGCACCAACACATATATGCAACTACATGCATTTCTATACTGGAAGTAAGAAAACAGCAAATATAATGCACGTAGAAACTAGAAGGTGGTATTCTAGAGAGAAAATGTACTGTACCTGTAATATCTGTCAGTGTGAATAATTTCTTGGCTGCTGGCTAGAATATATTCTGCAGTTCATTTTGTTTTATCACATTATTCACACTTTTTTCTGGAACAAGCAGTTCTCTTCTTATAAGCCTACAGTCTAGTGGAACAAATGAGCTCAAGCCTATGATTGATTCTCTAACATAGTTGAGATGCTATAGCTTTATTCACTTTTTTAAAAAGGCTTTATTCATTACTACCTCCAGCATGACTCCAGAGTGTCAGCTGCTGAGAAACTGCATTGTGAAATGTTCACTCTGCACTCAGGGAGGTGGTGGGTTTCTTTTCTTTTTTTAATAGTAAATTCCCTGATAAGGAGGAGGAGAAGTGGCCGATACAGACAAACTGTCTCTACTCACAAGTTCAGAAAGTGCACTCCCAGAAATATTTTCTGAAAGCTTATCAGTCTAAACATTCCTCTTCAGCCCTGTTTCCCTGACGAAATGCTGTGAGAGTCTATTTGGATCAAGGCAGTAACTCTGCGCATTACTTCCTGATGGAGAACTTGCAGGGCTGGGAAATTAGCAGCGACCTCGCCAGGGCCCCTTAAATAAGCTAAGCCATGCTACGGATGAGAAGGTTTTGCATGACGCTGTTCTGCTCTAATGTCATCTCAAAATAACCCCCTTTTCCAGTGCCCACATCTTTTCATTATACCTCTGTAATAATCAAGGAAAATAAAGGTATTTGGAGGAAACACAACTCACACAGAAATCATTGCATTCTCCTCTTGCTAAGAATAGAATGACTTGGACTACTGTGTGTTCCTGCTTCTTCCCTGGACTTGTCCTTTTTTTCTGATGGATATTTTGTCTTGAAAAAGTTTTTTTTTTTTTTTAAAAACAAACAAACAAACAAAACTATTTGTCCAAAATTGGGCTGAATGGCTCATATGCACAGATATCTCTGCTCAGGAAAGCCCGTGAAGGAGTAAAGGACAAATTTACGCATTCCTGTTTTCAAAACTAGGCTTTCAGAATAATCTTGCACAAATAACTGCATTCCTGAACCATCCCAGTAAAGCAGAGATTTCCAAAAGGCCATCAGCAATAAAATAAATTGTATCGTCACTTGCTGGTTTTACAAATCAAGCAAGCAGTAAAAAGGTTAAAGGAAAATGTGGCTGTTCTTCAGGTTCTGGTACAACCCCAAAGTGACCTGGCCATTTTCCTTGTGAGCAACGAAAGCAGCTCAGCTGACTTGGGCTCCATCACCTGGAAACAACACCAGCACAGAATCAATTCTACAAAGTAAATGTTAAGATGCATACAGGTGAAATACAATGGCAGATAGAACTGGTTTTAGAATAGATGGCGAAAATAATATTGCACATGTGGAGCAGCAATATCTATTGATACCTCACACTATCAGGTTTTAGCCCTAAGCCAGGTGTTAAAAGTACTTCTCCACGTATTAATGTTACTAAATGCAGAAACGTTAGATTATGTAGTAAGCACAGTTTATAAAAGCTGCTTAAGTCTCTAAAAGGGAGACATGAAGTAAAAATATGTATGAATTTAACTCCAGTTACATGGCGCAAAATGACCTTTGTAAGTCCCACTTAAAAGAAAAAGAAAAGCAGCTGCATAATTTATACTGTGGCAATCTTTAAAAGGTTCAGAAGGTTGTATAATGAACCTAATTCAAATATTTGGAACTCAACCACTGGGTTTTGGACTCCTTCCTTTTCCAAAGTCTTAACTTCGTTCATCAGCAAGTCTTCCGTTGTGCAAATAAAATTATAACCACATAACTGACCAAGCAAGAGATATCTGGCATTTAAATCAAAAGTGCTCTGTGAAGAGAACAACTGTATAAAAGTAACATGCAAATGACTGTGAGTAGAAGCAAGCTAAGTTAGTTCCCGAGCTCAGCAATTTCAAGAGAAGAGAGTTTTCTTTCTCCAAAAGCTCTACCCCTCTCCTTTTTGATGGAGAGGACATGAAAAATAAAGACTACAGGACTTCCCAGGGACTTCGGGTGCAGAGAGGCAGATGAAGCCACAGATGGTTCTAGCTTCTGCTCACAGAAATGCTCCTTCCCTTTAGAAATTGTCTCACCATGTCAGGTACTAACCCTGTTGTGGGAAGAGACTGTGTCCACCTCTGTGCTATAAAACTAATATTCCCTGTTTGGTACAAGAGTTCAAAAACATATACACAAAGAAAGAAATAGTAAACATCACTTTTGTCTTTCTGAAGGACATAGTGGGGAGAAGAATCACTGACTTCTCACAATGCCCTTTAAATCTGACTTGTAAATGGAGTCCAGATCCTTTCCCCTGCAGTATGGGGATTGCCTTGCAGCACCACATCCTGCCCTCAGTGTTACACACTTGTCAGCCATTTTCTCGTACTAAAGTTGGTATGATTCAGCTCAGGTTTGTAATAAACGTGAAGCTTTTTTCTTCCCCCCCCCCCCCCCCCTTTTTTTTTTTTTTATATACATATCACTACTGGCGTCATTTTCAGCTTAGGGGAGAACTTGCCACTCCACTGAGCTAGCTAGGAAGCCGTCCTTGATTTGGCAATTTGTGGTTCACAACTTTTCTTCACCCTGCCTCTTCTGAGGTCCCTGCCAGAGGTTTCGGACGAAAGGTCGGGAACCAGATCCCAGCTATCAAAGGACCCGGTGCATGTCCACCTCAGGCTGCCAGCAGCCAGAGCAGCATGCTGCCGTGCTTTCTTTGCTTTGTGCCTGTACAAGAGGCTGAGGATTTGGCACTCTTCTGAATGCTAAATTCAATTACACCTAATAGGGAGGAATCGTGTGCTTGATCTCAGCCTCCTCCTCACAAGCAGGGGCTTCTCGTTTTTCCTCCCACCCCTTCAGCACGGCACTTCAGAGCACAATTCTGGCTGTTGTATGAGACGTGGATTGGGCTATCACTGCTCCAGCTCTTCATGGCTCATAAACTATTTTTCTGTCAATTGCATTGTAAGGCTCTTTGTGTGGAAATGATGGATGAAATGGGATACATATTACTTAATGATCAGACTTCTGCAAAACATGTTCAAACAGATATGCCAGGCTTGATGATACCTTATTATCATCAATGAAACAGAGACAGTGTAATGGTGCCATGTATGTATCTCTCGGCAGTAAATGCAAGGGAAATGTTTCTGTTTCAAACTCCGACAGCTCCTTAGTCTCAGTTATTTCAGTTCAGCTAAAGATGACATGCTAAAATGAGGGCATTTATTACTAAGTGGCATTAAGAAGGGGGATATTTAACCTACCATTGAAATGCTTACAGCAATGCGTGGAGGAATCATCTAATGTGTGCTGGCAGTAATTTATGACATTGGAAAAAATGCTATCATCTTTTTTCCACTGTCTGTGGTCTGGCTTTGCAAACTGCAAGCCCCGAGGAGCAAGTTTGATATAATACAGCTAATGAGAATAAGTGAGCACACTGCAATATTCTTAAAGGGTTACACTGCTGAGTCTTTGACTCTTTATACTTTTTAATTTCCTTGTACAAACAGTGCAGCAAAAACGGCAAAATCCATTTGGCTGGTCTGTGCTACAAATTAAATCCTTGATTAAATTTTGGCAATTACTTCTCCGGGTCTTTTTCATTTAAACATTTTTAATTCATTTGAATAAGCTTCTTAATCATGATTTTGGCAATCCATTGTACAGCAAGACAAACTCTAATAAATACTGTAATGCAGCAACAAACAGAAGGATAGATGGATGCTGAAAACGAAGAGTTGTGTCCTTTTTTATTTTGATAAGTGTTGCTTATATCCATCTTTTATGAAAGTTGTATTCCAGTCTTCTCTGATGTTGCAATTTATCTCATTATGTGTTGACATTTCCCTTTGTGATGTCAAAAGCTAATAAAGATTCCAGGTAGGGTCTCAAACCCTCTTAATAAGAGGGTGAAGGAAAGACTAAATCATCCTTAATGCACAAATCAATACTATAGTCAACCAAAGGGTACAAATTAAGAGAGGAATGTGAAGGGCTGTCACTCTTCTAATAGGAAAGATGCTGGATAGACATTTTTAGCAAATATGCTTGAATTTAGCTTCTCAGCCTTTACTGCACAGAATTATGTTACCTATTGGAAAATTATCCCACAACTGGAGCTATTCTCTGGCAGGGTTTTCTTCATCTATAAAGACAGACATGAGACGGCAGGTGGTAAAGTACCTCCTCAGCAGAAAGGAAGGTCCAGTGCCCTCAGTGGGGAGAGCTGCACTGTACCACTTTGTACAAAAGGATGTGGGGAAAAGCAGTGGAAACAGGATGAGAAGAAAGAGGCAGGAAAGAACAGAAATAAAAATAAATCCTCCAGGACAAACAAAGCTAAATAGAACTAATTAAATGTTAACCATTTCCTTTTAATTGTTGTGCTACCAGTTTACTGCTGGTATGATGTGAAGAAAATATTGGCAGACTCAAAAATTCACATGCTGTTTATCAGTGGCTCTAGAAAAGAAAGGTTAAAGTCTTACTGCAAGGCTATTCCTGTCCATGTGAAATATGCTAATACATAACTTGCAGCATCCCTTCTCCTGCAGCCTCTGGAAATGCTTAATTTCACCAAAAGAGTAAAGACAACCTCTCTGATTCAGAGGGTAAACACAGGGATCGCAGACGTTTGTCTCCCCTTTCCTTCAGCCAGAAAACACCTATAGATGGATTTGCTTCAGATCGTACCAAGATTCAGGAGGGGTTACATTAGCTTTCGGCAAGCTGTCATAACGTTTGCGTCAGACCCTTTTGGGCTGAAAGATGGTGGTTCTGAGTACTGCTCAGGGGATATAAAAAGCAGGTAAGCTCACCTGTTTGATATAAAGCAGCAGTAGGTAATGATATATTACCCAAATGAGAAGTCTGTCAATGCCATATACCTGTGCTTACACTCCATTTCACAAATACATACAGTTATTTCAAACCTGTGTTATGATCCTGCATGGAAAGCTAGTGCCTGAGTAATGCCACAATGAAGAGGAGGTAAAAAGTCCCAAACAAAAGGTGAGTTGAGGAAAATCCTTACCAAGATAAAAACCTCCAGCATATCACAACAAATCATACACATCACAGATGACAAACACTCTAGATCCATCATCAGTAGAGAAAAATAAGCTACTATGATCTATTAATACAAGCACAGTGATAGAAAAAGAACAAGGAAAGAAGAATTCACAAGGAAATGACAAGTTCTGTACTTCTAATTTTGCAGATTGCTGCCATTTTCTCTACAGATGCTGGCACAGAGAGGTTTCAGAAGCTAACTGTAACTCTAAATTCTGTTCTTGCAAAAGTGAGGTACCATGCTTCTCCCAATATTTGATTCAATATCACCTGAAAATTAGCAGAAGTAAAAGCAAAATGTGATGTATAAATGCTGCTGTGCCAAATGTTGGGCCTCATATGCAAGTTTAAGTAATGAAAAGGGGAAGATCCAGAAGTCAAAGGATCAGTATTCCATTGCAAACAGATTTTATTTCTGTAGAGTTACCTTACTCAATCCAGATAGGAGACGCAAAGGCTTTCTCACCATGCTGAGAAATTACAGCCCAAATTATTCCTCTTGATGCACAGGGGTGTCTCTACATGAAACAAGGCAGTGCAACAGAGACACTCAGCCTTCCATCCTCTATCACTAACCAGATGACAACAACTCCAGCAACTCAAATTCTGCTCGCAGCTGGGCTCTTCACAGGTGCCTATCTTATGCTTCCGTAAGATATTTCTGTTTTCTACACAATCTGAACATTAACCAAAGTTTGGACATGAAGGAAAAGCTCCTCTGTTTACAAAGCATTGAGAATTATAACTACTGGCTGCTTACCTCGTGCATCAATACATTTTTGACATCAACCAGCACGTATTACAGGCTTTGCTGCAGGGGAGATGTATAAATTCCATAACCAAAGACTGGAGAAAGATGACACTGGACTCAGACAATTCCTCCTCTCAACTAGCCATCAGCTGGCAGGCTTTTTTTTTTTTTTTTTTTTTTTACAGATCTATTATATTTTTTTCTTGTTATTTTTAAGTAAAACCTTCCTATGAGCTTCAATTCCAGCATATCACAGCCTGCCAAATTCATCCGTTTATAGCCTTAGGCTGGAACATCTTTTAAAACTCAGTTTCTACAGAAAGGACGAATCCTACCCTTGCGTCATTCCCACTGCCCTACCCAGCTGGCACCTCCTGTGCACCCGCAGGGGCACCTTCAGGAGCTGGTGGCTGGCAGAGGGACCCTCTGTTAATAAATGTTGGGGCAGGCTGCAGCCCAGCACTCGTCAGGACATTACCATGCAAGCCAGCATGTTACTCTTTTCTATTCAGTCCCTAAAGGAATCGTGTTTGACAGAACTGAACAGCTGCTGTGTATTTAGAGATGTGAATGTATTGCATTATTTAATGAATTGTGTCATTTTAATATAATTATTACTAAAAGTCTGAACGTAAGCCTATTTTTATTTATGCTTAGAATTTTTACCCACTAAGCATTTTCAACTCTCTTTGCAGCCAAAAGTGTTTTCTTTCTTTCCAGACAGTACCAGGACTGCTTGCACTTAAGCCAGCTCCCTCCCCTGCATACCACTCATACTGCTGTCCTGCACGCAGCATTTCTGGGCTTTTAACAAATTACATCCCCACAATGATTCCTGTTCCTCCTCCTTTTTTTGTAAAACTCTTTTATTACCCCAGTACCTCCACCTATATATTCTCTTACTTAATACCATGACTGCTACATCTATGCCAAAAAATCCTGCATATGAATTATTCCCTCATGTGGAAAGCCAGCTCCTCACATGGAGGAAAGGCTGAAGATAAAGAAGTCTCTTGATGCTACCAGAACCTTAATGTGGCAGCCTGAGAGTGACCTCCACAGTCAGGCAGCTCTCGCTGCTAAGCCCCAGGCAGAGCTCTGCTCCCACCATGCACAAGGACACAACAACGCAGTTCTGATACCTTTGGAATAACAACACTCAGGAACTCCCCAGGTTTTCAGAACTAGAGGGGATAAAAAGGGAACACAGGGTACAACACTTTGCTTCCTTGTGACTGACATCCACAGCATGGCTCAACCCTGCCTGCATGCCCCTTAAAAATACAACAAGGTAAAAGGCTTTAGAAGTGGCACTAGCCCTCAGCAGGGGATGGATACAAACCAATCTGATGCACAGCTCTGATGGCCACATGCATCTGCAGGCATCTACGTTCTCATTTTCTGCACTTATGCAATAACCTCATTTTTGAAAGTCATCTGGAATCCTTCTCTGGGGCCCAGACCCTGGGCCTGACACATGTTCTTTTTGGAAGGTGTTGCTGCTTTCCCAACTGTTCTTCTGCATTGCTCTAGGGCTTACAGACACTCCAGTGCTGGACACGGCCTCACGCCTCATTCACATACCTTTATATTGCTACATTACTGGGTGGATACTGAATTACTCATTGCCATGGGTCACTGAAATATTCATCTATTACTTCATTTGCAGTAGATGTTCCCATGGATGTCAGCCAAGGTAATGCTGAATATGTTTTTCACTTGCAGTATTAGACAGAATATGCCCTTTTTTTTTTTTTTTTTTAAAGGATCTCTATCAGAAGAAAAATGTGTCGTCACATATTGCTCTGTGTACGCAGCATACCACTGACAATCAAAATCAATTAAAGAAAGGGATGCTGCTAGCATGCTTCACCAAATGTTTAAAGGTAAAGTGTGTATATACCAAACCATCCCACACAGGGTTTTTGCCTGTTCATTTTGTTCTGGTTTTTTTTTTTTTTTTTTTAAGATACCAAGAATTTCTTTAAAATGGTTAGATTGAATGACATGCTAGCATATAAAATCCAATTCAATCTTAAACAGCTAAGAGAAGGAGACTACAGAGGGGCAAGGTACTGTATCTCTCTGCAGAAAAAACAGAGATCATCACATGAAACCATCAGGCAACAGGTTTGGAACAACTCCACAAAAAATAATTAAATTGTGGAACTCACTGCCACAGGACATGTCAGATGTGTGTATTCACAAAGTGCTAAGTATGGAAAAAAACATCAAATCTACATGGACCCCTCGTTGCGTACACTGTCTTCATTTGCATATTGTATCCTTAGACACATCAGAAGAAAGACATGAGCACACTGAAAGTCTTGCATCAGTGCACCCAGCCATGATGCTGCTTAATCTGTCCCTTATTACTAGTTTTCATTTGCAAATTGAAAGGGGGAGCTCTGGGCAGGATGGATTTAACTTGTTCCTCCCAAAGGAGTGTTTAAAATCCAGCCCCCTTCCAGAGCAGCCGCAAGTGAAGAAGGCAGCAGGAAAACCCTGACCAGCACTCGAATGAAAATGTGGTCTGTTGATAAAGAAAAATCCAAAGAAAAGCGACAGCCAGTGGGGCTGCACAGAGGACTACTCTGATGGTTTAAAAGAAATGGGTACACTGGAAATAGAGAGCATGCACACAGTATTACAGAGCATCAGTTAAGACTTGCAGGAAAAGTAAGAGTAACAGAAAAGCAAGGGGAGTTCACACCAGCCAAAGGGATTAAGGGGAATAAGAAAGGCTTTTACAAATACTTCATGTCAGTCAGAAAGAAGATGGAAGAGGTTCACTAATAAATGAAGGCTGGGACAAAGAACAGACAGTAACTCTGAAATGAATAAATCGGCTTTTAACAAGGGACATAAATAAGAGGAAAGTGGATAATAAAACACAAGACCAGAGAAAAGGCAGGGGAAGGCAAGCCTGGCTGCAGCCCAGAGGCGAGGGCATGCGGCATGCCTGTGGCTGTGCAGCTCCTTCTGGACATACAGCCCTCCTCCTCCTCTGTCTGCTCCTCACCTACCTCAGAGCCCAAGGGAAGGACGAGGAGCTCCTCCCAAGATCTTGCAGAAATTAGTGACTGCATAACGCTCAGGGTGGAAGCATATGAAGCCAGATGTCTGTGTTTTTGCCCCAGAACCCCCTCCCAAGCTGTGGGGCAGAGGATTAAGGGTGGATTCCGTGCCTGTAATCTCACAGTAACATCCAGGCACTTGGCTCACTCTGTCTCCATTCACACGGAGAGATCCACTGGCCTCAGCATCCTGGTTTACGGCCTGGTCCTGCTGTGCTGCTCTTGCAGCAGTGCCCTTCTGGAAAGGATCAGACTTGTTCTGATCTGTTATTTTTGGACGTCACTTGTCAAGAATGCTACAAGTGCAATAGAAACGTATGGGCCATTAAGTTGCTCTCTAAAACCAGGCCAAAATGGTAGCAGTGCAGTAAGATATCAGTGTCTGAGGGCCTGAAGAGCCAAACAATTTCTGAGAACATGGAGAAAACTTCCCTCAGAAGATATTAAACAGTTTGATAAATTTATGAAAGTTTTCATGATAATCATTTGACCCAAAAACTAAACATTCATTAAATGTAAACATCATATCATTGGACTCTCCTGCTTGGCTACATTAATTTTTCTCCATGGAAATTCTCGAGCACAGCCCAGGACTAGGCAGGATACAAGAACTACAGCTCCCAGCCCTGCCAGTCTCCTCCAGGCTGGGTATTCTGACCGTTCTCAGTCAATTCTGCTTTCAAATGCAACCAGTGACTGTAAATTGCTAATCAGAAATGATTAATTCTGATTAAGTCCTTTCAATTTGTCCAGCTTTCTCTTGGTTTTCCCTCTTGCTCCCCAGACAAACACAGAGAATTTCTACAAGACTGTTACTTGGTTTAAACAAATTAAAAAAGAAGCAAGAATGGATGGAGTCCTAAGACAAATTGTAGCAAACCAAAAGTGCTCAAAACTGAGGTATCATGTTTTTGGAAAACAAGTAAAATCAGCCATTTACCCCGAACCTTACTCCATATGTCAGCCTCTCAGCCAAAGCATCTAAAACTGCTTCTCCTGCTTCAGATAAGACATAAATTAAATTCACTGAATATTTGAACTTGGGATGGATTAAAACCTTGAAATCTGATTTCAAGTACAAATGAGATTGTTCCAAGTAATACCACAGCATACATAAACAATGTATGTCAAAGACTTCAGAAATTTCCAGGCATTAAGACACAGGAGAAGCAAACTGCTGCTAGAGCAGTGACCCAGATTAATTATTCCACAGGAAACCCAGCAGCAGTCAACATTACTCTAAGAACGGACACACCGAACTATGTCAGAGAAAGGAAAAGTTACCTCAAAGGCTACCCATTAGTCTTTGTTAATACCTCTAACCTTCCCCTAGGTTTTTTTGATGAGCTAATGACACAGGCTGCTGGGGGAAAAAAAACTCTGCTGTGAAGAGAGAATTGGGTAAAGTCAGAAATTATATCGCATACAGATGTCAGAAAATCAAAACTCTTTTTAGATATTTAAACAGAGTAATTTATGCACTAACTTTGCTTTTCAGAATAAATTTTCTGCTGAGGCCCTAAGGATGCCTCTCACCGAGCTAGGATATTATCAAACAGGAACGAGTGCTTTGCTTTCTCCAAATCCCAAACAACTCTAAGAAGAAAAGCTGAAGCTTATTTACAACCATCACTTGTGCACCCTCAGCCATGAGCAGCAGATTTCCATTAACACTATGAAAAAGAGCATTTGATTTTTACAGGCAAGCTACAGGCTGTACTTAACTTTGAATGCAGTCAGCGACCAAGCTGGATGCTTCAATGATTAATTTTTATGTGAACCACAATTATTATGAGAATGTCTGTGCTGTTTTCTTCATTTTCTGATTTTTCACTTTCATGTATTTATGTCAGAGACATCAACAAAACAGATTTATAAACATGGACTTGCATTATTACCCTTGACTCTTTCATCTTCTGAAATAATCTAACATCTAGTGTAAACTTGGACAAAACCAATATGATCTACACAGTTTATCTGTTCACAATAAAATTACACAGAATAAAAATGACTTAAAGATTAGTTCATCTTTTCTTATCTTTCATGTAAATTGAATTTTGCTACTGTGAGCCCTTTCTACCCACACAGGGGGGAAACCAGCTGCTTCTGATGGACTAATGAACACTTAGCTGCAGAGAGACTCATTCAATTGAATTTACATTTGGCAATTATTTAATGTCACCTATTAATATCCAGCCATCGTCTCCGACAGCTCCACCTTGCAAGGCTGCTGAGCATGCTAAATGTGCTAAAAAGGAACTTCCTCTTCATTTTCATCTTCCTTACACTTACCCACAGCTCCCGCTGTACCTGTGCCTTCCCCCTAGGAATGCAGCTCCCAATGAGTTGCTACCTCAGGGCAGACAGCTGTTGCCAGCAACCCCAGCAGATGCACTGCCCAGCTCCCAGCACCAATCCTCTTTCTGCAAGCACATTACTATGCCTCCTCTTACTCTTTTCTTGTTATAATGTGTGCCCTATTGTTGCCTGGGTGGTTGAGTTCCTTGTTTGCCTTGACTAAAATAGAAAAATAAAAAAATCATAATTTGAACACCCCAGGTTGTGATCTCATCAGATCCTTCCAGCTAAGCAGAGCTGAAGACACAAGCACAATGTTGAGACTTGGAGAGCCAAGTTCACATCATGCCACTGATGTTCCAAAGATAATTTTCTTAGAAGTAGGTATTTGTCTAAGCTGATCTCATGGCCTAATTCCAGTGTTCATAGTTTGGATTCCTGGACACCTTCTATCTGAGTACTTTTTTCCACCTGCCTAAAGCACTGAGTGGTACTGCTGTGCCTTGAACAAATTGCGGTGCATCTGCATCTGTACAAAGAGGGATGAATGTCACAAACAGACTCACGTAGTACAGCTGCGTGCTGAGCACTCTGCGATGCTGTAGCTTTGCAGGATGCTGCTATTAGACTTACAAAGCTTTGCTATATTATTGACCCTTTTTTCACACTTAAACAGCTTTTATTGCTTTAGTTTCCTAATATACTTACTTTCACCAAATCCACAAGCTGGTCAGTATTTACCTTAGGAGCTCTTCTCCCCCCTTAAAAAAAAATATACATAAAGCCAGATCATGCTGGTCCATCAGGTTCTGGCAACAGCACAAAGGCAGGAATTACTTGAAATCAATGGTTAAACTTGTAATGACCCCAGCAGGATTGTGATTTCACCAGTATGAGACAGCTTACAGACAGAGCTTGCTGCTTGTAGATCTGCTGGGGAGCCGAACAGTGTTACAGAGGATGGCAGCCAGAGCAATGCCAGGCAAAACTTCTTTCAGTCAAACTTGTGGATGGACTTCTAGGTATGCTGCAAATAAGTCCCAAAAGTCAGGGGAAAAAAAAAAAAAAAAAAATCAACTTTCTTCCTAGTGTCATTTCATTGCTGATGGCTGTCAGCATCTTTCAACTCTTCTCCCCTGTTATTTATTCTGAGTTAAGTCATTTGCTCTATGAAGGCTGTACTAGCAGAACAAGTCCCAGTACCTGAATCCCTGAGGACCAGCACCCCGAGAGCATGGCATTTATAAATTCACACTAAGAGATGAAAAATTTGGTGCAAGTGCAAAGATGTCGGCATCACTGATGTGGGGAGAGCCCCGAGCAGGCTGGGGAGCTGTTCATCAACAGCACAGACAGCTAGTGTTAGGGCTGGCACATCACATCATGGATGAATAAGAAATAGAGTAGGAGACAGAAGGAAGAAATCAATTCTTACAGAGAACAACTCATAGCAAGAGATTTCTTTTATACTCAGGCACCTTTGCATGTAACAGCTATAGCAATCTGGTATCTTACAGGGCAGAAAATCTGAAGCCACTTAGTTCCCTGATGGAGAACAAATTTGCCTATTTTGAATTGAAGTCAAGCCCCTTTGAGGCCGGTGGCAAAACTTTCACTGGATTCAGTGAAGGCAGGTATTCATCCTGCAGGTTTTGTTCAGAAAGCCACAGCTTACCCAGTACTGTCTCTCTGAGAGCTCAAACTGATTTGGGCAAGAAGTTGTAATTCCTACAACTCCACTATGCATCATGACCACCACAGAAAATACATTGATTTTAACATGGAACATGAAAACTGCAGAGCAAGGCCTGTTGCAGACAAACTGCTGACCTCTTCAAATTATAAAAGACACCAGTAAATGTTTACAAAGCATTAGTAGCACCTTCTTTTAGCTCTGAATAACTGTTGTAATGCTGTCCACCGCCATCACACTTGGTTTAATTGAATATTTCCAGTGCATTCTGCCTGGGTGGGAATTGATTTGGATACACAGACCTGGAAATTGAATTTAAGATCCACCACCAACAATTACGTACTTAGTTTCACATTCATGTGTTACGTACCTCTTGGTATCTTAAATGCTGTTCTGAAGAGCAATTTATCAAATTCCTTGCTAGATACCTGACTTTCTTCTCCTGCATTATGACTAACCCCCTTGTCTGGGCTCAAAACGATTGATATCAAGAAGCAGATGATGCCAAGCAGCTTGTTTCCAGGCTCCAGGTCCCTCACAAGCTCCTCACTTGGTCATTTTGAGCATGTCTGGTCCTCATTCTTTTCCCTCTTTCTCTTTGCTTTCTGCTCACACTCTCCATTGTTTCTATGCTTATCTCTACAGCATCCTTTGCCAGGAACTATCATTCCCTGCCTCCCAGTACACAGTGCATCATGGACAACACAGGAGAGATGGTATCTTACAGGGCAGAAAGTGTAAAGTCACTTAACTCCCCAATATAGAATAAATTTGTAGGTGTTTAACTTCAGAGTTAGTAAACCCCCGGTAGTAGAACTGATAATAAAAGATTTGTTGTTTAAAAGGCTGAATAACCGCAGCAACAAGTGGGTGCCTGCGCCGACCCCAGACAACGCCTCAGTCAAGATCTTGGAAGGGCTTCCTGGTGCCCTTTACCACAGAATCATAGAATGGCTTGGGTTGGAAGGGACCTCAAAGATCATCTAGTTCCAACACCCCTGCCGTGGACAGGGCTGCCAGCCACTAGCTCACTAGATCAAACTGCCCAGGAACCCATCCAGCCTGGCCTTGAACACAGCCAGGGATGGGGCAGCCACAGCTTCTCTGGGCAGCCTGTGCCAGCGCCTCACCACTCTCTCAGGGAAGAATTTCTTCCTGATGTCCAGCCTAAACCTCCCCTCTTTCAGTTTTAGCCCATTCCCCCTTGTCCTACCATTATCCACCTGTGTAAAAAGTCGGTCCCCCTCCTGCCTGTAAGCTCCTTTCAAGTATTGGAAGGCCGCAATGAGGTCTCCCCGGAGCCTTCTCTTTTCCAAGCTGAACAATCCCAACTCCCTCAACCTTTCCTCATAGGAGAGGTGCTCCAGCCCTCTGACCATTTTGGTGGCCCTCCTCTGGACCCGCTCCAACAGCTCCACATCCCCTCTGTACTGGGGGCCCCAGGCCTGGACACAGCACTCCAGGTGAGGCCTTACAAATTTACTGCTGGTTATTGTAAAAAGCATTGTGTAAGGTAAACATCTGAAATTTTAACACCTTTCAAAATCTTTCTAAAAATTCTGCAGACCTCTTTGGAAGAAGATTGGAGAAATTATGAGAAAAGACCACAAAAATTTCTGAAGCTCTAGTTTTGAGAGAGCGGATCAGCAGTCTGCCAAGAAGCAATTCTGAAATACTGCAGATATGAAGATCATAAAGAGTGCATGAAACAATCACAAAGAAAAGTAAAAATGTTGAACTCATTTGGATTGCGCAAGGGGCTCTGTAACATCAGCACAGAGCCCTTTCTTTCTGAACTGCATAATTCTCAGCAGTTGGAAGACAGCAAAGCTTCCATGAACGTAAGGAAAATCTGAGATGCAGTTTGAAAGGAAAAGCTATTGAAAGAGGTCAGCACTACAAAGCCTCAGTAATTGTTTCTCCGGGGGAATTTTGCTCATTTTGCTTCCAGTCTCAGACAAAACAAGGAAGGAAAGTTCTCAAAGATTCAAATTTGTGTTTTAAATAAACGTCCCACTGTCTTGTGAGAGCCGATCTTTTGTAAGGAATGGCATCGCTCCCTCATACTGGGAGCAAAAAGGGGAGGTTTTAGATCTTTACTAATGAAATGATCCTATGAAATTCTGACCGGAGCTACTCCTCCTCACAAAACTGCTACACAAAGACATCATTTTGTGTTGCTGATATCTGACCAAAGGAAAAGAGACTGAGCAATGGGCCTTCATGTCAGGAAAAATAATGCAATGCTTGGATTGTGCCAAGAGTGTGGCAGCCCATTGGTGCCGAAAGGGAGGAAAAGTAAACAATAAGCCTTCAGTTTCCCACTGCACAGCTCTGCTGTGAGACTGACCACCCCAGACCCATCGGCCTGCAGAGCCAAGCAGTCTGCCTTCTGCAGGGCTGCCTTCCATTGGCCAGGGCTAAATGAATAATACATAATAATAAATAAATAATGACAATGATGCTAAAGATCATAAAAGAAGAAAAGTACCACATCAGTAAATCACAGGCTATTCTTCTTCCTTTAAATCACTAGGTATTGATACAAAATCAAACAGACAGGGGTTTGGCCCAAGCATCTGGCCTTGACATCACTTACATTCTAGGGTGCACCCACTGATGTTCATAAGGCTTTGCAAACCCTTAGCTTGATATTCCTCTTTCAAAATTCACAGCTAGAGTGCTACTAGGGTGCTACCGATGACAACAAACCCAAAATAAACCAAACAGAACAAAACTCAGAAACACAGCTCTGCCATCATGCTTCTGCAAGCAACTTAAGAGCTCCAATGCAGCCTTCCTGCAGATTAAGCTTAGAAAAAATTAACTTGTTTTTTAACTTTTTTAATTAAAAAACAAATTAAAATGAATTAAAACTATTGTTGAAATTAACCCCTTTACCTCTTAACTAAACAACTACCTTGAGACAAATACGTTTGAAACACAAGTAAAAATGAATATTAAACTCTTAGTATAAAAATACCTCCTGTGGATTTCAATTTTGTCTTTAGACTCCTCTTGGGAAAATTGTTTTAAACACAGGTGCAGATAACAGTAGGCTTAGATATAAAACTGTTTTTCAATGGTTCCATGCTGGATTAAGGGCTAGTAATTCCTCTATAAAGTCATAACGGTAAAGATAGTCTGGATGGGCCCTGAAAGCACACATATGCACCTTATAAATCTTGCACAAGATTAGATATAGTTTCTCTAGGGTGTCAAGAACCTGAAGAAACCCCCACAGCTACAGTGAACAGAGCCAGGAAAGACAACTAGAACTTGCATTTTCGGATGTCTTTTCCTCCTGCACAAAGTCAAAATATATAAGAAAGATATTCAGAACATACCGTTAGCCCAAGACTTTCCAAAAATGCGCCCTGGGGTCAGGTTTTCATGCATTTTCTATGCCTAGGAGTAAGGTACCTTTCAGTTTTTAAAATCTCCCTGCAAGCCTATTTGCATCTTTAGATATATAAGAAAATTTTTAATTCTGGCCAATAGTTCCCCATTTTCTCCCATCTATCCTCCATAACTTAATCAGCTAACTCATCACTTTGAAAGCAAGAGCAATTAAATCCTTGTATTAGAGCTGTGTCCCATTAGATCTCCTCCAGCAGAACACCTTCTTAAATGAGATCTGCAGGAAAAAGACATCTGCTGGAAGAACTGGGCTGTAAATTACTATTTGAGTGCTGATGGCATTTGAAAAAAAAATACTAAAACCATTTACATTTCTACATCTACAGAGGTATGCTTTCTAATTAGATGGGAGAGCTGACAAATCTTGGAAGAAAAATATTTGCATGTGCCTGCAAATACAGCTTGCTCTCTTCAGTTTTAAGAAAACTATCCTTTGGATGCAACTGAGTGCTAACTCCATTTCTGCTGCATTTTAACACATTCTACTAATGTGTTCCAAGAGACAGCTCCCTCAGTAGAGCCAGCATCCATGCGAGCAATGACAAAACTTGCCTGTGGAAACATGCCTTGCAGTGCAGCGGGGACAGACGATATGTTTGTGCATGCTGCTCTGCTGACTCTGTTTGCAGAAAGCACCCAGCTCTCTAAGGCAGTTAAATATCTCCAAAACGAGTACCATGCTAGCACTCCCCATATTAAATCAACGTGTCCTGAAGGAGGCTGTGCTAATGACAGCAAGCAAAGAGAAGTCTCACTCTTCGCCTAGGCTGCCTTTGGAAATAAATCTGTGGCAAAGGAAACATTTGTATCTGATCCAAGTAAGTTGTTATTGAATGAGTTTGACAGATTGATAACAGTTTCTCTGACGAAGTAATAAAAATTTTCAAACAGAAACCAAAACGCCACCTTTCTGTTTTACACAAAGATCCTGAGAGAAGCAGCATATTCAAGTCAATATTCCAAACATATATTCAATTAAAAACAGCTCAGTAATACATATTTGTATTGTAATTTAAAGAATACTATGGAAGGACACCTTTTAGCTACGTACCCTGTAGCTAGCACACAGACGCACAGTAACGAGCATGTACGTGAAAATGGTGGTGGGGAGGTTGGTGGTGATGCAGAAGTATCTTCAAGAGCTACCCCACCTACCCAGTGGCACAGGGCTGGCACAGTCACACACTGGCCTTCAAAGGTCCGGAGACAGATTCCAAGTGCTGGAACAGGCCATACAGCAGGAGGAACCAGGGTCAAGGAGATGGTTTGAGTGAGTGTTGCTATGCAGAGTGGATTTGGCAAACCCACTTGGGAAGCCATTCGAGAGGCAACAAGGGGCACCACTTGCTCCCATGAATCTACTTAGAGCTGCAGAGCAGCAATGCTCTTGTGATGAGCTATAAGGGAGCAAAGTAACAGTCAGTGGCTGGACTCTCCACAAGTTTCATATGCCCTGGAAGCTAAAATACTGGCACAGGTGACACTGTCCTGTGAAAGAAGGATGAGTGGGTCAGGTCAGAGTCACCGTCTGCCTTTATGATCCATATCTAATTTCCCATCACATTTACAACGCTTAATTCTTAATAGGAAAAGCTTCATTTATTTCAACCATTGATGTATTCAGGATAGCCTCCAGGGTCAATGTGGTTTCCATCTTTCTTTCTCCCAAGCCACATCATTATTCCTGTCCCATAGGAACATCAGGCTTCAGCTCATCCCATCAGCTTCCTGCAGGCTGATTGAGGGAGTTTGCAGAGGGGAAGGCAAGCAGCAGGGAGAGCTGGGGCTCTTCCCAGCCTGAACTCAACCCCATCTTCAGCATGTCTGCTGAAGGGGTATGGCATGAGCTTTGGGTGCTGCTTCCTAGGGAGCTAATGGAAAGATTTGGCTAACATGAACAGCATTTCTTCCAACATACAGACTGCTTGATATCGTTACTCCATCTTGAATGATATAAAACCAGTATTTACATAGCTCACCTGGGGTGCTAACCATTGGAATTATAAATTCTGTTCTTATTATTTACATGTTTTACATATTTGAAGGATTCACATCAGGAGAATAAAGAATATATTATGTTTAAGGAAAAGAATATTTACTTCTCCCCTCCACATCTTCTCACATGTTGTTATTCACCAAAGACGAACAGATGTGCATTTCTACATCACTGCATTTTTACTAAGGCCTGTTCATTTGTCATGTTTTGAAGTCAACGATTTCATGTCTCAGAGATTCAGGTTCCTTAAGCAAACTTCCCAACTTCATTTACAGAGTTTTTGACCAGGCTAAATTATTTTGCCTCATAAAGACAACACAATAGCTTTACACGCCACATATTTTACACATTTAAAATAATGCAATAGTAGATAATCAACAGAAAACTTACAGAATAAAATGTATAGCTTTCTAAAAGAGAATTGCATAGACAGGTGCATTTAGCAAAGCCATTTTCTCTACCATACAAGTATTGAAAATCTAAATTCTTAGCTCTTTATTCATTCACCATTGTAAGATGTAGCTGCTAATTAGTCTTCTCAATTTCTCAACTTTAAAAATTTTCATTATTTGTATTTAAATATAAGCATGACCTTCAATCTTGATTCCAAATGGGTTAAAATACAGCTGTAACAGAAGAAAAAAACTACAATTATATATGGTAGAAGGAGAGGAACAGAAGGAAAAAGGTTGATCACAGATATTGAAAACACAGAAAAATCTGTGAAAAAAAACATTTGTTAAGAACGGCAAAATAAGACGGGAGGAAAAGGGATAATAAATGGAGTAATGGTTAAACAGCATAGTATGAAAAAAGGAAAGAAAGAAGTTTAAGTCATTTTAAAAGAATGAAAAATTATATAAATATCAGAGGAAACCATAGGCAAGGGACAGCCTGAAGAAGAGGCTGCAGATGTCAAAATGGAGAACACGGACAGCAGAGGAAGGGCACCCTTAAAAGGTCAATGTTTTCATCTATTGCATAAGTTTGACTTTGCCACATATTTCCCACACTCACAGCATTTTCTCTGGTATGTGCTGACCTTTTAGGTTTGTCTGCTGTAGTATTTTCTTTTACCTCAATATTTTTCTTTAAACATTTTGAATTGTTGATTTAATGTCCTGTTAGGTAGAACTCTAGTAAAAATAAACCCTCACACAGAACAAAAGGAAAAATCAAGAAAAATAACCTAAGCATTTCCAGCTTTGGCTCTGGATACATACATACACCACCTCTTCAGAGATAGCCTTCGAGGGTTACTGGGGTAACTTCTGTATGGTGTTGAACAGATGCTTGGAATAAACCCCTTTACACGTGTAGCACCTTTTAGGATGCTGAAAGCTTAAGGGCTGATGTGGTGAAGGTGTAAGCCTGCAATCAGTGTGGCATCTCTATATTATGCTGGGAACCAAAAGACTTTGGCTGTAATGCCAAGGCCTTACATCACAGATGGGTGGTTTAAGTTCTTTGGGCCCCTTTCTCCTCCTGTGGTCTTATAAAGACTCTACAGACCATCAGCCCTTTGGGACAGGAGCCGTCTCTCAGCACTGCCTGCTCTCACTGCACCTACTTGGGGATGTGCAAACACCAAATAGGGCCAACTGCTGATCTTTAAAGAGAAGAGAAGGTGAACATTTTCCCACAGAGCAATGCTATTTGTAGTGTTGGTATTTACGGTCTGGCAGTAGCATTTAGCAAGCCTGACAAAAACTCAACTAATAAACAAGGCTGGAGTTTGCTGTCTGCTTTAAGAGAAATGTTGTGCTTCCAACCTGAAGTATTTCAACTTGATGGTAGAAAACAGATTGAAAGACTACAGCCACAACATGGATTAAATCAGTCAGGACTGTGACCACAGATTATTAATACGAAAAAGCAAAGCAAAACAAAAGTTTAAAAATGGATAAAAATGGAAGGTTCTATATATTACATTGAGATTAAAAATGATAACCCCATAATAGTTTTCCTGAGTTCAAAGACCACAGTTATTTCCTTGTACAGAAAGGCAGACTGATAATTCACTTACATCAGTTAAGGTCTTTTTTTTCACTGTAAGGTCTTTTTTTTTTTTTTTTCCCCTTTACTCTGCCCACAAAGCCCTTCTTGTCACTGGGAAATTCCTTAGACTGCACCAGGCCCTCTTCTTAAGAATGAACAAGACAAAGCTCAGCTTCTGCAAAGCACTGCTCATTCAGCAGATATTAATTTGAACACTGAAATCTAAGTGCTGACAAACAGTTCAACATCACTGGAGAAATGTAAGACCCAAGGTACACAGCAGTAAAGGACTTTCAGATTTCTCCATACATATGCGTGGTCGCTGCATTGTGAAACTTTTAAAACCAATGCTCTGAGTCTCAACATCTCTCTCATTAATCACAAATGTACCTCAAAAAGACAAGGAAGCTTTCACTTCTCTTATACCTCAGGTCTGAAGATGCTTTTTTCTACTTACCAAAGTTGGTTCTACAGGCCTCTGTCTGCAGATTGAGGTAATTTTGCTGATAAAAGTATTTTAACAACAACAACAAAAAAGCCAAGCAAAGCACTTGTATCTTGTTTTTCTACATAGGTAATACACAAAACAAAGCACACATCTCTAAGTGCAATAACAAGTCCTGCTTCTTGTGCAGGGTTGTTTTTATGCTCTTGAAAAGTCAGTCATATGAGTAACTTGTACACAGATAGCACGATCAAGCGTAGGAATTTGTTTGTACTTTGTCAAAGAACAACAGTGAAAGAGGGTTCCTGAAGAACTTCAGAAAGGGAATCCCCCTCTCTCATACTTCCAGAGGTTGCAGATAAGTTTTGACCAGGAAAAAATAAATTAGAAAGTGACTGAGGGTCCTGAATATGAAATAATGCTGACAAGACCACATTTGCATATTAAATGTACTGCTGTCCATTGTAAAAATATAAATATTTTGTGCACATTTACAATTACTTACATGATACTACAAGATCCCAAAATACAACATTAGCACCTTCAGTTCTTAGAGGTGCTGTGTAACTGCTGTTTCCACTAAGCTAAAATTAAAAAAGGATCAATGTCTTTGCAAAGCAGGCTTTTATATACTTTGTTTTCCATCTTAGCAAATGCATTTTTGAAGATCAGTTCTGACCTGGAACTCATTTGCAAGCGAAATGCCAAACTTGGCATCATTTTGGCTTGATTCATCATGCTGGGTCATTTCTTCCTATTTTCCCTTTTGGCGTGGAATGCCTCCTTGTTGACTTCTATTTAGTAACTAGTGTTTCAAAGCAGACATCGCTATCTCTTTTTAAGGAATGATTGTGGTTTTTAATTGGAGTCATTTGCCCTTCTGAAAAGTCCACATCCCTGATGCCAGCTCCTGTGTTTCTGACCTCCATCACCTCCCTGTCAAGTTGGAATGGAAAACAGCCAGCTCTTCCATTTAAATCAGCTCCTGCTGTCAGTGACAACACCCAGAGCTGCACATGGAAAGAGAAAGCTGAAAAAATACAAGACCAATCTGTATGGGCTGCTGCTGCAGAAACTGTCTTCACTCTGTTTAGTTCCTCTAATCTGAACAAGGTGAGAAAGATTAAAGGCATTCAGACAAAACAGAAATCAAATTGAACTGCAACATCTGGATCCGAAGCATGTTTTTATGTCACTGGTAGAGGGAGATATGGGGAGTTTCAGGACTGAGCTGAGACCCACTTTAAAGCCTGCTGAATGGGAAGAACACCAAACTTTTACTAATCATGCCTTTTCTTGAGATAGGAGGAAATCCTGTTGCTGGCTTTCCAGGCAGAGTTGATGTTCCGGCCTGGCTTGAGAAGGAGCAGTCCTGAAGGCAAGTCAGATATTCATTTTCCTCTTCCTTTTTTCCCCCTTTTTTTTCTAAGTGAAATTTATTTCTGCTTTATCTAAAGGTATCTTACGCATATACAGTGATACTGTCTAGGGGTAAACTGCTGCAATTCCTCAAGGACCTCACCAAGCCACAAGATTCTTGGTGATATCTTTACTTTCAGGGAGTTCTGACCCTCTCCTGTCACAGGGATAGCTGAGAATAAAGCACACAAATGTATTCTGACAGTCCCAGAATCCTCTTTCAAACAGCAAGCATAGGAAGTGCACACACTTAGAACACGTCTTTCTTCTTCCACTGAAATAAGAGCAAGACATATCTTGCACACTTATGAGAACAGTGGGTTGGATGGCAGAAATAAAGAAATACACGACAGCACAAGGCCTGCTGCCCAAGCAAAAAATGATGAAGCATTCAGGGATCAGCATTTTTCCCCCCAACTACTTACAATCCAAACTAGATATTTCAAGCTGGCAAGTTATACCTCTGAGGACAGAGTTATGAAATAATTTCTCCCCTGGCTTGACAATAAAGTGTGTGGGGGAGAAATGACAGGCAGGATAAATGTGCCTGTCACACAACTAGCAAATAGTAGAATCAAGCCTTAAGCACTGTTAAATAAAAACCAACAAAAACAAAAAACCCAAACCTCTGAACTTTTGTCGCAGACTAAATGAATTTTTGTATCTGAGTAATTCCCCCCCCAACCCATCTATACAATAGATATGTCATGTTGTTTGGCACCTGGGCTGATATTAATTTGACCATCTTTGGCTAAATAGTAGGTGTTCTTTTACATTTTATTTCCTTACCTCAACTTATTTGCGGGCGTTAGGGAGAAGAAATAAAGGATGGAGGAAGGGCAGTTTTTGGCAGCGTTAAAAACAATAGAGGGCAATATCCCTCTTCCTCCACCTTGGGAAACCCAACATTAAAAAATGTCCTTTGTAGTTAATGACGAACTACAGATGGCAAACTGACAAATGATCAACAGAGAGTTATCTCAAAGAAGGAAAACAAATCTGAACAGAAACACTTCATCATAATTTAAAAAAAAAAAAAAAACATGACAGCAAACAAAACCAGTGACATGATGCTCCCCTTGTGTCTACCATGGGCTACACCGGGCTAAAAGCTCATCCCTAAAAGCTCTGCATGTGCAGTTGCTAATGCACAGGAAATGTGATTAACTGACTGAGAAAGGCCTAGAATTACTCTCATTCTGACTAGATTACTGGATAATTAGATTGGTGGCACTCTTCCCTTACTGGGCTGTCAGATTAAATCCCGCTGTTTTTCTTCAGATAACTGTCATGTTCCACAATAACAAACAGGGACTGACACCAACTGCTTTCCATGTTCAAAGGATGTAAATGCTTTTTCTACCTCTACTGGACCAAAAGGAAAAATGCCCAGTGCACTTTCTGTTTCATTGAAAATGTCATTAAATTTGATTAAAACATACCTAGTTGATAACCCAGGTCAGAAACATTTAATTTGACTTGATAAATGGGAATCACAAGGCTTTGAATACTCATTTGGCAGATTACTTAATGGAAGCGTGCAATTGAATTACACTTTAAAGGGGGAAAAAAGAACATTTCAAAGTTTTACCTACACAGAAACAAGTCTGTTTTGCATGCTCTTTTCTGGGCCTGTTCAGTCCAAGAAAGGACCTGGCAGGTATGCTTGGATCTCCCACATTTGCTTGATGTGGGAGATGAAAACTTTTCATATTCCTGAATTCCCACAACTGGTAATGCACTGCATGTTTTTAAAACAATAACAGGCGGATTTACGGTATTGGGTTTCTCCAGTCTCTCCTTTAAGAGCGCAACATTATCTCTGTTATCTGACCAGACAGGAAAGTTGAACCATCAGTTCCCAAAATGCACAAATAATGTTGCTGCTGTCAGTTAGTAATATTTAAGTATCATGAATTTGACTAAAAAACAAACAAAAAACAGAACAGGAGAAGAACTAAATGTTAAAGAGTTTAAATATTTGTCAGTATAAAAAACAAGCCTGGACTTCTTTGATACTGTTAGGCCTTAAGATGTCACACTTTCAATTTTTGCTGGCCCTTTTTCTGTTTACATAAAAGCTGGAGATTTTCACACTGAGGCTTTCCAACAACCATTTGTAAATCATGCCGTTTGTGCTAAAATTGCAAAGGCTGGCAACAATTGCTTTCTTAATTTGCTTTAGTGCAAACAAGAATCTAAACGTCTTGCAGCACTTGTAATTCTAAAATAGTGAATGCCAACTCAACTGAAGATCAAAACTCCATCTTCATCTAGCAAATCCACTGACTTCAGGAAGAGCTTTTCCTGAGTAAGTTTGTAAACCTAAGATAAAATGAGTAAAACACCAGTCATCTTCTTAAGAGGATTGATACATTTGGCTTTTCTTCCCAAAGGGATCACTGAACAGGAAAAGTCTTCTGAAAGACAGCAATGGGCACAAACGCCAAACCTAGATTCAGCTGAAAACAGCAGTGAGCTTCCCACTGTATCAAGCAGCCCAGCCCCAACAGCAAACCCAGATGTTTTACTGCTGTAATGGTTTTTCTTTCCTGTGGATTTCAGGAAGGCTGCTAGTACGGGATAAGGCACAAAAGTTTACATTTTAGATACACCTGCATTTTTATTTCTCACTTTATGTAAAACAGCCATACTTGAATTCTTTCCACAGCTAGTTAATTAAGAGAAAGTTTTCTGTACATCTGGTCTCACTGGCAAACTTATGCAACGTGATGAAAAACATGTCTTTTGAAGTCTGCACAAGAGACTGAAGCCAAAGAAAAGGTGAAACATCTCTGATAATGCATGTCAGGATATCAAGAACGTTTGAAGCTACAAAGATGTATCGGCATTTCTTTCTTTCTTTTATTCTTTTTTGTCTTCTTATGACTCTTGATTTTTCTTTTTTAATTTAATTCAAACTAGAAAAGTAGTCTACACTTGCATGAGATTATTTTCCTATGAAATGGCAAAGGGATAGAATTATAAACAGCAATGGCAATGAAGAAGAGAGGACATAAGCAGCTAAAACTATAAACGTACAGATCACTACTCAGCAGAGTGGGATTGGAATCGACACAGAAATGAGTTTGGAGTCACCTTCTAATAAGCAATTGTTCATCTGGAGAGAGGAGGAAAAAATATTTTTTTGACTACTTGACAGAAGCAAAATGGCATTTGGTTAAGGTCACTCAGGGAATTGGAATGTCAGAAAATGGCCTGTGAGAGATAGATTAATACAAAGTCAATGCAGACATAAGTATAAATGCATTACTCACCTGTCTATGCTGTTTATCAGATGGGTAGATATACGTGCGTGCAGTCCAGCACTCCTAAAGCCTTGCCTAAAATTTGAAATACTCTGCTTCTCCTAAACTGCACTTTGAGGCTGGTCTGATAACCCTGTTTAAAGGAAAGCTTTTGTGGCAGGGGCAGCAAGGGGACTCCATGGCCCTGAGCTTTCACCCTCAGGCTTGCTCAGAAGCACATGCACTGCTCAGAGTCTCCTCTTCCGCAGACACCTGGCCAACACGAGCTACAGAAACCACCAGCACCTTCCACAGGGTCTAATAACTGTCAGATGGCAATACATTTGGCTAACATCGAGTGGGGTTCTGACTGAAGCCAGCATAAAAGGATTTTAATCCTGCTTGTAATGTGTGCTGGGGAGTGAGAGCCCTTCAGTCTGGAGGGCTACCATCCAGTCCCTTTTACAAGAACTAAACGCACTAAAACAGTAACATGAACAGTATCCAGCAATTCATGTACTTTGGGTGGCCTTATTTGAACAAAAGGTTATTCACGCTGTTACATTACGAGGATCCCTAAAACCTCATTAGCAGCAATGAAGCAAATCCAGTGGCAGTAATAAACTCCAATATAAATTAGAACCAGCTACATTTTGCACATTCACCTGCATGCGCTCAGTCTGTTAGCTGATAACCCAAAATGACCAATTTGTTTAAGTTTACATAACTTAAAGAGGAAAAATAATAATAAACAACTTCTGTATCTAGAGCAACAAATCCTTTATTTGTCAAACAGTTGACTCATTCCCCTGATCATTAAGGAAAAACTAATTAGAACAGCACTTCATACACCTTTGCAGAAAATTGCAAGCAAAAGTAGACTCACATTCACTTGCAGTGTGTGGTCCCCGCCGTGAAAAAGCCCACAACTTACAAGAGTCACTCACTTTTAAAATATTTCCAGCTTGAACGCTCACTGCAAAACATCACTGCTAAGTTTGTATGCAAAAGGCATGGCATAGTAAAAGTTCTCTTTAAACACAAAAGGAATGTTTTCTGGTTTACAGCACCCCTCTCCCTCTCTCTTTGCTCCATTGAGAGAACCCACTACGTACTGTAAACTCAAATAAAGTCAAGTTTGCTTTCCTCAACGAAGATGTCTATTTCAACATCACAACCACTATTAACTTCAAAGGAAGCTGACAGTTCTCCAGTTATTAAGTTAAAAGACAGCCAACTTTCAGCTGGAGTCACTGCAAATTACTTGTGTCTTACAAGGCTACATTAGGTCATTTCCTGAGCTGATGGTAATAAATAGCTCTTTCCGTAATGTAAGAACAAATGAGCAGAGCGAGGCTGTCCTGAGGTGAAAAAATGAGGGCTGGGCTCAGGGTAGCAGCGTCCAGCAGCCTGCCTGAGCAGCCTCCACCTACAAAACCTGTGTCTGCAACTCAGTCTACCATGGATTTTGATGTATGTGCAATCCGGAGTGCCACTGTAGGCATGATCTGACTGCAGCTCTCCTACAGCCCTGTCTGCTTTCTCATTTCACATTTTGTAACGGAACGAGGCACCTGCCAGCTGTGGGACAGAGCTGGCCGGCTGCAATCAGAGCAGCCCCAGCTCAGCAGGTTTGCTCTTACAAGCTTGATCTCTGCCATGTCCTCAGCTTTGAGGGGCATTTATTTATTAATGCACATTCAGGAAGAAATGGAGTTGGCAGGAATACACTGTGCAAACAAGCATCGAGCCACTGACATTTTCATTTCTTTGCTGAGTAATTTGCCACAGTCATGTGAAAACGTTAGCTAACAAAGAGCCTAAAAACCCAGGATTTTCCCTTCTTACTGAACTATTCTAGTGGCTTTGTTTCTTGGAATGCAGTGACATAAAGGCAAAATATTTCCCCCATCTGTGGGCAAAATCCTGCACAAGCCTGGCACTGCCTAAAGCTTGTGCAACCCTCCTTGTGTGCACAGGGGCAGCAGTGAAAACATCCCAGCACCCACATCCAGGGCCAACCCCTACACAGGATGAGCACCCCACAGCTGCCATCACCTGCTGTCTCCCACCTGCATCCCTTCATCTATCCGCAGCTCTTTTCTCTTGACTTGTACAGGACTTGTTGGAGTCGTAATCCCAGTACATTCCCACCCTAACCCAAATAGCCATGGTATCCACGTTAAGGTCAGGATGAAATGACACAAGATGGTGCAGAGTTTGTCTCTCTGAAAGCAGGAGCAAAATGTATGTGAATTTTGCATTCACTTGAACTAAGTCACCACTTAACCCAGCAGGTCCACAGCTTATATTGAAAGCTTAATAGCAAGAAGTCTGTGCTGGGTGTCTGACACCTGCCTCTCATTATGGGAATGAGTATTTGTTCTCTTGCATTTCTGCTTTCTATGTACTGAATCCTCCATATCTGCACTCTACACTGGTTAAGTGAATTTCAGTGAACACAGCATAGATTAATCCTCATTATTAACAATTACTATCATTTTCACTGACTTAGTACAGAAAAGTAAAAAACAACAACAACAAAATAAACAACAAAACCAAACAATAAGAAAAAAAAAAAAAAACAAAGGTCAGACTCTCTGAACTCCAAATTGGCTCAATATTAATTAAAAACCAAACGGGCTTAATAGTAGCTTTTTGCACATTCCTAGAAAATCAAAGGTAGTGATAAGCAACAAGTGAAGTTTACAATGGGAATAAACTATTTTTTGCTCTGAACAAAAAAAGGAAGTCTGAGAGCCTGGAGAGCAATAATGTAGCTCCATGGATTAATAGTATGAATTGCAGCACAAAGTACTAGGAAGGAAACATACAGGGATACAGTCGTGCAGCCCTTTGTATTGTCTCTGAGCAAGGGATGAAAATGCAGGTCTGTAAGAATATCTTGGGAATTATCCTGCCTTTGCCCAAACCAGAAGACGGCATTAAAGCATGGGGCACGATCTGATAGCGCAAGGTCCCGGGAGGACTCAGGGCTTCTGCAGGAGGATGCAGGAGATCTGGGTTCAAGGCCCTACACCCTCGATACCTGGCAGGCTGGAGCTTTAATCTCTTGCACTGCCCCGAAGATTACTCAATTATTCATACAAGATGGAAAAGGTCTGGGTGAGAGAGAACGTGTGAGGCTTCTTTCAAGAGAGCCAATGATTTGCTGGAGGGGCAATCACCTGGCATGTAAGAGAGCTTCCCTTAAGGCCCTTGCTTCAAATTATAGACTGACACAGAACTGAACCCAAGTCGCAAAATCCTAAATGTATTCTTTAAGCTCTGAATTATTAACAAATCCCAAGAAAAGAAATTCTTTCACTATTAAAATTCATTTTGGAAGCTCTTTTTCTGTTTGCTTGTTTGTTTTTTTCCTTTGTCTCAGTACACTTCAGAAACTTCTTCTTTGGTAATGACAAAAAAAAAAAAAAACAACCCAACAACCCCCTTTCACCACCATATGATCTACAGTTACAAGTGGCAAAGCAAAGTGAGGTTAAGTGGTCCATTGAGATTGGTGCTGAAGGGTTCTACACAGCAATAAGAGATGTAAAACACGTCTTTAAAGTCCAGCAGGAAGAAGGTAGAAATATTGAAAACTGATAAACAGCCTACATAAATTGAAGTTTCATTGATTCTGCACTCAGAAAATTGCACTTGGAATGACTTCAGTGGAGAATTGAAGTATTAGAATGTTTAGGATCTTCATAAATATAATTTCTTCATGAAAAATACATTCAACATACTTCAACAAAGAATACAGCAATAATCAGGTGATGGATTAATATATACAATCAGGATAAAGTTAATTTGTTCACACAACACACTGCAAAATAAATCTAGTAGGCTGAGCATCTTCTGCTGTGCTGAAGTCAGAGATAATTGCTAATACGCTGACGTGTTGTTTATCATAACATTCATATCTTTCATTTCTGAAGTAGCCACTCATTGTCCTTTACAAGCATTTAGTCATTTCCAGTGCTTTGGGATCTTAATATTCTGGCTATGATGGAAAATGCATTATGGCTTCTACACAAATCCTTTGCAATCACAGTCACATTTTCTGAAAACGTGAAGAAAAACAGTGCCATAACCAAGTGAACCTTGAGGAGCTCAGAGTCCCAAGAGAGCCGTACAGCGCAGACAATTAGCTTCTGCTTACTGGTAATGTTATGCAGGCAAACACATGGGAATCAAACCAAAAAAAATCCCCTTATAAACAAGGAGAATGGATAAGAACTCTGAAATGGGCAAATCACAGAGCACAGCAAGAAAATAAAATGCAGAAGTTTTTGAGATCATAAGAGCTTGTCTGTATTTCACCTCTGCAAGGTCTCTCCATTTACCTATTGACATGTCCTGTAACGATGTTTTGAAAACAATGCAAAACAAAGCAGGTTTATTTGGAATAGTATCTTTCATTATTTATTCACTTATAAACCACTAACTCCTATGTAATGTATTTGATGCAATTGGAAAAAAAATACTTTTTATTGCAGTCTGAGTCATTTCCTATTTTCTTCCATTACCAAATAAAAATTTAACACAGTAAACAAATACACTCTCATTAAAGTTTCTTAGCAGACTACAGCTTTGAGTCATTGTTCTGGCAGAATGTTCCTCTCAAAGCTCTTAGAAGTGCTTTGTGAGCTATCTTACACAGGTAATGAATATAGCACCTGAAGATAAATAACATTTCTTCCGTGTCTCGGCACACGGAAAATCCTACCGCGAGCTGCAGAAGAGCTTTAGACTCATTAGGCTGTACTCATTTTGCAGTCCTCCTTTGCATGTTCTCAGGCTGGAAATCCCAAATGCCGTTGCTGGCTAGCCCTGGGTGCTATGTGGGTCCCATCAGGAAGCCCTGCTAATCAGCACAGGGCCCCAGTAGGCAGCCTGGGGTCCACAGTGGCTATGAAGATGTTGGAGAATAACAATGTGAATAGCACACAAAACATGGGCAGCGACAAAACTGCCTGAAATTCACAGTAGATGACTCAAATGTGCCTCCTGCCTGCCTTGATGAAGCTGAGGGTTCAAAGCAGCCATCTCGAGCTACAACAGGGAGAGCAACCAGCTTCAAGGGGCCTCCTCTCAAGCACACGTTGCTCAAGTAAATGCTGAAAGTGCACTGATTGAGAGGGAGGATAGCAGTTAGCAGGTCTTGGTAAGGAAGGGAGAAGGGCAGGAAACAACCTTCAGGTGCTGCCCAAGTGACTCATGACAGAGACCACAGCAAACCTGAAGGGATTTGGCCTTCTCCTAAAGCCTAAAGGAGAAGCCATGTCCATGCCCTTCTCATTCGGATCTGTGTTCTCTCCAGCACTCTGGTACCCAGGGAAATAGCACTTTGGTTTAAACGGGCTTTGGGTCATTTCTGACAGCCACAGCACTTCCAGAGGGCACAGATGCAGGTGCTGAGTCTGACCAAGAGAACTGAGGTGGTTACACGCACATGTCCTGCTCAGGTGTTAGAAACCAAACATAGCAACACTGCATAACCCTGACCCAAGATGGGCACTACCCAAGAGTCTGAAGGATGCAAAGAACACTGGAACAACCACACAGTGGCAGATATCCTTTTGTCCTATATACCTTAGGTAAGGTAAGGATAAGAAGATATATCCATGTACATTGCAGCAGGGTGAGAGGGACAAATGCAGCCCAGCCTGGGTGGCTGAAGCTAGACAGCATCCCAGGCCCAGGAGGCCAGGCTACAGGATTATGCTGGCAAGAACAGATGCAGTCACACCTAAAAAGCCTTCATGAGCAGAGCTAGGAAGCCAGGCAGCCCTAGCAAGCACAGCTCCACATGCTCCTCCCCTGCAGCATGCTTGTAGTAGAGCTGCTGAGGAATCCTCATCCAGCTTGCAATAAGAGCAAAGAGGGGGGAAAAAAAAAAAAAAAAAAAAAAAAAAGAAGGAAAACAAATAGAATGGGCCAGACGGTCTGGCACAAGTCTGTTTTTCCATATGGTTCCAGCTAAGGGTTTTGAAGCCATGATGCGCTGCCACGATGCAGTGCGGCTATCCCGAGGGCAGCCCTGGGGTGGAGGGAAGGGAGGTGCTGTGCTGGCACTCCAGTGGGCATGGCAGCACTGAGGCACATAGCTTAGGGACACACACGTCACTGGCTCCATCAGCGCCACGGGCAGGGCTAGCACCCAACACACCCTCCCGACTCCCTTTGTCCCTTGCCAGCCAACTCACTTTGCACAAAGAGGAACAGGGAGCCTCCCCCTGAGCCACTACCACAATTGAATCAGGTATCAGTGCTGTGGCAGATAGCGATCTTCTCGCAGTGCTGATTTATTTTAGGTTTCTCACTGCAGGGTGAACACGTCTGGCAGGATGAAAACGCAAGCAGGCACAGGCACTGTCACGTACAGCGATAGCGGTGGTGCTGGGGAAGATTGGGAGCTCTCAGGATTTTTCCATCAAGTGTCTGGGACTGGTTACATCACAAATCAGCCAGAAATGATGCAGAGGGCACCATTCTCTGCTCCCAGAACTCCTTACAAACTTTTCTTTTCCAAACCATAATCAAAATTTGTTCAGCAGGTATTTTAGCATCTGGGACTAGAAGAGATTGGGGAGGAAGGAACAAGCCAAGATAGATAAGGAGGGAGAGCAGAAACAACAGGATTTGTGAGGGAGGAGAAGGTTCAGGCTGGTTTTGCACATTTCAAAATATTTTACATTCTAAGATAGGGCTCCAAATCTCCAGATGATATGGAGGTCTACGCGATACTTTCCACCATGGTAATCTACAGCACTGATATAAAATATCAAGGGAAGAAGGCATATAGCAGCCAACCATTACAAAAGAAGCAAATATCTGATTGTTGTTGTTTTTTTTTCTCCTTGTCCAATTAAAAAAAAAAAATCCTGAGAACTCAGAAACTGCCAACCTACTGCTCTCAGAAGTGGCTCCAGACAGGCCTGAGCTCCATCTTGATTAAGTAACAAGTCCTCCTTGTTACTATATCATCTTTTCTACTTCCCACTTCTTCAGCCTCCTGTCTCTCCCCGTAATTATATAGGTGTCAATGAGGTTGATTAGAGCACAGTTTTTGGGAGCCAGGGGACTGTCATGATAGTATATCTAAGGAGAGACAGCCCAGATGAAAATCTCTTATAAATAGCTACAATATGGAAAAAAAANNAAAAAAAAAAAAAATTAGTCTACTTAAGGAAGGAGGCCAGAGGGAAAAAGCATCTTAATGCAGCTTGCTTCCATGCCACTGACCAGATTGGGCACCATGCAGGTCACCTAATCATACTTCATGGTCTACCCTTTGATTACCTGGCCACATCTGTCCTTACAAAACTACCCACATCCTCAAAATGTAGCATGCAAAGACATTACTGTGATCCTCTAGCAAATGCATGCTAACTCCCACTGCTTGCCTGAGTCCACAAGCCTGCAGCCCTACTCAACATGAGCACTGGACACCTTAGCCGGAGCTCTACCACTCCATGCTTTGTGAGTCTCCAGCCCAGATCCTAGCCTACAGACAGGAAGACAGACACTATAATTAGGAAAAAACTATCACCTCCATGATAACATTAGTCATGCAGGCATCATTGCAGTGACACTCTACAAAGTATCCGAAATGGAGGTTATATTTTTTCTTCTCCATGTTTTTAGGTAACTGCTATTCTAGACAGTACAACACCATGACATTCTAAGGATATACTGGAAAAGGGCCACGCCAAAGGATCATTACGCATCCAGAGCTGATGTAACTACAAAACAGAGTCTGCACTGTAATCTGCAGATGTCAAGAGGCAAAAGACAATCCAATATGTCCATTTAACCTTATATAACAATCTATTTGCTCTATCAAGCTTTTTTTCCTATAATGGCTGTATTATTTAAAACATACATTAAAGAAACACACTGGCCTCAATTCTCACTTACCAGCATGCAATTATTCTGATAGCCTAATCTACTCTCAATTGTCTCCTTTATATTTTCCAAGAGGTATGAAGTAGCCTGAGTATGAACAAGCATGAAGCTCACTGAGGTTGTGTCTACATCCGTATTTCAGTGTGAATTTGAAATGTGTCTCAGATGCAAATGTCCTAATTATTCTCACTTGTCATGGGCTGGTTCACATTACAGAGTATTTGCAAAGCACATGAATTCATCCCTTTTCAGATTAAATTTGCCCAGAAGATCAGTCCAGGGCTACACTTGATGTATTCCCACCACTAAAAGACAGGCATGTGGTCCATAGCATCTGACTACTAGTCTGAAATAAAACCCTGCTGAAATGCACATGGTGGATGTCAGCCCTACAGCACTTCTCTCCACAGGTCTCCTTCCATTAGTCCACACAGCTTTTTATCTTTTTATCTTTATTTCTNNNTTTTTTTTTTTTTTTTTTTCTTTTTTTTTTTTTTTTTTTTTTCCCTGCAGACAAAACCTGGACACCAAACTTGGGTAAAGCTCTGCAGTTCTCAGCTCAGCAAACATTGCTCAGCTGAAAACCACAGACCCATTTTTTACCCTTAATTAATTTAAGAGGATTATGCTGATCTAAAGATGAAGGAAGGGAAGAAGAGTTCACAATCAGAAATCACTTTGGTTCTATTGCCTCACTGTGGCATCATTCCTAGCAGCAATGTAAAGGAAGGTTAAAGACATCATTCAATCCTCACCATCTCGAGAAAGGTTTACTGCGCACTGCTCAGGTCTGGATGGAAATGTTGAGTACTTCGGAGCATTAGTTTAAGAAAGCAGTACGTGAATAATAATGCTAAAAATTCCTTCATGTTTTCTGTGGGAGTACTAGCAGCTATTTCCAGAGAGAAGACTCAATTATTTATACACTTCTGGTAGTGTGAAACGGGATTGACTCATCATTTCCTTTTATTAAAAAAATGGAACAACTGAATCTGGTTTCATTAATGAAGACAGAATAGTTTTCACAACGAACATGTCCTGAAAAGTACCAAAAATGTGAAAGAAAAAAAGATTATTTAAGGTTCCACTTCGAACGAGAACTTACAGAAATGTGGGCTGAGTGACTATTAACCAGGATCTTCCTTCATGGTAATGGCAAATGTGCGCACTGCCCAGAGTAATGGGATCACACTTGTTGGTCACAAGTTGTAGGACATTTAGTAGCATTTGAATTATCAAAGTCAGCTTAAACTGAGAAGTAGCCTATCTGTAGCTAAACTTTCATCAAGATAGCAAGGAAATACTTGTAAAGTTTGCCCACATATTTGCAGTTCTACAAGACACAAAGCAGCATCATACCAGCCTAGAAAGAAAAAAAAAAAAAAAAAAAAAAAAAAAAAAAAA